>JAJSPD010000073.1:0-215981 GCA_021307315.1 Bisporella sp. PMI_857
AATTACAAAAAAAGAAAGCCGACCAGAATTTTCTTCGATTAGAGTTATTAGCTAAGAAGTCGCTTTTTACTACTATTACACTTAACTTGGCTTTACAAGAAATAACAAAACTTTAAAAGGAATTTATTAAAGCTTTTTCAACTTTAAAGCTTAAGAAAAAAGCTTAAAATCAAGTAGTAAATAAAGAAGTTGTTGTAAAAAAAGTAGTGCGGAAAAATCGAGTTGAAAAGGCAATTAAGCTACTATTACGCTTTTAAGAATCTTCTTTTTTGTAAAAATGATACAACAAATCATTATAAATCGATTGAGCCTACTTTCATTGTATATAGATTTGTGGTTGATTTTTTATTAATTTTTTACTATAAGTTCAATTGATAAATTTGAGTGGGATTTGATGCGGGACGGGATTTGTCACGGGATCTCGGTTACCTGTCTCTCTATTCTTGGCGGCTTGGCCATGTGCAACGTCACTGACAAGGCTGCACTGCAATTCCAACTTTCTTCCCAGCTACTCCGTATATATTGACATCTAACGTCAAACCCCTCCTCAACGACCACCCTCACAACTCACAGACCCAAGTAAGCCCATCACAATGACAGCCCGACTAGAAAAGGCATCCTTCGACCTGCGAGTACGTCCCTGCCTCTCCCCCCCGGCCCCACTAGTCTAGATCTAACACCTCACAGTTCAGCGCAAAGCAGCTAGGCCGCGAATCCGCGCGGGCCTCGAAAGGCGCCAAAACCGAGAAGGAGAAGCTCCTGAAAGCGATCCAAAAGCACGGGGCGCACTCGGAGATCGCAAAGATCCACGCCCAGAACGCCGTGCGCAAAGAAAAGTCCGCCGTGAATCTGAGCATCCAGCAGGCGAGGATCGAGGAGGTGCAGGCCAAGGTGGATGATTTCATCAGGCAGGCGCAGCATGCGAAGACGATGAGGAGCGTGGTGAGCAGCATGAAGTATGCGAGCGGGATCATGGATCCCGCAAAGGTGATGGTGAGTTTGCCCCGTACCCCCTTCTCTTCCCTCCCCCTCCCCCTCCCCTCTGGATTCCAAAAATTTCCCTATGTTATGTTCATCGCAAAGGAGAACGGGCTGACGCATGACAAAAGGAACTATCCGAGGCCTTCGAGAAGGAAATCTCCGACCTGAACGTCACATCCAACATCATGTCCGAGTCCACGAAAACCCAAACCGCGGTCGATACGCCGCAAGAGGAGGTCGACCGGCTCATCTCGCAAACGGCGGACGCGGCTGGCGTTGAGCTATCTCAGGAAATGGAGGGCGCCAAGGCGGTGAAGGCGGCGCCGGTGGCCAGCACGCCGAATGAGGTCGAGGAGGATAAGCTTGGGGAACGGTTGCGTGCTCTGAGAGCGTAGTGGTAGTGGCCGTGAGGAAGGCAGAAAGTGAAGATGGGGCAGTGGCACGCGATATGGGAGTTTGGCGTTTAGGTTACTTGCATGCCTTTGGGAGATGGGCGTGGGTAAGGTAGATATGGGAATACAGTGATACACTTTGCCTGGTGTTTTCCGCAGCGACCATGCTTGGTATCTCATGCATTTTTGTGACAAGGTTTTGTGAGGATGCGAACGTATCAGAAAGTATGATCTCGGTCTTTCATCTACTTCTTTGGTCGGCATCTAGGTAGGTAGCATATAAGCCTATAAGTTCTTGCTAGTCCTCTGAAATTGTTATGGAATCTGGCATTTTATTATACATGGTCATTTTATTTATCGCCTAGCTTACAATACTTACGAGCAATTCCTAACCTACTCATCTTCTGCTAAACTTCTTCCCTGCCATCTTTAGCAACTTCCTGGTCTCTCTCATTCTTTTCCTCTCCTCCCTCTGCTGCGCCCGAAATCTATCTATCTCCACTAACGACATTCTCTCCATGAGGGAGTGCTCTACTCTCTCTCGTTCTGCCCTGCTGCGAAGCTCCCCAAAGCTATCATACCAAATCTTGCAGTTCTTCCGCATCTGCTTCAGTATATCATCCCATGGCATCTTGTCGGTATTCTCATGATCGACATCCCAGTAATAAAGAGGTGCACAAACTTCCCATTCCCGCCTATCATACTCAGGGTCTCGCATTAGTTCAAACTTTTGGGTATCAGGCTCAAGAAGTGTTGTGGGGCATACAGATGCTTCAACCTCGTAAAGCACATTGCCCGTCATATTTGCATTCTTCCTAAAGTCGATCTTGAACTGGAGCCCGGTAAGGCCCTCAATTTTTATGCCAAGTAGATCAAGCATCTCCATGCAACCTCCTCTGGTCCCAGATTGTGGTTTGTCGCTCGACATATTATGGATCCTTAAATAATACTGAACATCAACGCCTTTACCAAGAGGTAGTGAGCTCTGATGATCTCTGACGCGTTGCTATACCAAATTAGCCTGCACCGACGAAAATGGAATTAGTCCAGAACATTTCATGTTTCAGCCTTAGCTTCACAAGTAGTTAAGATACGCTTTGGAGAGGGACAATAGTTCGGTCCTCGCCACAAGATGATCTTGCTCGGAGGAAGTCCAGGGCTGGTCTTCCAGAGGTACGTTGCTTGAAATTACACTTACTATAATTATCTCGCTATTTTCAAGGTCAACGCGTTGTAAGTAGTTAAGGATAGCGCAGCGAAGACGAGTTTTGACGTTTGCTGTTTCCTTAGGCCAGCGAAGCTGATGGAACGTGAACGGAGGGCTCATCGGACGTGATATATCTTCGATAGGCTGCTTCCCTCCATGACTCTTGTGTTGGTGAGTTCTATGCATGAAGGGAGTCGAGGAAGGCGATGTAGGTTGAGGTGCTTCTCTTGGATTTGGTGGTATTGGTGGAGGAGAATGAGTGGGAGATTCGATCGACATGATCACATCATCTGGAGAAGGAGGAGCTAGCTTATGTGTATACTGTGGTGGTGGAGGAGGAGGAAGAAATGGATCTGGGAGAGGTGGGCTGTGACCCGTCAGTTTATGGTATGGAGACTGTAGGACCTTGCTCACCTTGGTGGCTCTTTTGGCTCAGCACCTGGCAAATCGTTCATATCTTCATCGGTCTTCCTCACTTGCGCTGATGCCGTGCTAGTGGATATCTCGGATTTGATATTCGTGGCGTATATAAGGTATTGGATCGCGGATGAGGTTGTGGCAGACGAGGTTTTGAAAGGGGAAGGACTGTTGCTTCCCTTTCTGGAGACTGGCTTTTGGATATTCATCACGTCCATCATATCATATCTTATCTTCCCAGGCCTTTTGTAACTCCATGAAACTGAGCCTCATTATTCAAAGTGAAGCCTGAAATGAAACCTCTTCGATCTTCCTTCCGTCTCTGTCCTTGTTCCCACGCTTTATCTATGACTCAAAGCTGAGGCTTCAGCCATGAATAATCCTTCCTTCTTTTTCTTTGTTTTACATATTCGAGCTCATTTGAACTCTTGCTTCGGCAATTCTGAATCCAAAGTCGAGCAGACTTCAAGATTCTCAACAGTTAAGATGACCCGCAAATTTACAATAAATAGCTCCAGGCGAACAAAGTTAACCAACAACTTGAATGCAAGCAACCTGGATCTCACTGAAACCCAAGACGACAAGCAGTCGTCTACTCATGGTCGCCGTAAGCGCTCCCGCTGGAATTATTTGGAGCTTAAAACAAGGTCGATGTAAACACTCAAAGGACCCTTCTTGATTATGCTTAAACCCTATGGTTAGGCGGGATGTCCACATTTGATCCTCAAAGGTTGAGTAACCGAAGAAGAAATTCTATATAAAGCAAGAACATACACATGTGCGGAAGACATACCTGGCCTGATACGAGATCAAGTAAAATTGTGCAAGTAGAAAGGCTTCTTTCCTCCTCTCAACACCGAGCATTATCAGCATGGATGAAGCGCATCTGCTGACATCTCACCCAGTTCCTTGCAATATGGAACCGACACACCTACAGCATCCACTTGGAGCACTAGCTTTTGAACACGCGCGGATCCGAGAGAGGCATCAGACTAAAAGCTGGCCACATATCATTTCTCAGAATGTTCGCTTCTAACTTCTCATCAGACTTAGCAGAGCATTCTGTTAGTCGAGCTTTTCATCAAACAGCGGACGCTGACTGTTCTCGAGCCACTGTCTCACACTGGCTGCGCTTCCGTGAGTAATGCTGTCCAATACCATTTGAAACATCTTCCACATCCCCATCTTCACCAAGCCTATTTCTCAATCACGTTCTCAATTCTTTGCTTTTTTCCCTTTTCTAGGTTGTCTTGGCGCCCGAGATGCCCACGTCTAGGCTTTGCTCGCCTTGTCCCGCACCCTGTAAGTTGAGCTTACAAGGCTTGTACTGTCCAATCATTCCCATCCTGCGCTCGTGGCGGTAATCAGAATCTGCAGTCGAGCCGACCTTGAACTGCCTCCCCACCTTCGCGATAAAATCTGATGGGGATCCATCTGTTCGAGGAGGCCCCCATCTCTTCACCATTCCTTTCACAGCCAAACCATTGATCTTGTCGTCAATGGTATCCCGCATCTTATAATATTTCCAGTGAGCGACTTGAAGTCTTTGCGCTCATTGTCATTGGGGACGTAGAAAGACTTCACGGCGGTTTCGTTAACTAGATAACCCTCATCTAAAAAATTTCATTCTCCGCCATCACGGATTCCCACGCAGAATCTACGGTTCCTCTTCTTGTATATAGTCCGGACGAAGGCGAAATCGCTTCAGTACATAGTAGCGAACAGTCCCAACAAACGGACGCCATGGAAAACAAAAGCGTCGGGACGCATCAGCACATGTTGGATGATACTGACCGTAACACCGACCTGGAAAGGCAACGAGAAGGTAGCAGAGCGGATGATGCTGCTGTAGCCGGCGGCCTTCAAGCAATTGAGGGGAAGAACGAGAAATGGTGGGCATACTTTACAACCAAGGAGTTTGTGATTGTCCTGGTTTTAGGGTAAGTCCACTTTGCGCCAACTTAGATTTAGAGCTAATTATACGACTAGGCAAATTCTCGCTCTTTGCATTACTGGTACCAATACCCTCTCAAGTCTTCTTGTCCAGAAGGGAACCTCAATTCCAGCGTTCCAGACTCTGTTCAACTATGTTTTGCTTGCGCTCATCTATGTTCCGTACACCATCTACAAATATGGGGCCAGGAAATACTTCAAACTTCTTCTCACAGACGGCTGGAAATATATTATCCTCTCCTTTTTCGACGTAGAAGGAAATTACTTCACCGTCCTTGCATACCGATACACCAATATCATGTCTGCGCAGCTGATCAACTTTTGGGCCATTATTGTGGTGGTGTTGGTCTCCTTCTTCCTGCTCAAGGTGCGCTACAAGTGGACCCAAATCCTTGGTATTGTGATCTGCTGCGGTGGCATGGGCATGCTCATCGGATCCGATCACATCTCAAGTGACAGTGGCTATTATATGCCCACTCAAGTCAAGGGTGATCTATTCTGTCTTGCAGGCGCCACTTTCTACGGTCTCACCAATGTAGCCGAAGAATGGTTCGTGTCCAAGAAGCCAGCCTACGAAGTCCTTGGTATGCTCGGTCTGTTCGGTATCATTATCAACGGTATCACCGCCTCTATCTTTGATCGTCATTCATTCAAAGGCGCTACCTGGGACGGCGATGTTGCAGGCTACATCGTCGGCTACACAATTATTCTCTGTCTCTTCTATTCTCTTGCGCCAATCATGTTCCGCATGGGTTCCGCGGCGTTCTTCAACATCAGTCTTCTGACCGGCAACTTTTGGGGCGTTGTCATCGGAATCAAAGTGTTTGGATATAAAATCTACTATTTGTACCCGATTGCATTTGTTTTGATCATCTTGGGCCTTATTGTGTATTTCCTGGCTGGCAGCATGTTGGGCGACTCAAAGAAACCCTGGCTAGGCGAAAACCAGGAGAGAGGTGTAGCGGGCCTGGGAACTGCGAAGTTGAAGGCTATCAAGGAGGCTCAAGCTCAACATACTGTCGCTAGTGACAGTGTTGCGGTCGCAGCACCTCATATACATTATTCTTAAACTGCTACCTGTGGATCATCGGATATATCTTTCTGGAATATCTTGAGGTCAAAATTACAGAATTGTGGTTGACCAAAGTACGCTTCTGTGTATGATGACGCAGAGCCATGGTAGAAAATGTCTATACCCTATACAGATGTAGATCTCTAGAATATAGTAATTCCCCTTATATTGTCAAGAATATGGGTTGATAACCTGAGTTGTTAATACTTTGAACCCTGAAGTAAGAAACATGTCAATCCTGATTGGTGAGATTGGCGAAGCTAGCCCACCCATCTCCAGACGACAATGCCAAATCTATATACCCAGACCTTCACTCTGTTATGAACTTTTCAATCCAAAACCACCCCTCGCAACATTTCTCGCTTCGTTCTTCAGTATTCGAATCATATCAACACAAACGCGACTATCAGGCGCTTCTAGCACCCACGCACAACGGCGGAGAGGTTTCCGCTTGATCACGTTCTGTCACGTCCACGTTCACCTCAAACCATGGCTTGAGATATATCATTATAACAGTATTTCACTTTGCAATTAACTTCGATTCCTAATTTTTCTTGCTTCCTCCACAATGCGTCTCCTCAATACCGAAACCCTCATCCCTACAGAATTTGCAGACGACCAGATCCCTGCGTACGCTATTGTAAGTCGTCCATTCCTCAAATTCCAACAGGGAAAAGCACCTAAAGACTGGAAGCCCGGATATGCTGAGAGTGGAAACGGATGTCATTCTACAACAGAGTCTGTATATGATGTTGATGAGTCGTAGTTATCCCATCGCTGGCAAGCTGATGAAATCACGTTATCTGATTTGTTACCCACGAATTTCTCGAGAGCTACGACGGAGAAGATTGGGTATGCAAAGATTGAGAAGTGTTGTAATCAGGCGAGAAAAGATGGATTGGCGTGGTGTTGGGTTGGTATGATCATTCTGTTTCTCCATGGCTCGATTCTTCAAGGTCGAGAAGTCTAGATTTCGAGATTAATGTCCAGGAAATGTGGGGGCCAAGAGGTCTCTGGTACACTCCCCGAGAGCTTCTACAAATCGCAGTGGCTTCCGCGACAAATATCGAAACCACTTCCCCGTTGCGTTTTGACAAAGGTGTAATACTGACTATTTTAAAGATACATGCTGTATTGACAAAGGTAGCAGCGCTGAGCTGAGCGAAGCGCTTAACAGCATGTATAGATGGTATCAAAAAGCGACTGTCTGTTACGTCTATTTGTTTGATTGTCAGAGTATTGGCGACAGTTTCGCAAAGAGCACATGGTGGAGTAGAGGTTGGTAAGTCACCTGTCCATCCATTGCATAGCTCTACTAACAGCACTCTCAGGACATTACAAGAGCTCATCGCCCCGTCAAACGTGGTCTTCTACAACTATCAGTGGGTAGAACTCGGCAAGAAAACTACCCTCCTAAATCGTATTTCATCAATCAGCAATATCGACATCGACATGCTGACCGGTGCCTCCCCCCAAAATTTCAGCATCGCAAAACGCATGTCCTGGGCCTCCACCCGCACCACAACCCGCGTCGAGGATGCCGCGTACTGTCTCCTCGGGCTCTTCGGCGTTAATATGCCTATGCTCTATGGCGAAGGCGAGCGTGCTTTCATCCGGCTGCAGGAAGAGGTCATGAAGCATTCCGACGACCATTCTTTGTTTGCCTGGTCTTCTCAATCCACTTGCCATCGTGGACTGCTTGCAAAGTCCCCGGCGGACTTCAAGATGTGTGGGAATATCGTGCTGGCGAACACGAGACTGAATAGGAGCCCATACTCAGTCACGAATATGGGATTGTCTATCGAATTGCCGATGGTGGGCTGGGGTATGGAGACTTACTTCGCGGCACTGGATTGCGGCGTAGAAGGCGAGCCTGATTCCCGGATAGGCATCTTCCTCAAGCTCTTCTCGAGGCAGCAAACAGATCATTGCGTGAGAGTCATGCTGGGTGGAAAGGACAGAGATTATTTCAAGATGAACCTCGTATCTAAAAGCCATTTCCGCAAGGTCTATGTGCGGCAGAGTGCTTGGGACACACTACCCCAAATGGACAGACTCTATGGTTACTGGCTACGCACGACGGTTTGGGGAGATGGGCATGTTTTATCGCAGATCGATGCGCGGAATGAATGGGATAACATGAAAAGACTTCTTGTTTTGCCGATTGGGACTTGTGGAACGGCGGGTGTGCTATGGTGGGATGATGGTTTTGCGTACTCGTGCCTGAAGCTAGGATTTGACGAAAATTTTAACCCTGTTTGTCAACTTAAAGGTCAAATGTGGGGCTCTACTAGGAGGTTATGCTATCCTGAGATGAGGGATGAGAAAACGGGAAAGGCACTCAATATGGATGCTGCGCTAGATGATGGGTGGATTGTGAGCCATGAACATTCATGGTTCTACAAAGGAGATAGAGTGTCAGGAATGGCTGAGCATGACGAGCTGCATAGAATTTTTATGAATACGGAAGTTATCAATGGTGTTAAAGTATGGGTGGTGGATGTCGTCCAGCATATGAACAAGGCTGTAGGTAACATAGAAGAACGGAGTTTGCAGATTTTATGTAATGGTTGTGACAAGGTAAGACTTCTTCGCCTAGCTCGCCCTTGTCGCCTCTCCTTACATCATACAGGAAATTACTGGAAAACGTTTCAAATGCCTTGTCTGCGCCAATTTCGACTACTGTCTCGAATGCGAGCTCGCATGTGCAGAAACCCATCCCCACCACAAATTTGAAGAGATCCTCCCCTGGGAGGCGTACATTTGCGACGGTTGCGGAAAAGTGCGCGGCATTTTCTTTCTTTGTTGGTTGAAGCTGACTGGAGAATAGAACATTGACGGTCGACGGTACCAGTGCCCGCATTGCCCTACATTCATGTATTGTGAAGCTTGCAAGCTGTATGCCTCAAAGCATACGACGCATGATGCTGATCATCAGAGTTTTCATGCTTTATTGAGGGACCAGCGTAAAGTACTGGTTCCCGTACCATTCAACGCAGCCCAAGACACAAATTAATAGGGCTGGAAGCAAGCTCAAGGTGCGAATGCATGTTATCTAGTGTTGAGTGATTCGTACGGTACAACCTGATATTCATGAGCATTGTCAACAGCCACACGCCACTGCCTTGCATTCGACTTCACGCTCATGAGAAGCATGGTAATACTATTTTGCGAGATTCTGCTGGGCCTTGTAATTGATACTAACTTCCATGGCTACGACTTCAGTCCACTTAGGGTAGGCTGCTTCCAAGGACGCAACCAGCTTGGCCACGCACGAGCAGAGGTCTTCTTCCATTTCGACTAGAATCAAGCAAGAATCAGCGTCTCTGAAAAGAATTTCAGCCTTTAGCTCCATCTCAGGGCACGTGTTCTTCAACTTCGTAGCAGTACGCCTTTGTTGAACATGCTCTTGGTCCGCAAGAAAAGCGGGCATTGTGTCAATGGAGACACCACCCGTCAGCTTATATTTTCGCAGAGCTTGTTGTATATCGGCTTCAGACTTGTATTTACTTTCCCGTAGAAACTCACTATTGAACAAGAGCCGCAACCGTTTAATTTCTCATATATCAGCGGTTTACTTTACTCTTATTCGTTGAGCGGCAGAACACCAGCTTTTACCTCTTCTTCTTAGAGCTTCAACTTGCCCTTAGCTGCTATGATATAGATTTCGTGACGAAAGGTCTCTAATGTGCATTTAGCGACCGATAGTTGTGACAATATTAAATTACATTATGAA
Organism: Bisporella sp. PMI_857; assembly: GCA_021307315.1. Taxonomy (NCBI): domain Eukaryota; kingdom Fungi; phylum Ascomycota; class Leotiomycetes; order Helotiales; family Helotiaceae; genus Bisporella; species Bisporella sp. PMI_857. The sequence goes on from JAJSPD010000073.1 coordinate 9,759, forward strand.
GCTTTGTCGTACGGTGGCACAGCGTTTGCTCGGTAACACATGGTATATGGACGATTGCAAATCTCCCCATCGTTCGGCAAAAGGATCATTTAGCATCAACATGTTCTCAAGGTCTGTGGCACACAACGTGAGGTGTATGATATCTCCCAATGGATAGCCTCTTGGTGGGCTCAGAATCTGAGTTGTGCCCTAGCCCACCAAAAGGTGCCCTGTTTGATCGCATTCGATGCGCCATGTTGCTCTGATACTCCGAAGAGAAGTCTCCTGATTGGGAGGAAGGGAATTGTTAGATGAAAATTTGAGATGCGTTCAAATGGTTCATACAAATCATCGACACAAAGGGAGAGAGACGGGGTTGGCCGATTTATTTCCTTTGCGAGATTAATCATTCGCTTCCCACAATATTGAGAAACCTATGTAGTAGTGCCTCTTCAAGTGAGCTTTCTTGAGCAAATCCCCTATTTGTGAAACCTGGTCAGAACTTATACAGATTTTTAACAGCATGTGGGGAGTTAGGGACCTAAATTTTGCTAAGGATATTTACGAGGAGAAATATTTAGGATCCTGCGTGATAGCTTAGCATTAATACGTTAGAATCAATACATCTGACAGCAGAAACGCTCAGACCTATCCGTCATGACCTGCTGCATGGGGGTTCGAGGGACTACATGATGCAAGCACCTTACTCATTACAGAGCCATTGAGCAAAAGCCAGCAGGTATCACCATTGCATGTCAGAGGTAGGGATTAAATAACCAGCCCATTGATAAAATCACCTACTAAGCCACATTGAGAGTGAAGAACAGACAATGGACATTCCCATGCAGCAAATCCACGCAGAAAGCCCTCATTTCCATCGTCGTATGAACCGAAATCCGCCCGAGCACTATCTCATCCATCGATGGCCTTTTAGCCTGCGATTACCAGAATGTATAGGTATTATCATTCTCGGCCTTCACGGCGGGATCATCTCCACCGCTCTCGCTGCCGTGAGGAGTGAGACGATCGTGAGGATCCTCGTCACCACCCTCGCTCTCCTCATACTCCGCGCCTTCGTCATCCCCATCATCATCATCGGTATCAAAGGTTTCGCTCAAGCAGCCGTAGCGGTCGTCGTCGGAAGCTTGAGAGCCAGTGACTTGAGCTTCTGCGGGTTCGTCTTCTGCGTCGGATGGGTCGATCATCATTCCATGCACCTTCTTAAATGTCATCTCGGTTGCATTTGCACCGCCAGCATCTAAGACAGGCGTGATGAAATCGGGAGAAATACTGCGAAGATGCAAATTAGTGATTGTTAGTACACGAGAGATTGAATGTATAATCACCGAGCAGCGTCATCTGTTGCAAGTCCGGTATCCCCTTTAACAACAACATTATATAGGCGACGACCAAGCTTTGTGTCCTCAGAAACAAGCTCTTGATGGTCATCGACGAGCTTTTGATCGCAATGAACCACATAGTTCTCTCTGGCGGATAGCTCAGAAGCACGGCTAGCCGGAATTTTGCCCAACAAGCCCAGGTCGGTCTTCTTCTCGGCCAAGGAAGGTTCGAGGAGAGCGATGGCCCTAGCCTTGTTGGAAAATGCCTTCTGTTGTGTGTCAAGCTCCTGTAAACCATCAGCTGCTCCCTGTGCGCGACGAGTTGGGATTGCCTCGCAGACATTTAGGTCAGAATCATGAAGATCCATGGTTTTCTCCAATGAGGCCAGCGCACCCTCTTTGCCATTTACGAGCGTCTCTTGAGCAGAGATAGCGTTCTCCTTCTGAAGGATGGGTTCTCCTGGGTTTGCGAACGTCCGCAGATAACTGACTAAGCCCTTCTCACGAGAGGTCACGGATGCCTCACGCGTTGCCAAGTCACGAACACGAATGCCGATGCTGTGGTCCAGTGCGACAAGCTTCTTCTCCTTGTCGTTCAAGGATAATTGGAGGCAAGTCAAGCGCTTGACCTTCTCGACAAACCGCACCTGCTTTGCAACGAACTCTTGGTCCTTAGCAGCGAATCTCTCCTTATTGCGCCGAGCCAATTCAATAGTAGAATCACGCCAGGCATTCAGTTCATACTTGTAAGACTGCAGCTTGTTTCTATAATAACGAGTTAGCCACTGCTAAACTACCAAGCTTAGATATGTGAGTACTCACTGGACGTTGTTGAGGGCGGTCTTTTGGGCATTGACCTCGCGCTCCTTCTGATACGTTTCGACTGCTTTGGATTGTAGATACCGCTCGCGAGCATCCAGGTCCTTTTGTTTCTGATCAAGTCTCTGGTTTTTGATATCCACCATGATTGCGAATATCTTCTTCTCCTGTGAAAGAGAGTCTTGCTTCATGTTCAGATCAATCGCGCGGTTCATATCTTTCTTGATCTGCTCCTGAGAAGTATGCTCTCGGGCGAGGCACTCGCTTTCACGGAACCGAAGCTGGCTTTCGCGGCTGGAAATCAAGTCTTCGTGTTTTGTCACTACGCAATAGCAGTTAGCTCTGCCATTTTTCAGGATGCAGGGCAGAGCTGCAGTGACTTACGTTTACAAAGGCCATTATAAACGTCGCGTTCGATGTCATCATATCGCTCTTTCTGTTCCTTGAGAGCCGCTTCTTGCTTCTCCAATTCCAGTTTCTTCGCCACGAGCGCTTGCTTCTCAGTTTCGACCCGTTGTTGATGTCTAGCAAACTCCTTCTGATTTTTCTTCTTTAACTTCAATACATCTTCGCCGTGGCATGCCTCAGCTGCTGATCGCAAGATATCCTCGGAAGAGGGTATCGTGTCCTGCGAGATTGCAATGGTATTAACACATCTGGAACCTTTCCTATTAGACTTCTCACCGTCGACATCATCAGTAAGATTCTGCGCAAGTTCCTTTAATGCAGACTCCTGCTTCTTGACTTGGGCCTCAGCGCGTCTGTAGTGTTGCGAAAGTCTGTTGACTTCGATCTCGTGAGTCTCTAAATTAGACGTATTCTCCTTATTTTCTTGGGCCTGGCGCTCGATCTCGCTGACGATCTCGAGGCACTCGCGCAATCTGCTTGCTAACCCACTCATATTGACTATTGCTGACGGTATTGCTTAACGAAGTTGTCAAAGAGCTTATTGAACTTTGGGGTGAAGGAGCAGAGGGAAGTTTGGTCTGCTAAATAGCAAGTCTTCAGCCTTGTCTTTCAAATATATTCACGCTAGTATGGTGCCGCCCTGATATTTTAAAATGAAGTTATTCATTAATAATGATAAGCGGCCACAGGCTCAACCCAGCCGTATGCACCAAAAACTCGACACATCCAATCAGTTCAGCCTCTATGAAAGCCCTAGCTAAATGAAATATGTTATGCCAACGGGAAAATAAAGTGTTGAGTAAAAGTTATGGCAGTGGTAGTCAAGATATCTTGAGCATGCCACATGGTGTGGAGGCACCTTTATTTGCCAACCAAGGACTACAAGGCCACTCAAGATATATCCTGGTGAGATCATAAACGAAATATTTCTCCGTTCCAAGACTCAGAGGTTATATTTTAGGCTTACAAGATTTTTCTTCAAGACTCTCCCAAGATATGAACCACCAGTGTCGTTGAAGGTTTACCATGTGTAGTCCGTTCGTGCAGGTCAGGTCTGCTCTTATTCCGAGTTTACTGCCAGGTATTTGCTTGCTTTGCTGTTTATAGCACTCTTTCCTTCTCTGAACATAGTTGCTATATGCCGCTGGGTATATTTGTCCACTGGCATACTCTTTCGCTAGAAGCAGGTCTACCAGGCCAAGGGGATCATAGGCTCATATCGAAATGATTTTGACAGATTCGTAAGTCCATTGTGTCTCTCAATTCTCCTACGGCTGCAATAGAGAGTATCACCAAGCCACAGCTTCAGGTCCCTGTACATCCTTCCACTGCCCATCCTTCTTAACCCTCTCTTTACCCTCAGTTACCTGCCTCTCTGCGTTCAACCCGACTTTCTCCCGCACGTGCAACTTCCTAAATCCCCATCTGCCCGTCGCCCATATCAACCCCACACCCACGCTCGTCAGCAGCGTCGGCGGAGCAAGCACAAATGCAGCTCCAGACACCACGCCCCCAAAAGCGCTAGCTCCAATCGCCGCCACAATCGAGCCCACGAGTGCGTACTTCGCGTACCGTACGATCCGCCAAAATAAAAATATCCCGATGTAGTGTAGCGAGCGCAGCAAGGCCCGTGTTCTTAGACGTGCTGGGTGTGGTGCGTTTGGTGAGTCCGGTGCGAAGAGGAAGTGAAGGTTTCGTTTTGCAGATTGGAGGGCGGAAGACGAATGGATATTGGCTTTGGTTTCCGTTGAGACTTCAGATTCGGCGTGGGCCTCTGCGCCTCTAGAGGGAGACATGGTTATAGTTTGTGTATTCGTGGAAAAGGTGAGGTTGAAGAAAGTTGAAAGGGTTGCTTCATCTACGTCATCCGCCAAGATTATTTTAAACATACCAGGTTCAATGCGCGTCGGCGAAACCCCTATATTGATATCTACAAGAGGAAACATGCGGAAATAGAAAATGTAAGCTGTTGATCAGGTTGGTGGGCAAAATATTTTTTGGGAAAATCCAACAATTGTATACTCAGAATGATATAGACTTCAGAAGTATATTCTGCAATCTAGGTACGCTTGTTGAAGGAATGCATCCCTAAGCTCTCTTGGGTTCCTATTCTATTATTCATTGAAACATCGTCCCTTTGAACAGCATATTACTTTGTAGCTGTCATCAGATCTCTGGGGTCAAGCGGAATGGTGAGAAGTACGACTCCAAATGATCGGCAACCTCACCTTCAGGACTTATAAGTACCAGATCCTCTTCAGGATGACTCTCTGCGTCCTCAAATATCTGGAGAGTCTATCCTGCTTCTAAACACGGAGCCATATATTCCACAAGTCCTCGTTGTGGCTGGATGCATAGCTGTAGCTCCAAGTTCTGTAACGGTAACTTCCAGCCTTCCTTCTAACTCCAGTTCGATCCGAGGCATATCTTTCTGCATTTGCATAATTCTATCTGCGCTACAACTCTAAGATGTTTACTTGCCGATAAGCAAACTTTTGACTTCGAAATGCTAATGCTGATCAGCGGTTTCTCATCAACGGCGGTCGAGACAATGACAGGCATAGATTCGGCGTGGTGGTACTCTGTAACTTCGGGTCCACACAGTCTCTATTTTGAAGAGCAACCACCGTAAAATTGCCTCATTTGACAGGATGCTTAAGGACCAAACTTCTCGACAGTACCGAACATGATCATTATAAGCGACCAGTACTGAACTAGCTCGCTCAGCGTCTTTGGCGTTGAAGGGAGCTGTTAGAACAAAACCAGAAAGTTCGCCCAAGCTTACATTCGCATTCCATAGAAGTCCCTGAATGAGGTGTAGAATCAGTCATGTAACTTTGTCTCAGCAATGCGGCCCAATTTGCTCTATGATATTGGGTTGCGCGGGATCTGGCTGTAATATGTTTCTGAAGTGTTGCTGGGATTGAGAGGGATGTTGCCAGCAGCAAGGACATTGAAGACCCTCCGATATGCTCAAATAAGGTATTTTCCAAACAAACGCGACATATGGTGTTGCACAACAGCGACAGACACCCTTATCTGATATGATATGAACTTTGTCGTCAATGATTACGCCAGCAAGGAAGTGCATTATTCCTGTTCTATGCCATAATATATCGGCTCATTGTCTGGGTCATCTATGTTTGGGTGATTAATTAGTCACTAAAGTAATAAGCTATGAAGAAGATACTTACATTCCATAAGGTGAGGATTGAGTTCAGTGAACGATTCGCAGTAGCGAAGTTGACAAGGGATACGCATCTTTATGTCATTGGCAAGATGCGGATTTAGCAATCTCCAGAGACCTAGTAGCGCCAATATACAGAAAATAAAAAACAATATCGAGATTCTTCTGTCCATGATTCAGTGTAATATTTTTGTAATAAGGGATGAAGAAACGTACTTCAGCAGGGCAGTATTTATGTGTGGATGTCAGGAAGCCACAAATGTGTCAACAACGCAAACACATATCTGGCAGAGCCATGAAATCATAAGCTAAAATGGTGGCTGACAAAAGCAAGGTAGCAGATTGTAGCGCGCGGCCTGGCTGGCTGCATCTTACGAGAAACTCATGTCTGAGCAACGTAATGTGCTCTGTCACGTGCTTCTTATAATGTCTCGAAAGCTACGAACATATCAGCAATAACATACATTTCCCAGTCCGAATTGTATCAAGGGAGATCACCTCAAATTCGAGCAATCAAGGTGCATGCCAAGTGGTTGAGCATGTCTCAACAATGTAATGTCCTGGGACTTATCTTGCCAAGGCCATTTAACTAGAGATATCTTTAAATCAGTCAGGTAAGCAAAACCAAGGTAAACGCCAATGTAATCACCTTTCTATTCGGCTCTCAAACCCTGATCCTTCATAACGACGAGTTCGAAATCGACGATGCGCTGCCCAAGCCACAAAGCCCACAGAAGAGAGCGCGGCAAGGACTACATTAGAGCATTGCTTCACATCGCATTCGTAGTCTCAGCTGTCACGATGCAGATTACACCCAGCAACAACATAAAGCGCGTTATATAGCTGTGCGTTAACCAAGAAGCAGCCGTCGGCAGTAACTTTGAGTGATCTTGGCCATGGTAGGGTAAGACCAATTGGGATGCAAAGGGTCCCAAGCCGTGGCGCGAAAGGGACTTGGAGCACATTTGCAAGCGGTCTGATGATAGGATATAAACAAAGAAAGAATAGCGGATGCATTTGATTATGGTCCAAGTCTGCTTTATGGAGTATTAGCATATATATGTTTACTTCTTGTCCCATATTTCGACTTACCGCTCGTGAGCATCTAGACCTATGGCGGCTTCTCGCCCATTAATCGCCTGGGAGAGCGTATTAAATTTTTGGGGGCAATTGCCGTATGCAAACCAAGAAATATGGAGCTTGCTTGTTTGTAAAGTTACAACAAGTGGAAGATCTGCACCTATAATGGCTTCTTTTGTCCATTGATAATTTCGCGGCTAAATGTTTCTATTAAATTGACATTTTTTGTCAAGACGTCAGACATCAAATTGTGTCCTGCGATAATCAAAATTGCATGCTAAATGTCGAGACTTCGAAATCACTGCTGAGAAGGCAAAGGAAAGCGCGTAGAAACATAATTCGTTTGAAATGCTATTACTTACCAGGCAGGAAAAGTAAAGGAGGTAGAGTTTGAACAGCAAGGCACATAAATGGAATATCCGGGTATTTTGAAACAAACATAACTACAAAAACAATTCAGTATTGTCCGACGGTTGCACAGGCTTCTGCCAGATCTGGAATCTCGGAAGCACTCTTCGAGGCACCTCCCCACCTTACCGTTCCCATCTTGTCTGTAGCCCAACTGCCACCTGTCTGCCATCGATTTCCACTTGGATCTACCTCCCTCGGCCATATCTTCTCCTCAAGCCAGAGCTTTCGCGCTGCGACTCCAACAGCAGGGTTGAGCAAGTGCCACGAATTTGAGATGCCTAGACCCCAGTTTGCGTAGAGCTCTCGCTCCTCATCAATCAATATTGTGACTGCCCATGCTCCTCCTAGCTCAGATACCCATTTATCTGTGGCCGCCTTCGAGCTGTGCGATACAGCTATGCATTGGATATTTGGGTATTTGTTCGCCAGTCTGCGTAGTTCTATGAATGTCTTTTCTGCAACTGCAACACGCAATTAGCATTGCTTCATTGGCTAAAATAGATAACGTACAGGCACATCCCGTGTTTCTCAAGAAGACAACAACGGCAGGTCTTCGATCTGCGGGTGGCAGTTGTAATTTACTCGAGTTTGGCGCGCGCCCTCCTATTACTGGAGCTGGAGCAATCTCGACTGGTGGAGGAACGGGGGTTGCCCAAGAATGCCATGATTTTGGTACTGAGAGATTTGCGAACGGATTTGCGAATGGAATCAGCTCGTTTTGATTTGGATCTTTCGGATTGCTGGGTTTGGACTGGAAATTGGAGGCGTCAAAGGCATTGGAAGGAATGCCAGCCTTCTTCATGGCCATTCTAGTTGTAAGTTTTGCAAACATCGTGGATAGTAGGAGAGTAATAAAAGACGTAGTTAAGTTGAGATGGAAGAAAATGTACAACCTTATGAAGATATTTTGCTCTGGTAGGAGCTAGGACTCACCGTTGAAACGAGGCAAGTGTCGGGGATATGGGGAAGGAGGTGGGCGTTTAGCCCCTGCATACTCCCACCCCTAAAAAGTATCCTTTGAAACATCTCCAATTGTCGAGATTCTATCTCATTGCTTCGAAGCACAACTTCTGGTTAATTGTTTTATGGTTTGTGTCTGCAGAAAGATGTTGATTGTGGTTATTTTGCGAAGTCGACATATGCCTCGGCACTTATCCTGTAAAACCTCGCCAAAATGGATCCTGTTCCAGTGGTGTCCGCCTCAAGTGAAGGGATTAATAGCTACATATATGGTAAACTGCCGGAAAATATTGCACATTTATACAAAGTTTGACTCAGAAAAAGTATAGACTTCAGATCAGTGAATCGTACTTTTATTCTGTTCTATATGATATTTCCATAGATTTCTGGAGTTTGATTAGCTTACTTCACGAGGAACCTACTCGTTGGCCGGCTTCTGGGCATCTACTAGTTAAGAGGGTATAGAACCACGTTTATATACCCCACGTTTACAGCTTCTTAATTCATTTTTGCGTTAGCTCGACCTTGTGATTGCGTGGTGAAGAACGTGTGGAAATCCTATATAATGGGCGAAACTCCTATTTTGAAGTCTGGGGAAGTCACATCTCTACTTAAACCAAATTTGCAACGAAAACTTTGACATATCCCAAAATGTGGCACTTTGAATTATGTAACTAAACATTGCTCTCAAAAGAAGGAGCACCACCCGATATACATGCCTGCCAAAAACTGTAGATTGGTAGCCTGCTTAATCAGCTCGTCGACCTGCCCTTCGACACTAAGAGGCACGCTCTCTCCAGTCAATAAGCCCCTCACCTTACGACGAATACTATCAAGCACGCCTTGTGCAGTTTCAGGAACTACAAATGAGCCCTGCTTTTTCTTCTTCTCGGGCTTCTTCGCCAGCAGATCGAGCGTGGGATCATGCACAAACGCCTCTAAGATCGTCATCAATGAATCTTCATGCTGGCGCAGCAATTTCAGGGTTAACTCCGAGGACCTGCGAAACGGCCCTTCGTAGCCGTAGATGCCCATTGCATCTACCATGTTGTGGGTAAGGCGGAATGGAACTCGTTCCGGCTTTACGAACGTGAGACCCTTGTCGAAGAGGCAATTGAAGTCGACATGAAAGGTGCCACCGTTGCCCTCCTCAAAGAGGATGTTCTCTCCATGTCTATCTCCTAAACCCAGAATAGTGCCAACCATCGACATCACCGCACAAGAGCGAGTATACCGAAGTCGAGCAGCGAACCAGGCAGATGGCTCTGGAAATTGCTGTACAAACCATGTATGAAAGATTGGAGGAAATCCTGCCAATACTCTGTTTGTGAATAAAGCAAGCTTTTGGCCACCTTTGGATGCCTCTTCACAGTACAGCTCAATCTCACGATAGTTTGGGAAGATACCAAGAGGCTTGTAAAGTTGGAGTAGAATATCACGAAGAGTCTTCAGACCTTCGACCCACTCTATAAGACCGCATTCTTCATTCAGAGGAGTGACAGCGTAGGTCTTTATGTAAAGTTGACGCCTGCTTGATTCAGCATCACGTTTGAGTGATCGATTGATCATGCTGTTGAACTCCATGAGGCGTTGGTCTTTCCTCAAATCATCCTTTGGCTTACACATCAGCCCGTAGAGTTTCCCATCTGAACCACGAGCAGTAAGTTTTCTTGGTTTCTGCAATGAGCTAAGCACAAGGACTTCATCCAAGAAAGATGATATAGTAACCACATCTCTGGAGAATGCTCTATGATCTCGCATATTGTCCGTGAGGGTTGGCAGAGTTGCAGTCAAGACACTTTCGACTGGAACAGCAAGTGCACTCGGTGTGACCGCCTTGGAATTAAAATGGAGATCCTTGGAGAGGCTTGCTGTCGTTGTCTTGTTACCATGAAATTCTCCAGCGCTACAGACCAAGAGCAAATCGCTCGTAAGCCGCTCGCCGTTTTTGATTAAGCCTCTTAGGTCAAGCGATCCGGTATCAGCTTTCTTACTTCCGTTGCGAAGGCGCTGCAAGATCGAAATACCGCGATTTTTGCGATCACTCTGGATAGATGTGCTTACAGCCAAAAGACTCCAGATAGCTTGCTGTGGATATGTTGCAACTATCTTGTAAATTATGTCTTGCAGGAACTTGTAGACCTCGGGATTGGGATGGGCAATTCGCGCGATGATTTGAGGGAATGCGGTATAGAATATATAAGCAGGCAGTTTGGCAATGTACTTATTGAAGCGAGAATGCATCTGGGCAAGACTTTGCTTTCTATCATTGAGTATTCGCGTGATGAAGTCCTTCGTGCCATATTTAGCTTCTATTGGCTGGTTGACTTGTATGCCTAGGTCAAGCCACAAAGTGAGTAATCGTGGCAGGGCTTGATAGATGTATTTGGTTCCAAAGGAAAGCGCCCGCAAGTAGTTTTCAATGACTAGCTTTGCCATGTCACCAGTAATATACTGGTCACTTTGATGTTCGAACCCGAGTGTTTTCTCTGATTCTAGAAGCTTGTTGTAATGGCGTCCCAGATAATAATGCCCCTTTTCCCACGTCATATGTGTTTTCGCTGCAAGTTGATACTGTGATCTAAGGGCATTGGACTGGGTTTGACCTGCGCTATCGAGCCATTTGGCAAGTAATAAGTGCGCTCTAGCAGTGAGGAGGTTTTGCTGCTCAGTCAAATCAATACCAGTGGTGGCTGCAAAACTAGCGTGTGTACTTTTGTTATGGGAGATGAAGGCATTATTGGCGATCGCCCCTTGTAGATTCTGAATTGCTTTCCTATGATGTCCTTCTTTCCACAAAAGGCGGGCGTGTTCGATTGTGGCAGACTCATCTCCGAGTTGGGACGCATGTAGGACGGCGTTAAAGGACTGATGAAGTGCATTTCCCTTTCTAGCAAGCCGAGCACTTGTCAGCCAAGCAGAAGCAATGTCGCCTTTCGTGAACTCAACACTGAGCCTGTTAGCATCTATAAATATACGATTCAACCCCAACGCACCTAGATAATTGCATGGAGGCTCGTCGGATTCCCAATAAATACTGTTTATCATTGAGATAGGCCCCTATTACTTCAAGCCGTCTATTCAGCGATTCGAGTAAGCCTGCACGGTCAATTTCTTCATTTTCCGTACCGGCAATCATCTCCAACTCAGTCAAAACATGAAACTTGAGCATAGTGTCGTGGCAAGCCCCGATAGAATAACTTGTTGCGGTAGACATAGAGCAAGCAATTTGTTTGCGGGTCGACTGAATTATCGAGGTAAAGAGGCTCGCGTTATTCTTGTGCAATGCAAGGAGGGCATTGCCGATGGTAACATTGAAGTCTTCTCCAATGTCCTTCGTCGCAAAAGACGTGAATTTTTCGAGCGTCGCCCACCTTCCAGTTGCCCACGACGCTTCTGTTGCAAAAGGGAGGAGCTTGGGGAGAGTTCTCGCCTCAGTATGCATACCCTCAACGTAATTAAGGAGCACATCTGAGCTCTGGTCAGTTGGTGCCTCTGGGGAACTTCACAGGTGACTCACCATGCTGACCAGATTCCTTCAAGCACGTCAATAGATTAAGCTGAACATCTACATTGTCTGGGTCCTCGGCCAACTTAATTTCATACCAGCTTTGTGCTGCGGTCCATCGTCCTGCCTTGCGGTGACCGAGGACTTGCTGATCAATATCGAGCACGTGAAGATGTGCAGATATCCCTTCGATCCCATCCGGTTCATCAATCTGAGTGTAAATATCTTGGAGCCGTTCAAGAAGGACATTGGTAACACTGGTATCTTTGACAGTCTCCCGTACTTGCCGAATATGCTGCTCCCAGTAAAATAATGCACGAGAGTACGATTTGCATTCTACTGCTCGCTGAGAGATAATTTCTGCTGGAAGCATTTCTAGTACAGCTTTGACTCGGCGAATCTCTGACTCAATTTTCTCCCGATGCTCCGCTTCTAAAGTGGCATCTCGAAGTCTTTTACTCGCCTGTGATTGTTTGACTTGGATCCATCGAGAGAGGTAGTCTAAGACGCGAAATACGGCCTGTAATAATTAGACTCTTGTCGTAGAAATAAAAATGCTTCTTACCTCACTACATGTTTTTAATTCATCTCTTCTGACATTAGAATCAGGTTTGATCTCATACTGCAGAACCTTGAGTAACTCTTGTCCGATTTCGGTCCGATTTTGATCAGTACCTTCCACGATGACGTGTAAGACAACATATGGGAGTAAAAAGCTGGCCACCGTGTTGTCTCTGATTCTGATGGCTCGTTGTAAAGATGCGAATATGAGATCAGCGTTTGGATTAAGTGGCTTATGTAGGAGATCGAGCACAAAAGGCTTCAGCCAATTATTATACAACTTATCTGGTCGAGTTGTATCGGGCCGGAATATAGGGTACTCAACTTTAATTCTCTCTGAAACTTCTATTACGGAGTAACGAGATGTGAGGAATGGGGTTAAAGTGTCCTGTACACTTGGTGGCAAGCCCTTCCATTTTAAGTAAATGTCGTCCGTGGAGTTCCGATCTCCGCTCTGCAAGATTGGAACGCATCTTGTCGTGAAGTCACACTTTTCTAGTAAGTCCTGCATAACATAGGAGAGGAAGCCCTGCACACCGGTATCGGTAGATGACAGGAAAGTTTGGACAATGACATTCTCTAGTATAAAGAGAATAAAATCGGTGGTCTCACCCGGGTCGTGAAAGTTGCTGACAACTACCATGTCACGTTGATCCCGAACAGCCTCTACTCGATTTGGGTCTATGCATCCAATGAGTCCTATACACTCTGCTGATAGTTGTGCAATTTCATGATAAGTTGAGCTGAATTTGACACAACTATCTAGGATCGAGCGAACAAGTAATCCGATTACAACATCAGGCTGCTCACTCACTGTCGAAGATTGGAGGAACGATTGATGAACCTTCAAGTAAGCTTTGAGCTCAACAAGAGCTTGCGTCACAACTTCAGAGTTCTCGTGGCGAATCCTACGGCTGAAGATTTGGAAAGCATTTCCAACATCTGTTGGCGACCGTAGCTTTTGGAGCTGTTCCTCAACCTTAGATAGTGTTGGATATTCTGACAGCGACGGTAAGTTAACAATTGTGTTCCGTATAAGCCGTGTTCGATGTTTAAGAAGATATTGAAGGGCAGATTCGGCACGGTTTTGTGTAGTTTCGTTGAAACTTTCCCATCGTTGAATTACAGTTGAGAAAGTACTCTCGAGCATGAGTTCCACGTCCTCATCCTCAAGATGATGTAGCATCTTCTCCCAAGCAGAGAACGCCAACTCTTGCAATTCAGGTTGTGCGAGAGCCGATTGAAGACATGCACACATCTATGAGGTAACCGTGAGCTGTGATATAATGTATTAAGGAGAAGGATAATCACCTGAGGCCGTGCGGTCCGTGTAAAGGTCTTTCCTAGGATAACCATTTCCTCAATAGCTTTCACACAGCGTTTCTTCTCTGATACTGACTCTCCTGCGTTTGCGTCGTAGACAACTTTCGAGACCTTATCCACAAGGCCAAGTATATGTTGCCCCAAGAATGCGCCCAACATCACTTTCCTGCTCACATTATCATTTGGCGGTGCCCATTGGGCCAGTTTATCTAGAGCCAGCCGAATCTAAAACTTATTAATTGCGGTTTGTAAAGATTCAAGCGACACTTACCCTTGACCTTTTACTCTCATCAGCATCTCCAAAAGACTTAAGTAAAATGAGAGCTATTGTAGCAGGTTCAGCTCTCATTAGCTCGGTAATATCTGAATCTTTGAAGCTTGATGATGTGGCTCTCAAAGAAGACATTATAAATGTCTCCATGTCCTCCACGTCCTGTACCAGAAGAAAAGCAAGTATCGGCAATAAATTGCTCCTCTCCATACATATGGCCCATTTCTCATCGTTTTTGATGACATGTGCGATACGTCCTATAACATCAACCTTGCCATAAGCAACTAGATAAGGCAATGTGTAAGGCTGTGTTAAAACGAGGAACTCCGTGACTTTCATTCCAAGCAAGTCAACCATTGACTGTACCATCTGTGGCTTGGAAAGAAGTTGTTTGACCGCCACGATCGCAATAGTGTCCCAGAAAGGACTGAACATGCGTTCTACGGTCTTTTCGCTTGTTTTCGCTAGAGTCAAGATCTGTTTTGTCAGGCATAGGCAATCGACTAGCAATTCTTGGGCATACCTCATTGAAAGCTACGCCTGATATGATAGGATTGGTGTGGCCTAGGTACAATACAAGTCTGTGAATTACAAGGTGTAATTCATCGTCATTCAGGGTTCTGACCTCATTAGCAGGAATTTGGTAGTGTTAATAACACTTACCTGCCAATTTGACCCCAAGCCAAAATACAGCTCTCTTGTAGATGAATTGTGTCTTGCTCAGATATGGTACGCAACAAAGCGAAAGCAGCAACTCTATTATGCATCATTAAATCTTGGCTGATTCCACTGCCATGTAAAAATCCAGGAAGAGTTCGACTTATTATAGCATGTTAGAATCCGATGTCTGCTCTCAAAAAAAGATACTTGGCTTACCCAGCAGCAATACGAAGCTCTCTTATTGAACTCTGGAGCGATTTGAGACACCATTGACCCAAATTTGATACTTTAAAGTCGATGAATCCTGCATCCTTGAAATGAGTTGTAAATGCTTTTAGTGCAAACATCGCTAGCACTCGAGGTCTGCGAGACTCTTGAAAAGTCTGAGATTGGACCAATGCTGAAAGGGAAAGTATTGCATCATTGCATACGCTCTGATATTTATCCTTATGCACGCCTGTCGGATCGACATGGTTCCCTTCTTCACAGGCTAAGCACTTCGAGTACCGTATTGTGCCGTCATGATCCCGAGTGGCCTCCAAAGAACCAACTGCAGCACAGGGTATCATTGCAAGATACTCGATTGCTTTACAACGATCGTTGTCATTCAATTCTGCGAAACAAGCCCTAGAATCCTGTTAGCCTTGATTGCATGCTAATGTCGGGCTGTACTCACTCTGTGACTTTAGCGAGTCCCGTTAACTCTGTGGACTCTTGTGACCCAAGCAAAGAATATAGCCTTTCAGTGATCTGTTCTAGTAGCCCCAGCTCAGAATTTATTTTGCGCCGTTTGTTTGGCGGTAATCGATGATGGTCGGTTTGGGACTCCAGTTCGAGACGTTGAAACTCTCCATCAAGTTCCACACTATCAAAACTCTCGACAGAAATTAGATCAACTCCCTGGCGGACCTCCGCACCGCAAGTTGTGCACAAGGATACTGCGGCTTTCTGAAATCTGTTAGTAAAGGAAACCCCCAGCGTGAGTAGACACATACTTGAAAGTCCTTTCCAAAGCTTGTGGAAGCATTTTCATGATTTAAAGCAAGTTGAAGAGCGGGTATGAGATGTAGACAAAGTACTTGACACATCGAATCGAATTCTCTGCAAACAGCAACTAAATTCAGCATAGTACTACAGAACTTGAGCTGAATCGTCTCTGTCAGACTTTCCGGATTTGCTAAAAGATCCGCACATAATAATGAGATGAGAACACATCCCTTGCGTAAAACGCTACCTGAAAGATGGCTTCGTAAGGATGATATGAGTGCTTGCATTGAGCAAAAAATCGTCAGTTCGCATTTCTTGCAAGTATCCTGCAAGGCTGTGTCCACCTTTAATCTTTTCCCTACCTCATGTGCCATCAGAAAAGACTCCAGCATCCAAGCGAGGTAATCTTGAAAAGCTGCTGTGGCATCATACGATGACGCAGATTCCATAGAAATGTCTCCCAGTATTGCAAGCAAGTTCGTGACATGCCAGAGGCTTGATGCTGCGCCATGTATGACATAAGTGCAGTGAAAAGATGAGGTAGTCTGATTCTCATCTTTGTCATAATAATTCTCATACGAGAAATAAGAAGTATCAAAGTCATCAGACGGCAACGAAATTTTTAACACATGATACTGTGAGACAATGCTCGGATGTTGAAGACGACTCAAGATAGCTAGACAAATGTGAGCAGATTAGACCAATCAGTTTTGGATATCCTTACTTGCAGCGCACTCCTTCATATAGCCGAAAAAGAGAGAGGTTAAGTTCCAGAGCCTGGGAGACCGAGCAACTGTCTGAAACGCTACATAGAAAAATTCTTTAATTTTTTCTATTATTCCGTCACAATTTTTTCGACCCAAAAGTGCCAAGACTCGTGGGAATAGCCATAACCACAGAGGCTCATGTCCTCGGTTTTGAAGAATTGTACTTCGGCCTAATGAATGGGCCAAAACAGCCGGACTCTCTTTGATGATGGTTATAAAGACATCTAAAGCGTCTGATGCTTGCATGACCAGCTTCGTAATGTCCATGAAGGGATCATCACTGGTAAGCTTCTCGAGCACAGTTCTGGTAAGGAGATACAATAACTTTTCCCTATGCTCAAGCCTGGCTTCATCATTCTCAAACTCAGCACCACTATTTTCGGTATCTGAGACCTCGGCCATGAGCAGTTTGAGCTCATCATGATCTCTCTGCCGTGAAGGCTTAGTGGCAGTTGAAAGATTGTTTATGAGCTGTGCCGCCATGGTAGATTGAGGAGGCTCAAAATCTGCCATCTCAGCGGAATGGCCATTTAGTCGCATGCTAATTTCAACTTCTCGAGACTAAGAAGGCAATAGGGCAGTGACTATTGGATGTGGAGACATGATTGATGATTATACAAGAAACGCGCTCATAAACTTTGCTTGAAGCCAAAACGCGCTTCACGAAGTCAGGTGAAAAGCGGGTCGTCTCTTTCAATAAAACTTTAAAGGCATCGCCTGATTATCCGAATATCTTTCCAGTCGAAACGTTTCCGTACGATCGGTTATTGATATGGCGGTTTTTGGGAATAGAAAGTTTCGGTCCTCGAAAGAGGCTAATACAATTGCTTCTCGCTATCGCTCAGCCCTTACGAGACACCCATTCGCGCTTTTCGGTCTTCCCTTTATCGCGACAATGGTGGCAGGCTCATTCTTCCTTACTCCTGCGACGGCAATCAGATACGAGAAGCATGATAGGAGAGTAAGGCGAATGAGCAAGGAGGAGGAGCTTGGTATCGGAAAGGATAAGAGAAAAGTAGACATGAAAGAAGAATATTATGTAGGTCATTCAATTTTGGAGAATGAGCGGAGCTGATGGGAATCATAGCGACTTGCAGCTAAAGACTTGGACGATTGGGAACAGAAGCGTATCAAAAGGCTTCCAGGAGAGAACGATGGCAGACTATAATGGATGCGCAAAAGGTCGAAGAGGACGGGGACAGGATTGCCATACCATCATTGCCAGCATGGGTCCGAAACGGGAATGCACCCGCCAGCGGCTCAACTCCAACTAGGATTCACAACGTACAATGGCTTTTTATGCCTTCGTTGGCTTGGGGTTATTACAAGAGCTATACTGAGGACTTGTGGCAGATATTTCGGAGTAGCTGACTCTCGGAGCCACATGCACAAGTGAAATGCGAGATGCGCAGACAAGGAAGATTTGTCGAAAACTTAAGGTTCGAGATGTTGTCGTTTATGAACATGTGTCATATTCAGACAGTTCCGCATAACGCAAGATGGGCTAGCCATGACATGTCAAAAGACTGGATGTGTCTAAACACTTTTACATACATTTTAGTAATGGACCCCCGAGGTCTAAACTAGTAATGGATAAATTGTTAACATGGCAGTCATTGTCTTAAGCCACACGAATGTTCTTATTATACCCACATGTCTCTTGGTAAAGCTTCTGAGCAATTGGAAGATCATTTCACAATTTCTCCTTGGATTAGGTTGTGACGCCAACCAATTTAGAGTGCGGTTCCAGACATTCTCGAGGCTTAGTTCGTGCAAACTCTATCGTTCTCTTAAGTCTCTTGACTAAATTTCAGAGCAAGATACTTAAATGGCCTGTTGTCTTGCTACTAGCTTTACTATTTTATTATTCACTCATTTCCATCATATAACGTCACATGTTCGGGGTTACGGAAGCAAGTGCTTTCTGATTCAGTCAATCTTGTGGAACTATTCGCTGGATGACTGGTCTATGAGCCTCAGACCACCAATCCATCTCTCACGGCATACTCTATATGCGAAGCAGTGATCCCTTTACTCTTCTGTCCCGCAATCTCCCCGATCAACCAAGCCGCAGCATCCAGTCCAGCACTTACACCTCCACTAGTAATGACCCTCAAACCCTTGGCCTCGTCCACCTTGTTCACCACAAATCTCTCCTCTACAACTGTTGTCTTCCCCTTGCTTGCTGAAATATTACGCAGCCTATCATAAGAAGCGAAATGTGTTGTCGCGGTTAGTCCATCCAAGACGCCTGCCTCAGCAAGGAACAGACTTCCGGTACAAACACTAAACAACGTCCTGACTCTTCCATCCTCCCGCCTAGGGAGATCCCAGAATGCCTTGATGAGCTGCAATGGCTCGGTCTTGCCTTCCAGAACGCCAGGCGTGGACCCACCTGGAATAACGAGAATATCGAAGTCCGCAAGCGTGGCATAGGCCTCGTCAAGCGAAAGATGACGCTTCAGCTCAAGCTTTTGACTTGTGAGAGTGAACTCCTCGACGGCGGTTATGACTTGACTGAATACATATTCACCAGAATCATATTTTGCGTGCGATAGGAAGTCCAGTGGGCCAATTGTATCAAGAGTCTCGAGTCCAGGATGGATGTGGTGCAATATCTTGAGAGGAGCATTTGACGCCATTTCGAACGTTTTTCTTCTTGATATCAACATCATGAGGAGCGGGAGAAGGCTGTTTATATGTAGTCGCACACTATGAGTGGGGGTACTTCCAAGACATGTCGTGCTTTCATGACATACAAACAGAATCGGATTTACATGAAGCCTCAATGAGAAAAACAAGGCGAAGTGACTATTAGAGGATATCCAAACCAATTAGCATGTCTGCCGGGACATTTCTGTCACCGACGGATGGTTGACCACAAGCTAGCTCAATATGATGAGAATTACTGACTAATTGCGGATATACAGACAAAACGGAACGGGAAAACATCTTTCCGCATTAGAAGTTAGATGGAGTTAATGCACTAATTCAAAACGCTTGCTATGTCCCATTGTTCTACCAATTTAGGATCTAGCTAAATATTCCTAAGGATCTCTTGAAAGTTCTTATCTCTGCTACTCTTCTTGTCTGCGCATATAATCAGTCTATGGTAACAATATATTGCCATAACATCGCGGCTCTTGGTGTGTTCTATCGAAAAATCGACTAGAACGTAATGAGAATCACACTTCTATCTGGTTAGCTGTATTTGGAATTTAAATATTAATGTGTGCATTATCTTCGAGCCTTTGGATGGGAGCCACTTTTCACTGGTCCTGCTTCTATGTTCTACGCAGGCACTCTTCTAGAATAGGAAATTGCATCGAGCAGCATCGAGCCATATTCTGAAGATAGCAAGGTTACAACCATCCCTGGTCCTTGGTACACACTGAAAAGAAGGATAAAGTTATGATCCAGGTCCCTACGAACATAAGCCTAAATTTGGAATTCGGCCATCTAAAAAGTGCTTACTGATTTCATCTGTAGCCTCACGACAAGCGTCGAGGCCTTATGTCATCACCCAGTCTTGCTCATTTTCTGGGAGCACAGAATAGCATCGGAGAGGAAGGAGAGGACTTGCTACTTTGCTTAAATAATGGAAAAAGATATAAGCGTCACCAATTGACCTATCGTTCCTCTTTTATGCCAAGTTTCCCACACATGACGAGAGGATTTCAGAAACGCATCTCCCGATACTATGCATCTAACATTGCGAACGGGCACCATACCTCTACATCATTGTCCTATGCTCAAAAAACTACTCCAGCCCGCTCAAAACTAGTTCCCAGTGTAGTATTCACTCTATTGCATACTTGTTTGTCTTCAACGAAAGAATACTGCAAGAGCCTGGCAAGTGACAGAAACCGCGAGATCACGAATAAAGTGAAGAGCGATTGCTCACTGAAATCGGCAGAGCATATCAACGAGGGTTCACCGGGAGAAATTCCTGAACTAGCTCATTCGCCAGGAATCGAGGAAAGGACCAGTAGGGCAGTATCTCTATTCAAATTATTGCTTCATTACAGAGTCCTATTCTAGGAGTTTGAACAATAAGCACTCTGCTCCGCGAAATGACAGTCGCCTTCTTCACAACTTGCTAGGCGAAGTTGTATATTTTTGTGTGGATCACACTGTCTTGTGGACCAAAATTAGGACAAGCCAGACATGATGCTGCTAGGTTGGAATTTACGGGTGTACTTAACTTTGCATCTTGTCGCTATTCTTTACAAAACTCACAATTGATATAATGCCCTGCTAATCCTTTCGCTGAATTTTGCTCAGGCAGCTTTACTAGCAAGATGCTCTGTACTAGTGTTGCATCCTTTGCTTGTCTTCTTTCAATTGCAGAAACACAAAACAAGCACCGAATGAACAAAATGCTAATTGTCAAACTATCAAGCAGCGGGAAATCAAGAGAAGAAATCACTGTCAACAATGCATCTAAGGCTAGGACAAATAGCTAAGCTGGTGCTTTGTAATAAGTTATGACAAATGAGCTTGGACACCGTAAAAGAACCATGACCATCCCGTAATATAACTAAATAGATACTGTAACCTGGGAAGGACGCGTGGGCTTTATCGATGCTTTTATTTTCTTAACTGTATGCTAGCATATAACTTGAGCATGAAAATTTATATGAGGATGACAGCTCGATAGTTTAACAGCAAGTCAAAATAAAAATAAGTATCGTGGTAGGATGGGAAGCTTCAACACCAACATCAGAAGAAGCCAGCGGTTTCGCAACCTGAACCCGACAGCCTCGCCTTTGACAAAATTGGATATCAACAATAACCAATTACACAGCAAAGTAATACGGAACTTCAATAGAGTTTCGTGGTTGCTGACAAAAAAAAGCCATCCGGTCCCACAGCCACAAATCCTACCAGGATCGAAGCACTTCGCCGCATCCTCTCAATCAGAACTGCTACATAGTCAAATAGCATCATCAATCACACCTTACAATCATTCCCACATATCGAACTTGAAACACAGAGGCGTAAGGCAACGAGGCACTTGTTTACGGAGGAAGGTGAAGTGGCTGCACCGTATCTATATAGGAATATATGCTTTATAAACGGACAGCAATGACAGTGCATATATAGGAGCAAACCAGAGGCACATAAAGCGCCGACATGTTTCAAGAAATGTCGCTACAGAGTGCAGGGCGTTGAGGATGAAAAATGCTTCGAATTATGTTTTTGGGCCTGTAAGAATGACATGATAAGTGTTGAGTTATAATAAGAGTTGAGTTATCTCACGTACTCTAGTGTCCAAAAAGGCAGGTGCTTCGGGGCTAATCAGACAGGGAGAAGTCTTTTCTAACAAGGAAACTGCTTGCCCAAGATCATATATCGCCCGAGGGTATACCGGACACTGAGTAGCGCTTGTGCCAGAACGATTCGTTGATGCTAATCTTTTCCATCTTTATTGAACGTAAATATAATCCACTCGGGCGGTCGATATGTATTCACTCGGAAACCGAATTATTTTCTTGCTGACCAACAACTGAGCTGAGGGTCGGACAAATGGATGGCTTATGCCCATAGGTATGGCCAAGGTCAGCACACTTGCATATTTTTGAAGATTTTCAAAGAGCAACCCAGCCGAGAATTCTGCCGTAGCCTGTAGCCGCTTTCTACTACGTAAAAATGTTTGTTTACATCATGAGAGAGCCATAACAAAGACCATGGTCGGGCCTTCCCGCGACCAGGAATGTGGCCATGAAGGGGGCAGAGCAAATAGTAAACTGGTGTCTAGGAGACAGAGCTGGGTCCCCAGACAAGTTGACAGCATGAAGCTCCTTTGAGTTTAAGATCTTTACTTAATTGATGCAGCGGTGACCGGGTGAAAGTGAGCTCTCGTCTGATTGTGAGACGAACACCGATGCTTAGATAGCAAGTCACGCCGCTCCCCTCTATGCTAGAGGAAGGAACGATGGCTGGCAATTTGTTTTTTAATAGAAATGTATGGCAAATCACACGGCGCAAGATAGGAGAATAAGGATATTAATCGGGCATAGGCAGGAAAAACGCCCATAGCAGCTATCCACACATTTCCAGGGCAATGCATCAAAGTATAAACCCACTATCCCATGCAGGAACTATATAAGAAACCTAAATATTTCATCGCGCTGTAGAGAACATATCGAATGAACGGAGGTGATATCATGTAAGGTGCATGTGGAAGTAAAAGGAGGCTGCACAGGACAAATTAGGAAACTGTTGCTCAACTTTTGCGCACTTATCGTCTTCTAGATCATGTCATTTTCAATAGAGGTTCTCTACAATGGTTAGATATAGATATACCATAAAACGATCTACTAGCGAATTAGGAGTACTTGGTCACCAGCTCCTCTTGCACGACGTAAACAGTTCCTAGCAGGAGTATGGGCCGATGAGATCCTACTCCATATATATCCGTGCAGTGAAGTGCCGCAAGGCGGTTCCCATTCCTTGCGCATACGAGCAATGATATGAAATCCAATCTCGCAAATGTTTATTGCTGAAACAGGAGCCGACTAGGCAAAGTCCGGCAAGATACCATCCCGCGTATCAGGGACACGGAGCACAACAATCAATGAACGCCATATCACGTAGCTTCCATCAAAACATACTTCGTCGTCGGAAGGAAATTGAAAATTCCAACTCGCAGATTGCGCCTACATCTAACTCGGCATGGCTCATCAGACGGCCACTATCCAACCCGAGGCGGCCATCCCTCGAATCCCACATGTCTAAATCCCATGCCAACGGACCACCCGGCCGAGGCAAATAGCTTTTATCCCAAATCATTCATTTCCATCTGCAGCACCATAACAAAGGGAAGCTGAGCGCATAATATTCCTCAGCCTCAAAACCTTCAATTCATTTCCCTGCCGCGCGCGTTCGGTGATCCAAAACAGTAATATAACACAACATCTGACCGGGTATGGAAATCATTACCCGCGCGCAGCAATTTGTTAATTTCAGCCTCATTCAGGGTATTCAGAGGAAGTTAGTGTCGTACAGACTTGGAATCTCGGTTGTAATATTTTTCCAAATAACTTGCAGCGCATAAATATGCATCTCACCGGAAGCGGGCGTGTCTTCAGGAATTGTGGAATAAGGCAGCCACTATCGAAAGGACATGCTATAATTTGAGTCCTCTTTTTTTTATATTAAAAAAGACAAATTAGGCGTGAAATGGGGAGATCGTCCCATCACTTTTTTGGTGGTGATCGCTATTCTCCTGAGCCTGTTTGTTTTAAATGACGTGGCATACTGTTAGTTAGTAGTTTGGGACCTAGTTGTGAGCAATTAAGGGGTCCTGCTTGGAAACACGATTAAAGCTAGCTCAAATATGAAGAACAAAACTGATATACTGTTCCAGACACACAATCTGACACATTACTGCACCAACAAGTTCATTATCAATTGATTAGAGCTACTCGTAACTTCGTAAAATGTAAGGACTTAAGTCCAACGTATGGTCAACGAGAGGGGTTCTGATCACATATAGTGATGGAATGAGTCCTCTACACGTATATCTTTAGCGACAACTTCATTGGCCATAGACAGACCAGTCGAAAAGATCGCAAAACTCCTGAAGCGTATTCAGCCCCTACATCTAGGCAGATCCACCTCCCTAGCAAACTGACTTTTCTGTGCCAGGAGTAATTGGAACATTTACAAGATTCCTTGTATCACAGCAGCCTAGCCTGTACACGTACGTGAAGCCTGTAGTAGATATTTCCCTCCTACCATATCAGGAAGGAGCAAGAATACCACGGAGCGCTAGTGGATGTCTCTCACAACACTCAGGTCACGCAGAACAGTAACTTCCAGACTTTGTGGGTCTTGACACTCACAGGCCTGAAAGAATTGACACATAATCTGCTTATAAGATGTTCTTTAACTATCTGGCATCGTGGTATTAGCGGGTGATCTATCCTCGTCCATGTCTGAGTCGTCGTCCACAGTTTGTTGCGTGGTCCAGGTAGCTGATCTACTAGTTCCCATTGTAGTAGCCGATGACATAGAGCTATATGTTGGCGCCCTAACAATATCAAACTCCTTTCGCACATGGAACTCTGATTTCTCAGAATCGTATTGGAGTTTTCCATCTGGAGTAATAATCCGGTAAGCTATCCACTTTATACGCTCTTTCCGTTGAGCCGTCATTGAAGGACGCTCTTGATATTTCTCCTCCTCGTCGATTTTGTCTCCAGTAAACCAAGTGTCAGGGAAATAGTTATCCGCCCATAATAAACCTCGTAAGGCGAAATCTTCTGGGAGCGGCCTCGAATCGTTCTTCTCTGGTAACGGGAAAGCTTCATCCGTGATACGATCTGATTTTTCAAAGGTATTGAGTTGTCTCTTGAGCTTTTCAAACGGAAAGTCGGCTTCAAGGAGTTTCATAGCTGCAGGATGGCGTGATATGCAAAGCATAAATACTAATGTACAGTGAATGTAAGGCAAGACATTGGGGTCGCCAATACGATCTAGCACAATGTCCAATGCTGAATTACTAAGTTGCATAGCCTTCTCGAAAGTGATCCTTGATAAAGATAAATCATTCGCAGATGCTCCTTCGCTAGTTGAGCCAGGAGTTATAGCTTTCATTAGTGGATTCTCGTGTGATGCCCATCCAAGCATTGCAACGCTATTAGCAATTGAGATATGGCATCCTTGCTCCATGAATTTGCGTGTGACTCTGCCGATTTGAGCGCTAAGCAATCTCAGAAGTTCCGGAAGACCTTCATCAAATTTATCTATGTCCCTGTTCGTAAATAAAAGACCTTGAGCTTTCACAAATGCTGTGTCAAGAGGGGGTAGGCGGTACTGATTTTGGTTATTTTCAGATAGTACAGGTTCAAACAACGTCAAAACCGATTCTTTGGCTGAAGTAAACGGTACCACAACGCAGAGAGATTTTGCATAGTAGTACAGTTGCTGGAGAGCATTAGGCCGCGCGAGGATCGCAAGATGGCTAGGCAACGTCAGATGTGTGGACATAGAAACGAAGAAAGAAGCCATAGTTCACATGGTTTGCATCTAATAGACACAAGACCCACGATTCGGAAAATCCACTTACTGATACAAGCGGCCTGTTGTAGGAGCTTTATCCGAAGCCTTAGAGTACCAGTGACGTGCCACACCTGTCCACACTTCTCTGTCTCTAATGTCATCGTCTTCGATGGCCATTCTATACCGACCAAGGTCACCAAGGCACTCGATCCAAGTATCTTCAAAAGCAGGCACCGTTTCATACAATAACGCCATCATTGAATAGGCGAGATATATGAAAGCCAGCATGTGATCAAGTGACGCTGGTAAACGGTGTCTGAGTAGCTCAAGAAAGGAACTAAAGAGAGAGTTGCTGAGTCAGTACTGCTTACGTTGTTTAAAGTTGACCAACCGTCCCAGTTCTCTGCAGATTCCCATATTCTGAAATGAGTCGCAAGTTTAAAGAAGATGAAAAAGAATTCTTACTGTATTCCGTGACGCCACATACGTGCTGGCATAGCATACTTGGATGCCAGTCGCCTTAAGGCTGGGCTGGCTGAAGGATGTTGAGAGGCTAAAAAGAAGTCATGATGCTCATGAAGTAACGTGCGATGTAAGGCGATTAGTGCTTGCCACTGCTCATTATTCAACTTTGATTGAGGTCCATCAACTTGACCCAACGTTGCTTGTTTGCTGTCGACTTCAATGCATTTTGCCTCCACCATCACGAGACCTGCATATATGCCCTTTACTTCCGCAACTAACTGCTCTTGAGAGATTGGTCGAGTTTCAGGCTGCATAATTATGTCATATATCTCCTCAGATTGACCTGCAGGGTCTTGCATAGAAGTTGCTGGTCTACTACTTAAGATGGCTGATGGAAAAGATGTTGGCCCAGAAGGAATGGGATGTCTGGGGCCAAGATTTTGGGGCGACTGGTACGCTTTGAAAGGCCTTGTTTGCAAAGCTGTCTTTGACCTATTCTTTTGAACAGAAACAATATTTGACAACTCAAAATTACCTCTCGCTGGGCGCGCATCATCAGGGCTCCAAAGCTGCTTTCTAGTTGCTGGTGGCCGCTGACGAGTGTCAAAACTATGGTGCTTTATATCCGACTCTACAATATCAAGCATGTTTTGTTGCTCGGTCTCTGAACCCGAACTGGATCTGAATGCCCCCAACGGCCGGGCATTCGAGCGTCGCGGTGGTGGGGATTCTGAGTCCCGGCATGGCGACTGAGAGCCTGCAGAGATTCCATCTCCCATAGCCGCTCTCTTTCTGGGAGGAAACTCCGGCTGGTCTATAACTTGCATGGGACTATCTTCGCGCTCTGTTGGTGATCCGATATTTAAGGACTGCAACGCAGAGATTGATCTTGTCGTTTGTGGATATGGGCGTTTCGTCTGGCCGCCGGGCTCGGGGGGTTTGCTGGTAGCCTCGTCGAGATTTGGTTTGCGCAGCAGAGACTCCGTTGTCGTTCTGTGGCGTGGTCAGTTTCTTCGCTCAAATACACAAGGCAGCAGCCTTGTCCTGCGGATAGCAGATTGACCAGATACTGGAGCCTAGACATCGCCAAATCTAGAGGGGTGGTGTGATGCTTACTTCTTTTGCTGCGAGTCCGCCTCGTACTTGGCTCGAAAAGAACGCAGCTCGTTCTCGCTGACTCCCTGAGGGAACCGATCTCGGTGATCAAGGTTCGCATGGTTATGAAGCTCGTTAGTCGACTGGAAGATTTTCCTGTCGCTGCAAAAAATGCAAGCCCAGGATTGTGTGGTTTTGTTATTTCGTCTTTGATATTGTATCCAGCCGTCAGATAGGTTTGGTGGAGGGGGCATTTCTAGGAGGATTCATTCGTTGACACTGTGTGTAAAGGTCCCCGCTACCGACCGGATCGAAAACTACATGGAAACTGATGGGAAGAATAGTTTATAAGTTGAAAATAAGTAAAGTGGCAGTGGCAACCTAGGACACATCTTATTCACCGAAGACATTGGGGGGGAAGGGAATAAGAAAGAGCCTGGGGCGCGTGAGGCTCTGCGGATCGCGCACCATCAGTGTAAGGCAAACAGTACAACGCTACCTGTCTGCTCTTTCCACCCCCTCAGCCCCCCCGATTTGCTCACCGAACATTTCCAGTAATGTGAGCTCTTAATTATTTGAATTTGAACCTCACTCAAGCTCTGACTAGTTTCAGCCTCACGAGTCCTCTTCGCCCAGCTTTTCCTTGTGAAAAGCTATAAAGAACCCAACTTACGTGTAGTCCAAGCCTGGAAAATCAGAGGACGCCCTCAGCCTTTAAATATTGCGGCCCATAAAAGGAGGGTAGCCTACACGCCTCATTTAAAGCACAAAACAATGGAGTCTTCAAGCCACTATAATTGCGTGCCACATTTTCTTTTAAGCAGACTGATTATTCATTCATTACTCTTCATGCACGATGAAACCTTGAGCAGCTTATAGTCAAATGTCAATGCCTATCATGACAACCCTGATATATGTCGCCATGTAAATGCGATCCTTCGTTACTGTATAAGGCCAACTCTCCTATATACTCTTATGTAGAAATATAGACAGCCTCACTCTTCTCAAATGTCAATCAACGTCTTTTCCATGGAATACCCATTGGAGACAGCCTCGTCTCATACACAGCCTATAACACACCAAAACTGAGCGCGTTGCAAAAAGGACTTCGCACAGCCAATACTTTGTACTGGCGCGGTTACCGTCTCAAGGCAGTTGCAAACCTCCTTCGAGGCACAGAAGAAGCCAGCTAAACCAATGCTAGATAATCCTCCCTACCTTGCTGAAGCTTCTCTATCAGGCCGGGTCGTTCAAGTTAGCAGTCTGACACTCGCCTCCCATATCCCCTTCCCTACTGCGATGCCAACAAATCAAATTGCTATGTTTAGCAGTGATATTTCTTATATCAAGGCTTATATTTCACAGGTCTAGAAGTTGGCGATATTCACACATGCTCAAAAATACGTAAGGAATTGAACGCGTTGAATCTCACATACCACGCTATGCACTGGAGTATTCACTTCATTTTTATTTTTATGTAGGAACTAATCCAACATTGCTACCCAACAAGTCGTGCAAAATACATGAACTGCAAAGGACGATGTTGATAAAGCATGTATAACAGCATGTTCGTCACGACTTGAGTAGACATCACGACGATTCCAACTCAAAAACGGATCGCAATTTGCTCAAGATTTGTCTGTGTCTTTCAGGAACTATCGAGTAGTGATCCGAATCGCGCGAATCCGCTGCTGGCCGTGCTTATGGGTTTTTGGCCTTCCCACCAGAATATTGGAAACCTTCAAAGACATAGGCCCGCTATCAACTCCGAATCCCCGTTTTTGTAGGGCGGACAAGCGCTTCGAACCAGAGCCAGCGATTCACGACAGCACAACGATGCATTACATGACGGTTCTCCAATGGATTATACTCTATCTTGGCTAGGAAATCTTGTCCAAACATAAATATCTTGGGCGCAATTTCCTCAATATCCCTCCAATCTGCGACCTCGGCGACGTGGGGTTGGTGCCCAATTCACTTTTAAATATATCTAAGACCACGATGTTTTGCATGGCCCGTGTATGCAAGAAGCACTCAATCGAACGAACGGCTGTTCTTGTGGTTGACAGCATAGTTTACCTATTCTATCGGGTGAGCCCCTTGCGGGTATCCAGTGCGCCCGATGCTTAATTCTTCATCCCAGGATGACCCTGTAGTATAAGGAGCACTTTTTGGAAAATTATGACAGGCCAGTTTACCCAGTCGATACTGTAAAGCTGGCGACCAGGACGCGTGGCAGGAGAAAGACAACCGCCAGACTCTCCAAGAAAGGACGTGGTAGGAAAGTTCGAGCACATGTTTGTGGCATTACTATCTCATGACTGATTTGAATATGGGTTTTGGTTCTGGCTGTGCAGCCCATGTGAACCTTGACTCAATCTTGGAGTCTTGCAAATACCCCATCACCCTGGCAAGCTGCAAAGGAAAGCATAAATACATGAAGTTTTAGGTTTATGCTGTATTTGAAACCTGTTTATCCATTTTAAATCATCCCATCAAAGATATCTTTTATTGTTGCCTATCAAGTTCCATTGCAGTCCTGCAGTGATATTTTGCTTTTGATTGGGTTATCTTTTACTATACCAGAACTTAATGTTTCAAGGTTTATTTTCTTAAGATTGGTATCATAGCTAAGAGCAGTACTCAATCGTAATTGCTCAAAGCTACTTTACCACTTTTCCCCCGTACACCTACAGCACTTCTGTCTTGATCGGTTTTGGGGGGCTCTCATGTCAAACTGTTTATGAGACATTCATAGCCAGTTGACCACAAAGCTCGCGTTACCAATTACGAAAGATTACGGGCTTGAGTATTTGCGTAAGGTCTAAGCCACTGTATGCACACGACCCAAGGGATGGAGTTTCATATCTGTCATTTATTGTCGATTTCAAAGGCTATGGGTCCTTAAGTAAGTTAAGTTGAATCCAGTGGAAGTGCATTGTTCACTCCGTTGCACGGGAACAATAATCAGTGAATTGCCAAGCAGTCCGGTGCTGGCAGGGTTATCATACACGCGTTCTCGATCGCTGGTAGTGTTGGTTGCCTCATCGCTTGCATGTTTTCTTTTCACTATGATGAAGGTGAAAATTTTGCAACACTATATCACATGTCTTTGCCCCCCGGCAGAGGAAAGCGGCAAACAAAGCATCCTCGGATTCATAAGATGAAGTTTTCTGCCTGTATGTCTTCCTAAAAGCGTATTGTCACTTAATAGTCATCATCTATATTATTTTCGAGCTCCAATGTCCGGCTTCCGAAGCAAAATCCTTAATAAAAAAAAAATGCAGACGTGGCCCTGTGGCTGAGCTGATCGAAGAGGCAATTTCCAGATTCATGCTTGATCTGCAAGGTGGCAAAACTTCTTCCAAGCAACCAAAGCACAGAACCTGATCTCTGATTCCAAGCAGGGACTTGGACTTTAAAAACCTGAAAAAGATGTTTGTTGATAGAATTGAATCTATGTAAACAAGGAATTCTCGTAAATTCAGGGGTAGAATGGTTTTGGGGGCCGAGTGGCAAAGTAAGCGAGGCGCCATTAGCCCAGCTGGTCTGAATGGCACTTCAGCAGACCATGGTTCTCTTCCAGCGTTATCCTTCACAGTAGCTGAGCTTATTTCGACGTCGAGTTAAGATGCCCTGATATCCTCGTGATATGCTGAGATACGAGTTTGCTTGCCTCCAATTTGCCCTGTCCTAGTTTTCATCAGTCCTGTCAGAGCCCTATTCGATTACCCAATCAGTCTGTATGCACTACTAGGCGGAAATGAATATTGTCGAGGACTTGGACATCGCAGACAAATCAGATCTAATTATCGGTAATTTGCTGGACAGCGCTTCGCAGAAGCCTCTGTTACAGTTCTCGGTCTAGCTGGAAATTCTTTGATAGAACCAGAGACCATACTAGTTCTACCATGGCCAAATATTTTCTTACCGCTTCCACTCCTAGCGATATTGATTGCTGCCTTGTTTTCGCCTCTCAATGGTCAGCGCTAATTACACTGTTGTCTGAGCGTTGGCCTTGTTGCTTGGGGAGTACTGGCTGGCCATGAGGCACCCTAGAGACATTACACCGCTATATGTCCTTGTGGCTTGAGACCAGCTTTACCAAGGACCTCAAGTGACTATCAGTCACGTAGATACACAGCTGAACATTATAGGTAATCTTATCCTACCTGATACCTTAAGCTGAGATCAGCAGTAAATATAGCTATTCTAATCCTCATTATATTTAGCCTGATTAAAGATTTGCCGTATTCGGTCACAGGTATATATATTTTGCTATATAAATTTTTGGTGATCGAGTTGCACCAACGCATTCATTAGGCACAAATTAGTGGGTTAGGTATGGCTGTGTGTGACAGTCATCTTCATCTTTGCCTTATGTCGCAAAACATTAAATGGAAACAAGTGTTCAAGTAGATGCTCACAAGGCCAGACAAGGCAGACAAAAAGTAATCTCGTGGCAGGATTGTATCGCATTGCTCTCTGTTGTGATTTGTGGTGTCATCTCGAACCATTTTTCTGAGATATGACAATCCAACCAAAAAATAACTCTCGACACCAACTCGGCGATTCTATCTTCCCAATCAACACGGTGATTTTGAATACTTTAAACGCAGATTATTCTGTTTGTGTGACCGGGACAACGCCCCCATTTGCATTGGCGTAGCAACAATCATGATTCAGAATAAGTTAATGTAACACGAAACAATTCATTTTCGTCAACGCCAACCAATCGGGTACTGAAAGTGGTGATTGCTTTCTTCCGGCCAGCCACAGGAGGATATTCCCTTTACCGCGCGGCACTGTTGCACATTCTATGCTATCATGACGGAAACAACTTCTCTAAAAACACAAGATTTCATTGACAGAGGCGTAGTCCACGATACCTCGCTCGCACTGACTCAAATGGTACTTAATACTTTTTGCTGCCATGACAACACAGACATGAAACGCGCGAGCAGTTTATTTTGAATTCAATACTTCATTTGCGGATATTGAACAGCCACAAGATACACAACAGAGAGGCAAACAATATCGTATTAAGCCTTAAATCTTTGCAACGAAACGTAACCAGCCAACATTGGCCCTATATATGCTGCAGCCTCATGTGATTGTGCAAAGCACATGCGTTCCACAGCGACAATGTTGCATTAATTCCTATATTAGGCTTCCCGTGCATATTCGTTGGCTGGCGTTTCCCCGTTCTTTTATCTTCATATTGCCTTGCCAAGAATCACTATGGCATCTAGAGATATACCAGCCAAACCAATAGTGCAAATAAACGGCTTGCAGCGAACGCAGGAGCTTAGAATTTCTATGAGTCTTTGTAGCCTTTGATTTAGCCCTTTATGCGAAAACTGTGCTCGAGAATCTAAAGGCATAATCTAGGAAGAAGGCTCCAATTGTGGGTAATGGACTGAGGGAGCTATTGAGAGTTCCAAGGTATCTGCAATTAGACCTGCGCCTAGACTCTTTTTTGAGCCTTCGAAACATTCGTATATTGACTAGGATTCGAGAATCATGTTAAATACTTCTAAAAAAGCGATATTTCAAAGTTTGTTCGATAACTTGTCAACCACCACAGACATTTATGTGCAATTGTATTACTAAGATATGACTAAAACCAACACGCCAAGGATCGGCCCTACATACAAAGTCTATATGTATAAAAACTTGTCTGGATAGTCAAATTTTTGTTGTCATGTTATCTTTGTGTCACTTGATGCTATCTTGCGAAATTCAATCACCTTCCTAATTAGAGCGTCGAATTCTAGGATGGTAGATATCTACCGGTTTCCCCGCAGCTTACATATCCATAATTTGCACATAAGATCTGCTAGCAGCTATCGCGCTAGGATTTCAACCTTATCATTAAAGAGGCACTGACGCAGGTCCCAGGTTTTAGCCCTTACAAAGCCATATAAACTTTGGCATGTCGTCATGGATCTCTCGGAGCTCATTCCTTTTAGAATCGATATGGCGCTTGGCTGTCCAAATCTCCTTACTAGGATTACTGTCTAGCAGCATAATTACCATCTGGCTTATGCATTCGATATATCTCTCTTTCACCCCAAGCCAGCCGAGCCAGGGAGTGTTGTCAAAGTATTCATTCACGAAAGGTAAAGGAAGAATTCGGTCGTGATGTTATTCTCCACTTTTGCCCCTGTCTCACTCTCTGTTTTCATTGTCCTTCAAGGCGTTTCGAGTTCACCAACATGGAGTAAGTTATAAATATTTATACTTCCGCTGGATTCTCAATCTAACTTTCGGCAAGGCCAACCTAAGAAACTCCCTGACCTACTATACGCTGGAGTAGAGGAGCTCATAGCAGGATTGGAGAAAGGTGCTTTCACGAGTGTTGATCTCACCAAGGTTTGTTGGTCATAAAACTGCGCGTGAAAGATCATAATTTGACAAACAAGCTTAGGCTTACATTCTTCGGATTGAAGAAGTAAATTCGGTACTTCACGCTGTCACAGAAATCAATCCTGATGCCCTATCAATTGCAGCTAGCCTGGACGCTGAGCGGGCAAATGGTACAATTAGAAGTGCTCTTCACGGAATCCCGATACTACTCAAGAATAATATTGCCACACGAGACCAGATGAACAACACCGCTGGGTCATTATCATTACTTGGCGCGACAGTCTCGCGCGATTCACCAGTCGCAGCAAAATTAAGGGCATCAGGTGCGATTCTACTTGGAAAGGCAAATCTGTCTCAGTGGGCCAATTTTCGATCAAGCAATACCTCTAATGGATGGAGCGCACATGGAGGACAAGTTACGGGAGCATATTACCCAGATATGGATCCATCAGGGAGTTCTTCTGGTAGTGCTGTTGGGAGCTCAATAGGGCT
Source organism: Bisporella sp. PMI_857 (assembly GCA_021307315.1). NCBI lineage: Eukaryota > Fungi > Ascomycota > Leotiomycetes > Helotiales > Helotiaceae > Bisporella > Bisporella sp. PMI_857. Next base: position 43,450 of record JAJSPD010000073.1, read on the forward strand.
TGCACTGGCTTCACTGGGCACAGAAACTTGGGGCAGTATTCTTAGCCCATCTAGTCAAAACAATTTAGTGGGCATAAAACCAACGGTTGGACTGACCTCCAGGTCACTGGTGATTCCTATCAGTGAGCACCAGGATACCGTTGGACCAATGGCTCGAACTGTATCAGATGCGGCATATATACTATCTATTATTGCAGGAAAGGACGAAGCAGACAATTACACACTAGCTCAACCTTGGGATATACCTCCAGACTACACTCGGGCTCTTAAATTTTCAAGCTTTAAGGGTACCCGAATTGGCATACCGAGAAATGCTTTGACGCCTGATCAGACTAGCCAGCCAGTCCTGGACGCTTTCGAGGAAGCAATCCAAGTCATGAAAAATGCAGGAGCTATCATTATCGAAAATGCAAACTACTCTGCATTCGACGAGTGGTTAGCTGACGCTCAGGCACCAATTGGCAACGAGAGCATCGTTCTCGACGTAGACTTTTCTTCTGGCTTACCAAAATATCTTGCAGAGCTGACCTATAATCCCAACAAGATTTACAGTCTCACCGATGAGCTGAACTACACACAGTCTTCTCCCCTCGAGGAATATCCTGAACGGAATACCGCTGTTTGGGAAGAATCTCTTTCGTTGGACTTCGCCAATACCGATTACCGCTTTTGGCAAGCGTTTCAGTACACTTCATACCTGGGAGGTGAGGGAGGAGTCACAGGTGCATTAGATACTTATGGTCTCGATGCTTTAATATTGCCAACAGATTTCTCAACGGCGCAGCCTGCATACGCAGGCTTACCGGTAGTAACTGTACCCCTTGGATTTTACCCGAGCAATACAACTGTTGTTAGATCTAGAAACTGGAATTTGGTTCAAATTGGACCACATGTGCCGCAAGTCTACCCTTCTTTTTTGGCTTGAAAGGTTCAATTTCCAAGACTAACATCATTTCTCAGGTTTGGTCTTTCGTTTCTGGGGCCAAAGTGGTCCGAAGAACTACTCATTGGTTTAGCATATGCCTATGAGCAACGAACACATACGAGGATGAAGGCCCAGCCTTACATTATTCCCAACATTCAATTGGGGGATGTTATGTGAACAAGGATGATAGCTGAAATCCACTTTCAGAGCGGCTAAGCAAAAACATGATTATAGTACCAACACATTAGGATCCACAAATGTTTGTTGCGCTGTTGACGTAGCCACATCCAATTACCATCCAATAGATGAAATTCATAGGCTTCTCCCCGTCCGTTCCGGGACCGACTCGCGTTCCTGGTGTCCAGGGCTTCTTGCATACAATCAAGGCTCTATCCTTACATACTTGTTCCATCAGTTGGAATAAGAAGCTCCAAGGGGACGTAGCACAAGATATTCATCCTCGCTTAAGATACAGTGGCCCCTTACCTGGTGAAACAAAGCATTGAGGCTCCCTTCAAACGCATGATACCATTTCAGCCTCAAACATTTCCTCTGCCTAAGTGTAAGACCATCTACAACCTCACATTAATATATTGATATTTTCGGCCCTTAATCCATACCAACATATGCGGCTGACATGCCAAGGCCCAAACGAGGCAAAAAAACTGCCTCGTTTTCACACAGGCGATGTATTCATTCGGCCCCCAGTCCCGGCAATTCGGGTACGACATCCTTCGAAAGTTCCCTATAAGGCGACTAAAAAAGGCAGACATTTCATTTCTCTGCATTAAGATACGCCTTGATTTTGAGGCTTAAATCCGGAGGCTTCACAAATACTTTTTTATTTGTTAAGGTTACACCTGATACATAAAAGCTGCGGGGCAAGGCTTTCCGTTTCCCAATTTGGCTGATTTTGCAAGGGCTTGCCCGCCTCCTACTTGTGGTATAACACTGGAATATTCGAACTTTGAAGACTTCGTCATAAGTGATAGAGAATCGATTTTGATCTTGTTTGAAGCTCTCGGGAAATTAGCAGAATTGCGAAAGCTGTCTCCGATATCGCAATGGATGGTAAGCATGAGAGAGTTATTGCTTGGAGTGACTGATGACAAGGCTGGTTGACAGTGAGAATTTATAGAAGAAGTCGCTGGGCACCACCTACAGTTTGCGTTTTTAGCCGATGAATCAGAGTTAAACACTTGTATAAGGCAAAAATAAGGCTGTAATAGTGGGATGAATCGAAGATCCGTCTTAGAAAGCATGCTTTCCAACATATAAGAATCCTGTTTCCAGCGCTAAACTATCTATGGAACGGTTCATCACTCGATGAGCATCCCTTACCATCTTCCAGAATGCAATGGAAAGCCAATGATGTAAAATTGAGATGTAGCCATTAATTGACTTATCTGGTACCTCATTTACGAGAGACTTCAATCACGGACTTCAGATGGGGTTAACCCGGCATCATCAAACCCCGATAGCCGAGATCATGTCTCAAGATCAGGTGCAGCCGCTTGTTTGGAAGTCGTTTCAGCAATCAGAAACTCACAATCTGGTAGGTTTTATCTGCCTTGCCTAAAATCAAGATTATCTGGACATCGTGAACCACCAAATGTACCCTATCCCACGACGAATGCCTTCTGAATGGTTGCGCGGAGGATCACTTGACAAAGCCCCAGGATCGCTCGTTTATGATAGCCTGTCATGCGGAACACATCTAGTGTTGCACTTCCTAAGCGATAGGGCAGCCAAAAAATTTCATTGGTCTCCCAAAATTCACGTTTAACCTGCGGAATACGTGAGATATGGTGAAAAATGATGAAGAACACTCACGATGGCTTAGTAGAGAATCAGATGAGCCTTGTGGTGGAGAGGGAGCGCCAAGGAATCGTGCGCGTGCCTTCGGAGCTGGAGTCAGAGGAGTCAGAGGAGTCAGAGCTGAAGGTATCGTGAAAGTTAACAGACGCTCTCGCCGTATGAATCCTAGAGGTCATGGGTGTCTAGCACGAATGGGCAAACGGTCTTTTGCCTTGTAGGAATATAGGCTGCTCGGGAAGCAAGCCTCCCGACGGCGAATTGGACGTGCCATTAGAGATGGATATACATGGCAAATGAAGGCTAAGCGATCGTAAGACGGGGAAATATGAGACGCGAAAGATATGGACTGAAAGGAAGAGATATTTCTGCCTAGAGTACAATCATAGTCATTGCCCTAAGGTCCAGAGTATCAGCCTAGTATTCTCAATGTGTCAAATTAATTTGTCGCATTGAAAGCGAGATGAAATAATAATCATGGCTGTTTTATTTTAGTTACAGTACAATGTTACTCTTTTACAAGAGCTGGCTTGGAGAAGGGGGAGGGGGTTGGTGTCCTATTGCATTTAGCAATTCCTTTTGTCCTTTAAGATGGTTGACTTATACTACAGACCTTATGTTATCCAATCTACTTCCTGAATCGTTCCCAGGGGTCTCGAACAACTTCCTGATATTGTTATCAAAGTACCTACCAACATTGACGGACACTCACTCGTCTCAATCTCTCAATCTCCTCCATTCCACTTCTCCTTCACCCTCCTCTCCTTCCATCCCCATTCCTCTGCAACACCTCTCACCCATCGCCCAATCCTGCCCGCAAATACAAGCGCCATCAACGCACACGCGCTGATCGGCAGTGCCACAGCAGCATATACCCAGTACGTCCGCCAAGGAAACTCACCGCTCATGCTGAAAAAACTGGTCCAGAAACTCAATGGCACGAAGATAAAGGCGAGATAGGAGACACGAGTGATGGCGTGAGATTCCTGCGTGGCTTTTTTAGACTCCTCGCGGGCGGTGACGGCCATTGACACCGCCATGATCTTTTCTGCACGGCGGTGAAGGAGGGACAGGCGGTGTTGAATGTCCTTGAGGTTGATGAGGATTGAGGACCAGGAGTCAAATGGCCCAGTATGTGTATCATCATCTTGGGGCGGTTGATGACGAATAGAAAGACGGGTTATGGAGCGCTCAACTAGTGTATGGTATATAGGCAGTCGGCGTCGCCATGCGAGCAGTGTTTTGACGGTGTGGTCAAAGTCTTGAGAGTAGAGGTGAGACAATCCCAGCTCAATTTCCCACTCGATTTGCCCGAGGCGTGTATTGATATATTCGCACATGAGGATCCATTGCGCGCAGATCATGGTGAAGTAGGAGATAGGGAGGAGGTCTGGAGAGGAAGGGATAGTATTGGGGTTCGCGTTAGCTTGGTTAAGGGTCCAGAACATGAATTGTTTGACCATGTTTTTGTCGTAGGGTGGGAAGGGGATCTCTGAGTCGGCTTTATGAATACTTGGTGGTTGGTGGAAACTTCCATAGCCAGACCAGAGGGGAAAGCCGTGTGCTATCGTTGGGTCAACGAGCATGATCCCTGAAGATATTAGTACCCTCCATGCGTAAGTCATCTTGAGTTACTTACCCAACCAGTCTCTATTCTCAGTGCTTTTGGGACGCACCCATAGAGATACCTTTCCTCTTACAAGTCCAACGTCGCTGTTTGGCATATCAGACCAAGGTTTGAACCTGCCGTCGTGACTGTAACCAAAAGTCAGCCCCAATTATTATTCCAGCTTATACAAGACAATGAAAACTCCATGGCTTTCGTTTCTAACTTACTCTATACGTCTCAAGATATTGAATGACTCTGTCTGGTTCTTGGCCAACTCCAGAGATTCCTGACTTGCAAAGTATCTCGGCTGAACGTATTGAATGCTGAAGTAGTTTGACTTCTGTGAGAAAGCCTCTAATTCTGGAATCTCAGCCTGCGGGTCTCTGGTGTTCAACCAGACATAGTCGCCGATATGGCTCCTGAAGAATCCGGGTTCTATGTCAAATGTTGCGCCAAGCCTTTCTATCATGTATGTTGAAAGATCTTGGACAATAATTAATCGGCCTTCAGTTCGATTATCATGTGATTTAAATCCGCTCAAGTAGTTTTCAAGTTGTGCTGGAGACTTAAGCTCTTTTGAGTTCAACTCTGTTCCATATTCTAGAATGGTGATGTCCACACGATTCAATCTTTCTTTTCTATCCTTCAGGCCTAGATTTCTGGCTCGAAGAGGCACTGTTGAAACAGTCATAAAATCAGCCAGATAGCGCTGGTGGTGCCATCCCCTACATAATCTCCGTACGTGCTCATGGTATGGTCCTATATCGCAATTAGGCCCATAAGACTCGTTAATTTGATAGGACCCGGGAGCTTTGTGACTGTCTTAACATCTAGCACAGCAAGAGCAAGGCGAAGAGGTGCTTGCGTCAGCTCCCAAGCCCCGGCCTCCTACGCAAGGCTTTACAGATTAATATGTAAATAAGGTGCTTACCAGGTGTTTCCCTATGTCTGATCAGCAATGTCAACCCTCTTCTGAAGACGAATAACCAGTGTACTCACTGTCTCTCCGCCTCAGTCCTCAGATAGCAATCAAAAGGTCTATCAATACGCGCATAGATATCTCCAAGATAAAAATCATGAGGATCATCTTCCATATGTATCGTTCCACTCATAGAGCGCAACGGCTGCCGTCTCGGCTGCAACTCGATATTCGCATCCTGATGATGAAAATCACTTCCACTACTCGTTTGCGGTGCCTGTATGGTAGATTGCGACCACTCTGTTCCAGTGTTATGAGAGACTACAAGCCTGAGCGGAGCCAGATTCGGTCCTGACATTGTGCTTGATTGATTTTATTTGGCTATCCAATTCTCACTCAGATGTGGAGAAGCCATCACTAATTTGAGCTATCGTAAGATGCTACTGCTGTCATCATCGATGCCCTTTTGAGACGATTAGGCAAACGAGGCAAATTTTTGTGGAGGCTGAGCCCATCCCCGAATTGTCCGTCAACTCCAGGACGAGGCAATATCTCTGCATGCTCCATCACCAAAAAAGAAGGCATACTTTTTTTGGGGGCCATCGCCGAGTAACGCCCCGAAAGTATACGTGTGTCGAGTGAGAAACCCCATAAATTGCACAAAGTGAGAATAGCAGCTTTTTTAAAATTGCGCGTGACGTCTGGAACAGCCCTTCGGCTCATAAGGCTCGAGAAGAAGTGAGACTTTGAGGAAGGCAACTAATGATAAATGAGCCAGTGGTACAAAACAGATTATAGTTGTGAAAGTCAAGTCGCCTTGCCGGGTGAGGGACATGAAGACTAGACGGGTGACCAAAATTGAAGACTGCTGACATCGGGGGCTGAACAGGAAGAGGTAAGGCAAGAGGTGGACGAAAAAGCTCACAAGAAGAACTGCTAAAATCTTTGAAGTGAAGAATTGTATATTGAAGGGTTTATTGAGGCTTATAATTATGATTTTTAATGTGAAATTGGAAAAGATGGTAGTAGGGTCTGATGCCCCTTTCTGGAAGCGAGAATCAAGATTTGGTCTGAGTGAAACTCCTCCCACCATCACCAAACATGATCATACGGTGCATATGGCTTGATAGACAGAAGTCCCACGAATATTGAACCTAATTAGATAGTGTCTAGCGGAAATTGTCTTCCGAGGTTAGAAGGGGAAACTAAAGTTGAATACTCGTCCGAGACAAATCAGTGCTATCAGCTAATGAAGTAACGCAAGGTTGGCTTGCTTTAATTACAATACAATATAGCACCGCTTCAACTTTCCAAAACGTGAGGTATTCATCGATACTTGTTAGCCTTCTTGGGAAGCATATTATGCGTGCCCTTCCTATGTAATGGGCAATCAAGGGTAAACTTTCACAAAGGCTAAGTTTGATGGGTATTCAAATAACCGCTCCAATATCTACCAAAACTCCGAAATATGCAATAGCTTTTTATTCGTCATTCCGCATCCTAAGCCACCGGTGATTTGAAGATCAACGATACCCCATCATCTCCAGCGGTGATTATTGTACTTCCATCACCTTGCACAAAGCCAAGAACGCCTCCACCCTCACCATCTCCTCTGTGTCCCTTCCACTCTTTCACGAAGCCAGAATTGGCTTGAGCAGTACCTCCTCTAACGTCCCATCTTCTCACCACACCGTCCATTCCACAGCTCGTCAAGAGCCAAGGTGTGCTCTTGTTAGTGACGAACTCAAGCTTCACCACGCTGAAATCTTCATGTGCTTCTTTGATATGTCTCCGTACTGCGAATCGATGTGCTGAATCAAAGATGGCAATGCTACCATCCACACTCCCCGCAGCCAACAAAGTCAAAGGAGGAGCCGAAAATGCAATTGTTTCAATCCCGTCACCTTGAGCCTGTAGATCGGCCAGAATCTGGCCGGCTTGACCAGCAGAAGCTGTTCCGCCGGCGGCCTTCCCTCCAGCTTGCTTGCCACCTTTCGCTTTTGATGCCGCACCAGTTCCTGCTCGTCCTGCTGGCGCTGCTCCAGAAACTGAGGCACCGAGTCTAGGCAATCCAACGACTTTTATGAAACCTCCTGCTCCACCAACCACTACGAAGGATCCGGTTGGCGCAATCGCCACACTGAAAAGTCCTCCTTCCACTGCGAATCTCTGGTCGAGAGCTGTAAGTCCGACTACTGTTGAACCTCCATCTTGTGTCAGACCAGCAGCTGACGCTTCTCCAAACACGTCCCAGACGTATAGGCTACCATCCTCACTTACAGTAGCCAGCAGATTTCCGTCCGCAGACCACGATCCCGCTGTACAAGATTCAGTGTGTAAGAAGTATGACTGAACAATCTGTAACGGCGCATCGGCGGAAGAAGAGTCGATGGTGTATACCCAAACCGAACCATCATTTGCACCAAGAGCAACTGTATTCGGATATTTAGGATTCGGGCAAACTGCTAACCAGTTTATCTCCTCCACTTCCTGGGCTTCTCCAACGAATCTCCAAGTTTTAGGTTTCGACGTATATGCGCGCAACTTCCCATCCAATCCACCAGATAGCAAGTATTCGCCTTGCGGTAATGTGAAAGTAAGGGCATTAATGGAATCAGTATGGCCTTCCAGCGTAAATATGCTTTCCTGCCCTTTCCTCTCCACGAGCTCGTTTGGCGCAGCCTGGTAACTAGCGGGCAGCACTGGTTCATCTGTTGGCGTAGCATCAAAAATATATCCAATCCCGCCCGCGTCATCTCCTTCACTGCCTCCCGTAGCCACAATATTGGGGTGGAGCGGGTGTTGGGCTATACAGAATATGCTATCTTTGTGCAGGTCGAAGTGCGCGGAGGAGTCGTTTTGCATGGCTATTTCCTGCATGATGTTGTCTTCTCCTTCCTCGTTCTCGTCGCCTGAGTCCATGGCTGCATCGCCGTCATCTTCAATTTCCTCCCCAGCTTCGTTGGGGTCTAACATTGCTGCTTCTTCCTCCTCCAGCTCTGGATCTTCTCGGTGGTCATTGTTATGTGAAGACGACATGGTGGGTGATTTTGTGATGCAGACAGACTTCTTCTGTGACAGCAAGCCCCCCTTAAAATTTCAAATGGATCAAAGCCGATATTTGAAACCAGCCTCAATATCTTCTCTCAGCTTCCTTATGCTTTGAAATCTACTCAGCAATCCAGGACTTTTTTTCTTGGTGGCGTGTCTGACAAATTCACGCCAAGATCTGCCCCGCTACACCCCACCAGTCCCCTTTTTGGTGCTTCAACCTTTGTTTATTCTTTGCTCAATATGGTTCAGCCTCTGTTCTTGGATAAAAGCTAGAAAGGACGGCTTATAATCTCCTTGCACCATTTACTATATGTGGGTATAAGTTCTAAATACAGCACATATCCTCTAAAATACCAGCACATCGTTTGTTTATAACTTAAGTTCTTCAAATCTCCTGGCTAGCTTCACATATTTTATAATTTCGGACCCTGAGATCTCCTGGCCTCCTTCTCTCTATCGCGAAGCAGGCGCCGCAAAATCTTGCCACTGGGACTCTTAGGTATAACGTCGATAAATTCTACACCACCTTTCAGCCATTTATGTCGAGCTTTATGTTCTTCAACGTATTTAGCGATGCTTCTGGCAACTAATCTATCATTGTCCTCAATTCCAACTGATGTGGACTTGACGACAAATGCTTTAGCAACTTCTCCAGCTACGTCATCGGGGACCGGGATCACAGCGCAGTCTGCAACTGAAGGATGAGAAAGTAAATGAGCTTCAAGTTCTGCAGGCGCAACTTGTAGACCCTATAATTACATCAGCATTGGCAACAAACAATTGTGGGGCTAGGATAAGTACCTTGACCTTGATCAATTCCTTTATGCGATCGACAATGAAGACGTGTTCATTGCCAGAAGGCGCTACCTTGATGACGGCTTCGTCGCCTGTTCGCATCCATCTTCCTTTGCCATCCGTGTCATCAATGAAGGTTTCTGCATTTGCCTTCTCATTCTTCAGGTAACCCAAAACAACAGATGGTGATTGTACCACGAGCTCACCCGGTTCATCATATCCTTCGACTTCTTTCCCATCAGCAGATATAATCTTCGCAGTGAAGCCTGGCATAAGGGATCCGCTCGAGCCAAACCAGATATCTGATTCTGATGTGGTGCAGACAACTGTGGATGTCTCGGTCAGGCCTATAGCTAGGATTAGCCAAATGTCGATCGCTAAAGTGAAAAATGTTGAATATCTTACCATAACCTTGCCGGATCTTCCATGATGGGTAGATTTTCTGCAGATCTTCTGCTGTTTCCGCACCAAGAGGAGCTGCACCAGTAAATATGCCACGAACGGAGCTCAAGTCAAAATTTGAACATGCTTTTTGGTTTTTAGTCATTTGAATGATGATTGGTGGGACCTTGATTACTTAGTGTCGCTCTATATTAGGCTCAAACCAGGAGGAACTTACTACGTATAATGACTGTATCTTGTATTTCGCAATAGACTTCAGGTAAGACTGGAGTTCAAATTTCGGAAGGACAATAACTTCATCACCTCGCCATGGCCCGGAATGCGCAATGACTACCAAACCATAAATGTGGCTCAAAGGTAATAAGCCAAGAGCAATATCGGTTTTTGTCTTCCACGAATCTCTGGCTGGTTGTTCGTATGTGCTAAATTGCAAGATATTAGCGATCACGTTTCGGTGACTGATCATGACACCTTTCTGTCAAAAAAAATTAGTGGATGTGCTCTATTCGTATGAGACAATCGGATTACTTGCCGGTAGCCCAGAAGTCCCACTGGAATAGCACAAGTACGCGGTTTGCTTAGCACCCTGTCCTTTTGTCCATTTCAATGCTTCCAATTGTGGTAATTTTCTACCGTCCTCAATTAGCTGCCCAACAGTCTTAAGCGGAGGCTGTTGGCTCCCAGAAAGCTCCTTTGGCAGCTCCAGTAAGAAGATGCGCTCCTTGGGAATGCCTGCACCTTTCGCCGCTTGTAGTGCGGTCTCGAGAAGAGGGATACACTTTTTCTAGTCAGTTATCGTATTTCAAATAGTAGTTCAAGGCTCTAAACATACAGTGAAGAGAGCCTTCGCTCCGGCATTCTTCAATTGGAATTCTAGTTCTGAGGCAGAATAAGCAGCATTTGCTGGAGATGAGATGCCATTGAGACGAAATGTCGCATAGCCCAAGCTCATGGTATCAATCTGCGTCAATCCTTAGCGATGGGCCTTCATTTTTGCATCTGGTTCCGTAATATCTTACAGTGTTGAGCGAGAATATTCCGATTACTTTATCCCATTCTGTGCCCTTGTTTGGAGACCATCCAAGCTCTTTTGATATGCCTCTGGCCAGATATTTGACACGGTCGACCACTTCCGCCGCGCTGTAAGTTCGTCCTGACAGACCACATGTATATGGATTTCTTGACTCTTTGGTAGGACACCCTCTATGTTCATCACGTAGCATGAACTCATGAATCGGAACCGTATCAGGAGGATCTGAACAATCTTTGTTAGGTTCTGGTTCAAGATGAGGAATGGAAGTATAAGACTAACCAGTTGCTAGCTTTGGCACCCAGGACGGCGCTATGAACACCATGATGGCGGTGGATCAAGTCAACGCTTTGTGCTGTGCTTGCGCCAAAGGCCAAAGGATGATTCGTGCTATTTTATTCTTGCGCAACTCTTTGGAATAGGAACTGATTGCTGGAGCTCAATAACACCAGAATCGAAAGTCGGAATGTCAGCTGCGCAGAGCTACATCGACGGCGTGGTTGGCAGGCCATTATTAATATTCAGGGACAAGCATACCACGCCGCCAGCCCGCTGTAACGTGATTGATAATGCTGCGGGGTTGGTATCCGGACCATTGATTGAGTCTGGGGATAACTTGGGGCCGAGGTACTAAGCCTCTTTTATACGAACCCTCACCTTGAGCTCGCTTGGCACCATTGCAAGTCATGTGACAAGGAGATTGGTGTCGGCCAGGGAATTATTGGAGAATGAGATTTATGAAAAGGGATCAGGACCACCGTACTCTACATATGTACATGACGAATATCTTATCATGTTTAGTTTACCTATATTATTCTTCCAATTTATGATTCTTTCGAAATTGGATGAAGAGTTCAGCTCCCCACTTGAAATGTAAACAAACTTGGCTTACATAATAATGTAATGCCCAAAATAATTCTGACCCACTTGCACAATTTTACCATTCCCGAGGTCACGGATGTCGGATATCGGCTGTCTACATAGTCTGGACTTTCCTAGGCTTCCTATTCATCCTCCAGATCGTCAGGACCACTATAGGACTGACTCGCGGCAGTAGTAGTAGTAGTTTTTTTTAATCCCTTAGTCATTTAAGCTGCCTGGGGCACTTGGCATAACAATTATACGGTTATACTCCCAGGGTCACGTGTTTCCGATAGGAAGGCGCCGCTCCAGAACCGAAGAACAAAGTTACAAAATAAATAGATCAAATCAAAATCAAAACGACTTCCGCAACCTCTCCTTGTGGTCTATTCCATTACAATTCTACGTGGTGGTGGCTGTGTATCAGCCTTCGTAGAGGCTCGATTCGACTATATACTTCAATACACCTATGTTTTTCCTTCCTCTTATTCCAATTATGATTAGTTCTCTGTAATCCTTGCGAATTCGCCTAGTTTGCCTGTTGCAAGAATAAATTTGGCTGTAGTCTGTGTTAGATCTGCATCTGAAAAAATATCGACGTAGGCAGGATTAAACCTACGCTCCCGAAGGAAATAGATTCCCAGTCTATCGCTATAACCAGTCAGGAACCAAGCCATTCTGTTGATTTGTGCGGCAGTAGTTGTGACATCAAACTCAATCCTTATTCTTTGCAGCCTCGAAGTGTTTATAACTAGTCAAAATGCTAAACTAGATTAGTCTAAGCTGACCAAGACCCAGTGATCTAGTAATTCATTCAAGAGCCCTTTAAGATAGTAGTGTGAAACGGCAAAAGGCACATGCTTCTTGCCGAATTATTATTGCGCCTTATATTTCGTTCAACAAGTAGCCAGTCCAAGCAAAGCAGCCACATCGACCGCTATCTAGCAACTTGAAATGGTACTCATAATGTTGCCAAATACCTGGCTTTATAATTATTAATAACAAATACTCATGTATTAAGTTTGAAGCTTGAAATTTGCTTTGTTTGGATCAATTTGGATATGACAAACAGGTGATGAAATATCATGATCACTAATGAGTTCGAACAGGGAATCTGCTTCGGCGCCCTGAGAGTTTTCCGCGAACTAAACAAGCCAGCAAAAGTTTACTGCAATACTCAAGCTACACCTGCTTAATTTATTAGCTGTCTTGCTCGCGAGCACTTTCCAGGTATACTGGACTACACAACAGTAGTGTGTATCGCAAATCATAAGGGTCAGGTAAAGTCTGCTTCACACCCATTCATCTTTCGGAACTCCATCAAGCGATCACACAAGTTTACTATGCTCAAACGAGGCAACACAGCATGATTTGATCTTCAAAAGAAGGACTTTGCGGAAGAAGATTACCCTACCTACTGTGTCCCAGAATTAAAGAGGTGTTGGCTAACTACGATCACAGTAGTTCGGGTGGAGTGCCGTCTGTAGCTGAGGCGCCACGAATATCTCCTTTATGGAAGAGCATGCATATGTCTGTACTCAAAATTCCCACAGTATTTTGCCTCTGGGAATCCGACTCAGGATTGCATATGTCTCACATAGCCTCAGTTTACTGTGAGCAAGTCAACTTCAAAGTGCGGTCTGATATCCCCACATCTACTTAAGCGTTTGTTTGCACCTTCCCCAGACGATAGGTTCCAGGCTAAAAGGGGTTTCCCTTTTGCTTGTCCGGCTCATAGACAAGTGGCAGGCCGTCTAAACGGGTTTGCTATCAAGCAGTCTTGTCAAAGCAGTATTTGCAAGATTAGCTGGCTCTTATACAATCGTATTGCCTTAACATCTTGATTTAAAAGCCTTACTTTCCATCAGTGTTCATTATAGTAGTAGTATCTTTCCCAAAAGCTTTTGTTTTCACCAACCCTCATCTTCCACCATGTTTTTGGCCGTAGTTCTTCAAGTGTTTATTAATTAGAAGTTCAGGCATTCTGCCCTCTTTTCTTTTGCCTGGGAGTGTCTCTTTTGGGGGAAGGCTCAGTTTCAAGAAATGTTGAAACGAAGTCCGGTTCGTTTCGGTTCAGTTCAAATTGTCATTATCTCAGCCCATAGAGCTCAATAACTGTCGTCATTTCAACCAATGGCACTCTGTTGTTGACCATCAGGCTGAGATACTGTACTAACACGAGCTTTTAAAGTCATGGGGAAAGAAATATTGAAAAAACACTGGTATAGCAGATCAGATATGTGCCGGTATAGCTTTTTTGGACATGCTCCGCAAGAAGCTGTTCTTTGTCTTTGTGGCAGCTATGAACGGGGCACCAGCCTCAATCTGTTGCTTCTTCCACCTATTTTAACATTAGTTAGTTTAAGCGTTAAGCCTTTATATGCCTTGATCATATTAGATTACGTACTATTGGGTGTGGAAATTCTTGTCCAGACTCCTATAGGAGATGGATAATTGGGATTACAACTGGAGCTTTAAATACTCTGTTTGCTTCGTAGATCCAATGTTTCGGATATTCTAAAATATATCATGAATCTAGCAAGGGACTAGAAAGCTTTATGTAGATGTTTTTCAGGATATACAATGGCTATATCATGAGGCGTTCACCAATCTTGACTCCTATAACGGAGTACCGTGATGACTGAGTGTGGCCTTGGCAGTCTGTCTTCGCTCCTTCCACTTCCTCCTCTTTATAACCTGCCATCACTTGATTCACCTCGTCTCTCATACAACATCATTGAATTATCTTGTTGGCCACCAGGCTTACGGTCGCACTCTCCTTCTCAGATCTGGTATCTCGGTTGCGCCTCAGTATCTACTACACACGTCTTTTAAACGCAAATTCATCTATTACTTAGTCGCATTCTCCGAGAGGTACATACAATCGTTCCTTCCCGCTTCCAGTGATACAACCACTGCCACGCATCTGGACAGCTGTATCCTAGTTCCAATCTGCTCGGGAGCTCCTGTAAGTTGGTTCTGTCCTTGATTCATTTGATCCAAACTACTTTTATATCCTAGACTCAGCGATCTCTCATTGACATTCTCACATAGGTAGATTCGATCTATGTAGTCGCACCTGCCTTACCCTTCTTCAGGCCCAGTTTCCTTTACCCCGCCATAAGATGGCGTGCTATACGTCTCTGCCGCATAGTCAATAAGCCTCTATCGATCGTATTTTCGACAGCGAAGGCTTTCTAATACATTGAATCAAACTTCAACATTATAGCCTCAATCTAGAAGGAGATTCTACCTTAGCCTAGCCGCTGAATATAATTATTCAATCACATATCACTATCTTCAAGCAACGGCGACGCGTATATCCCGGTAGTGCAATTACAGCATCGACTATTGTACTTCTATATAATGGTACGTTATCTCTCCTTAATATATATCTCATAACATTATCTTGATCTCGACTTCTATATCCTTTTTGCATTTACAATCAATTCTCTTTCTGCCCCTAATCGCAACATCCATGGATGAACTGTTGGTCGCAATTCTCAGCAATGTTGGGATGAATTCATAGTCCTTTTACAAGACACCACAAGGCCACAGTTCTCAAATGCATCCAGTCGGAGCCACAGCCTTTCCATACTCCTTAGAACATCATAGCAACAATAAAGACTAACCATTTTCTCTACTTAGGTATATATCTAATCAAATGCAATCAGAAATTACATGTTTAATACCAATACGTTCCATCTTACTGTTCTTTCTTATACTTTCGCCAGATCTTAAGTTCGACACTCCATTGCCGTTCTTTTATCTCAGTTTTCTCAGCCACGCTCACTTGAAACACATATCGTTCTCGAGAGTTTCTGGTCACGCTTCTCAGCTATACCCGATCAAAGTCACAGCTGCTTTTCACGATTATATCCGTCCTTCATGTGCGTGACACCTTGCCTAATCTCCCACTTTCCTACAATATATTAATCTTCACGACTGACTACTCTTCTCTTGGGTTTAGTTGTCGATATTTAAGACTTTACACCATGGCATCAGTGAAAGGTGTAGGCAAACGCCTCCACGAGAGCCCTGCTTCGTCAGCTAAGAAAGCACGCCTGGAAGAGGAGGCATCCCTATTGAGCAGCTCACTAAGCCCAGAGGATGATTCAGAAGATGTTTCCCTGACTTCAGTATGTGTTTTTAAATTTCAAGTACTTTGCTACACTGACTCCAGCAATGGATTACCAAATTACATATAAAGCAAGGCTGTCGTAGACTTATTTGCGATGGCAATGTATCACAATTCTTGCATGTAGTCTAACTGTTCAGTAGTCACAATTCAACGAGCTAGTTCAAAAGGCACAGGCTGGAAAGCCACATCCCATTGGTCAGCCTCTCGTCTGGGCTATTAACCGTCAACAACTATGCGAGGTCTTGCAATGGTATAAAGCATATCAGTCAGGTGGTTATTCACACAACAATATTCTCCTAGGTCAATTGATCGATAGTGGAGTCTCCCCTGGAGACATTGTCACGGAGCAAGTAGTAATCACAAGAATGTGAGTCTACATCGTTAAGACATGGAACAGCTTGCTAATGCATCTTAGTGGAGGTTGTCGAGGCAAAAATGCCAAGGGGGAGCTGGTTCAAAAGGCACACCAAAACGAGAAGTCACCTCAGGTAAGAGCTGCATTAAATTCTCAACAGATGCATCAGCCTGTAGGCGTTATTGCTGGTAAGTTTTCAACATATCAAAAATTTGTATTGTTAATCATAAAGCTTGTGCAGGGCAAGCAAATCCATTGCTTCCTTGTAAGATGCCACATCGATATAATGTTCTAGATTATTTTTTTGTTACAGATGTTTGGTGTGAGCGAATTGATGGGTTCAGGACTTATAAGATTCGCCTTGAAAAGTGTGATCTCGCAACCGTATCTTGGTGGGCGGCTTCAATGGCTTACACGACCCAAAACATTGGCCCAGAGGAGCTCGCAACCCAGAAATGTCCAACTTGCCAGAAATCTAGCCCAATTATTTACATCAATGGTTGGACTTGCCTAGAGCCAAAGTGCCATGACCACTTCAGATTCTACGACGATACGAGCAAGACTCTAATTCAGCTTGATCAAAGACTTCTGGAACACAATAATGCCTTTATAAGAAAGCGTATGCCACAAAACGCAACTCAGTTGCCGTCATTATACCCACCTGATTTAATCATCGATAATAAGCTGAAGTATAATCAGGGTATTCTCTGCCCAGACTGCCGTTGCTGTATTCGACGAACTGAAATGCATGCATGGAGGTGTGAGAATAAGTCCTGCAATTATGTTCGAGACATCCCTTACACTATTGTCTCATTGGACGAAATCCAGCCAACTCGACGACTAGCAACAATATGCAAGGACGAGATCCAACATCGCAACATCACTCTTGGGAGTTACACTGTCCAAATTTACACCTTTCCTGGAGAGACAAAGGAAAACGGTGAGCCGGGAGATGCTGTTGGAGAGTTTTATCACTTCAAAGGAGGCAATTTAGCAAATATTGCAGCTCTTTTTGAGATGATGCAAGGCAATGAACTTGGCATGGCCAGAAAACCAGCCCGCCTTGAAGGATGTAAGTTGTCGAACAGACACTCAACGAGAGTATGGCCACTAACTAAAGTAGGTGCCGGTGAGATGTTGACTGCACACGCCGCAATAAACTTTGTAAGTCCTTCAATAGTGAATGTCACGAACTGATTCAACAGAGACTGATATCAGGGAGGGTGCTCCTTACAAGTACGGTGTGACTCAGGAGTCGAAGAGCTTTAAAGAAGCCCCAGAGGCTGTCCTACAAGCTGTTAATATCTTGACATGGGCTGGTGAGAAGGCACACGTTGATGGTCCAGAGGAATTTCGAAAAGAGCCATATCTCGATTTCAATGAGTGCTTGTCTATCGGATACCTTCCAGGCGGCAGCATTGGCGTGAGTTTCTCAGGTCGAATAGGCCCCTCAAGCTAACTTCTTAGTGGCACGATGATGGAGAGAAGGAGTTAAGTGGAACAGTCGCTAGCCTTTCTCTTGGATGTGCAGCTACTATGTCCTTCCGCCCTAAAAAGACCGCCAATATTGGGCCTCCTTCAAGGAATCAGAAATATACCAAGCCCACAATTCTGAGTGTTATCCTCGAACATGGAGATATTATGGTAATGCGTGGAAGCAAAGTACAAAAGTTCTATGAGGTGACTAGGTATAGTACTCGCCAATTTACAGCCTTACTGACAATCATCAAGCACCAAGTTGTACCACATGGCTCTCTTCGCTTTGTATTGACATGCCGCCATGTGCTTTCGGAGATGGTCAAACCAGAAGAACGAGCTAAGTCCATCACCGACGGCTTTGTTCCTCTTGAGCACCGTTTCTACGCTTTGAAAAAGCTGGCCGTGGCCGACTTCCCAAGTCTCGACAAGGCTGAGGAGCTTTTACAGGAGATTTCAGGTGCTGGTTGGACTTATGACTACTTGGTGGGTGTGTTGAAGAGGGCTGGCTTAGATGAGGAGTCCCATAGCCACGTTTTGGGCTGGCTTGGCAGCGCTATTAAACTATGAAGGAGAACAATGATATGTATGATCAGGATGGCCCTTGCGGTACGTTTAGCCTGGATGGAGCATAGTCTCGCCTGGATCTCACACAACATCTCGCTTGATATAGCAAAGCAGTATGCCATTGATTTAGTATAATGCAACACATTTGCAACATTTTCACATGTACCAAATGCTATCATCCATTAACAATGACCCATTAACAATACTTATAAATTGCACAATTCTTAACTCAGCTGCTGATCTATAGCGCAGAATGATGTACCATAAATTCTGAGACATTGACAATAGTTTTAGATTTGGTAGCGTCAATTTTTACAACTTTCTTACTTTAATCATTTAGACTCGTAGCATGAAGGAGTAGTGTGCTAAACTCTTTTAACATTGGGAATACTTAAATGTCTATTAGAGTCACTTAGTGATGTTGTAAAGGTCAAGTATACTCCTAAGGTTATAATAGAAGAGGATGTATCACAGCTTCTGGAACATTGAGGATTGAATGCATCTGCCAGGAGCATTGAACTTGACTCTCTTGCTTAAATGGCAGGTGTGTAAGGTCTAAGTATCTGCCCCGAAGGTGGGAGTCTGCCATGCAAAGTACCCTCAAGTTCTTGTCACAAGTTCTTGCATATGGAGCTATATCCTGCATACATCTATCAACGTGATGGCGTCCCGCGTCGTTTAACAAATCAGATCTACAGGGCGCCTCCACTTCTCCCGAGTCATGCTCCCCATAAGACAGCTCTGTCACGGATCGCGAGACCGTCACTGTTTCAGCTCCATGATACTTTCTTGAAGCAGCACTTGTTTTTGAAAATCGTCAAGGGTGCCTGTCCGACCCCGCTCATTCAAATCCCATAGGTAAATCCCATCTATGGCAGACCAGCTGCGTTCTTCATAGTTGCAGCCCGAAAGATCGGTTGTTCCGCATGTCTCGTATGGGAGACGCTGTCGAAGCCGTCCTCTCAATTCCTTAAGCTGAGTCTGCCTTTCTCCTGCTTCAGCTCCCCAATTGATGTTGAGACCCGGTCCCTTCCTCCAGATCTGGCCATTATCCATAGTGATTCCACCTCCTTGCCTTGATGTCTCCACTGCATATTGTTCACGCCTCATTGCCCCTGCCCTTGCTCTTTCCTGGTGTCGATTCCTGAACAAAAGCCTCCAGCTGTTTAATCCCCGCGGCTTCTAGCCCAGTGCTCTTCTTCGAGTGCTCTGGCTCTGCAGACTCGGTGGCGAGGACGAACATGAAGAGGAGCGTGGAGACGGTGACGAAGACGAGGAAGGGCTCCCATTGAATCATTCGTGAGAGGGATTCGATTTTTGAGGTTGATGCTAGATCTTCGGGGGAGGTGTACGGGAGGGACATTATTTATAAAGGGTGTGATGTTTTACTGAGGTCGTTGATGGGGAAAGAGCAGAGATTATGAAGTAGTCGAGCTGGTCGAAGTGAGGTGAAACAAGGAAAGAGGAAGCGAGGCAAGGGTTGGAGAAATGGAGCTTGGCGTTTCGATGCCATATCCAGAAACTTGTTCTATACAGCTGGAGAACACAAAAACTATCTTTACATGATTTTCTTTTAGGAGTCGAGAGAGTCTCTTCCATATTTTGACGCCGGAAGTCTCATACCTCGTTCTTCCTTGAAAGACTCAATAGCACTAAGATCTTTCCTGGGACAATATCCCTCCTTCCTATAAACCCTTTTTTGGCTGCTTAACACTGAATGCTTTTTCTCGGTTGAAGAAGACAATTATCTCAGTATAGGGCTCCAGTTCTTGAACCTGATCCGCACTTGAATATCGCAACATTAAAGGCAAGAAGTAAGAGGGGAATCGACACGGCTGCTGTGATACTCACCAGATGATTGTTACACTTGGTCGTCATATCTAAATATATAGTGTAGGTGGCCCATACCAACATATTTAAAGACATATCCTAGCCTTAAACCAGTAAAGGAATCCGTCGAGGGGGCGCTGTTGACTGTTTCTCTTTTTGTATTCGATGATATTAAGTTGGAATACAGTAGTCAAGAAAGTGAGTGGAAGCTATCTATTGTCAATTACGAAGTCGAGGACGGAATGGGGAGAAGAATTAATCTCACGAATATGATGGTCACAACAGTAAAAACCATGACCGTATCACCCTGTTTAGCTGCAGCAGTGGCTTGGCGACGCGTTGATTGTGCTCCTAGAACATTTGCTTGTTGTTTGAGATTTACTAGGTCCTCTGAAGATCATTTCACACGCGTCGCCATCTGCGCTGTTGCCGGGCTTTAGAAACTTCGCGAGTACCAGAGCATCACGGACAATCTCCTTGGTTGCATTATGGGAAAGTGGTTCATCCAAATCTGGTTGGTCATTATCTTGTTTTGGCACCGGTAACTCTTTTCCATGAGGCGCCACTTCCTTACTTTGCTGGCCCTTTTCTGCCACTCGCTGTTTCGCTTCTCTAGCACACTGGATGGTCTTTCTTGCCTCGTCATATGGCGTTCGACCCCAAGCATCTTTGATCCCAAGAGACTCTGTCAACTTGTCATCCTTGTGTAACTTCTCCAGCAGCATGTATATTATGTTCAAACTTCTTTGCCACGCTGCAATTTGCAAAACAGTTCGTCCTCTGAGGTCTCTCACTGCCAGGCTCATTCCAGAGAGCTCCAACATTCTCTTGACTACATCCTCCAAACGTAAGTAAACTGCTATCTGTAAGTAATTGCCATGCTGTCTATCTATACTCTCTATACAAGGCTTCTCTGTCATGTGACGGTCCCTATCGGTCTTTATATCGATTAATCGGATGGTAGTCTCCTACTTGTTGGTAGCAATAGTAGCTCTCGGCCCGTTGCCGTACTTTCCACTTTCAACATCTATCTTAGTCCCCATATCTATGAGAAGCTCTACTGTAGATGCATGGCCATAGAAGCTAGCAGTGTCCAATGGGCGATGAAAGGAATCCTCATTTGCTTCGTGGTTGGCATTAGCTCCGTTAGTAATGAGTTCCTCAACAACTGATTTAGGATTGTCTAGCTTAGTGATGGCGTAGGTCAAACTTCACCATATGGATATAGTTGTCGGCCTTTGGCCAGGAAAATGGCGTCGAGGACGAGATGGATCATTTCAGTTGAATTAGATGAGATTGCCGCTTTCAAGATACTGCCGTAGTAGCCTCCTCTCTCCAGTGGCGAGGCTTTAAATCTAAGCAGCAGCTTGACAATGTCCGTGTAATCGTCTTCTTTGGGTAGAACTGAATTATGCAAGTGTTTGTGCGCATGGTCTGACGTCAAAGTTCCCTCATGGCTAAGTCCCTTTGCTGCTGCTTGTAGAGCTGTAATATATATGCCACCAGTCCAGTTTACTTTCGCCCCTTCTTTGAGGAGCTTTTCAACAGCGGACCCATTGCCAATACAAGGAACAGCTTGCAGGATGCTGCCATGGATATTGCACGGCGTAGAAACATCGATTTTGGCAAATATTCCTTGGATAATAGCATCAACGCCACTGATACAAGCCGCTTCAATCACATTTTCGCCTTTTCCTCCCTGTGCAATGACGTCTGCTCCACGCTCGAAAGGGATTTTTACCGTTTCTTCGTCACCACGGTAAGCTGCTACCTGAAGTGCAGTCCCATATGGACCCCCGTGTAGCTTTATATTTATCTTGTTGTTTTCGAGAAGCGCATTAACAACGTCTGTTTTTACGGTAGCAATTGCGGTAATCAGGGCAGTACCGTGCTGCTCATCCACGCCGTTAGGCTCTAGACCAGCGTCGATCAATCTTGACATAATATCGGGGTTTCCCTTGGATGTTGCAAATTGCAAGAGGCTACACCCGTCCTCGTTCAGGAGTTTTGAGGTGATGCTTTGTAATCCTCTTTGAGCCTTTGATCACTTTAAAAATTTCCAAATTCTTCACATCAGATTTAATTAGCAACTCAAAGAGTTCATTTACTTTTCCCCTGGTCAAAAATGTTTCTTTAGGTCTGGAATAAATCTGCGGTTGGATCAACAGCAGGAAGAACATTGACAACAATGGTAATCCTTATAGATGGGTACAAGATATCATGATATTTATAGAACTATGGAGAGGACGCTATGGTGTACTCTTTCAAGGAAGCCCACGACAGTACTAAACAACCAAAGCCCGGTTCAGCATTTCCTTTTACTTCTCTGGCCGTGCTAAATTTCCCAAGTCTAAATAGTAGCTTACCTCAAAGAGGCTACTTTATATCCTCAAGTTAGAACAAACCCAACAGCATATCAAATCCACCTTCACCATATTTTTATTTTATTTTTATTTTACTCAACAACAGAATACAGCAGCTTGAATAAAATCGATTACACAATAGTGCCAAAAAAAGGTCGAAGCCTTGCAAAGAAAACGAAAGTTAAAAGCTAGTTAAGTAGCTTTTTGAGTTTTGCCACACTCCGCGTAGCGGGAATATCTGAAGTTCATACGCATTACAGACAAATCGCCCCATGCTGCTCCTTTTACTTTCTATTTTATCTCTGGACGTTTCTAAATCTCAAAACAAAAAGCAACAGTGTAAATGACAACAAGTTATAAAATAGCAACAGCTATTACTCCCTTTAAAATCCAAGCTTCAATCTCCCGAACCTCTTGCAGCAACTTTTAGGCTGCATTAAAGCTATAGATAAAGCGAATCCCAATCCAGGATTTGGCTCACAGTTAAGGCTCGATGCTACATGATTAACGTGCATATATTCAATTTTCTATCCGCAATCAACGAGCGTACCAGGGGTAGTCTCGCTGATCATGCATATAAAAGACATCCTTCAACTTCTCTCCCTTTCTATGTAAGATCAGGGAACTTTAGACCTCGTATCAGGAAGGAGTGGCTCCCGCTCTAGAGCGACGACCTAAGCAAGCTGGACAAGTTGGATATGATGACTTACAACGCCATTGGGGCAGCACTTGATAGAGCTTGCATAGGCCTTGATTGCATACGGTGTCACGATCCTTAATATCGCACCAGACGCTCATTGGCTCACTTACCAGCTCGCCTATAGTGGTCACGTGGTCATGGTCTTTTATATATTAGGGATGCCACAGCAACAGCTACACCTTTCCTCCTTAGTTTAGTATTCTCGTATTGAAGCACCTATATTACGCCCCATCAGGCTCATAGGATCGTGATCGTGACATACGGGTTATGTGCCTGTAACTGACAGCGAAACAACAGACAACGGCGAGTTTTTGCGTTATAAGCTGTGGGTAAATGTAATCAACAAGGCTTTACATCATCTGCCCGTTTCGAAACTTGTGAGGGTGGAAAGATTGAAAATGGTTTCGCTGCTCCAAACCTACAAAGGTAAACGACATCTTTACGTCGCCCATGTTGTGTGATTCCCTGTGTTCTCACAACTTGAAGACGATTGCGTGAGAAAGAGCCCGCCCTTTTATACCTGAAATTATGAACCCTTACATGCATATCAGGTTAGCGATCAAGATGTGCGGTATTCACTTTACCCCCCCATTCACGGCTAGCTATATCCGCTCTCGATTCAATGATATATAAATTTACCACGTTCTATCCCGCACAGCACGATGAAGCCTCGACTTCGCTGATACAGACACATTATCCCGACCGGCAGGCCAGAGCTTTAGAGCACCCCATCTTACCCAAAGATAACACCACAACCCCTTTAAAAAAATCTTCATCCTATAAACAAACAACTTCACCAACAGCCGCTAAATCCATATGCCCCCCTTATGTAGAGATACGCATCTAGAACTAACAGCAAACCTAAAACATACAACATATCCTCAACGACGAAACTTTCCCAATGCTGACCGCAAGCTTAAACCCTAGTAGCCATATCCAGGCTTTAAATTACAATATTTATCTAGCCGTGCGAATCACGATACGAACCCAAGCTTAAGGCCCGCCCCCCGCCCCCCCCCCAAAAAAGCAGGTGCACCGTAAACGCTATCCCCAGCCAATCTGATCGGTCTTTCCCCTTCCTGTGGGCAGCCATCGTGATACGTTTGCCGCTTATTCAAATTTGGGAATGAGGATGGATGTTGCGTGCTTAGTTGTCATGTGTTGGATTCGTTATAGGGCGGTGCTTTATATGTTGAGGAGGGGGAAGGGTTTACGCGGGATTGCTGGTGAGAGGGGCTTGGGTTGGAATTGATGCTGGAGCGTGTAGGAGGGATGCGTTTTGGGGAGAAGGAGAGCGTGAGGAAGTCGAAACGTGATCGGAAGGAAAAGGGGAAGCGAGGCCAGGGGTCTCTCATCGCCTTGGCGTTCTGACAACCTTTTGTTGAATATTTGAATAATATACCTTTGAACTCTTCTTCGACCATTAGGGCTACTTTCTAATCTCTCACACTGCCACGTCTTCTTAGGTGTTTTGAGTCCCGATTCCATATATCAACTCCATCTTCTCTATGATCTAGCTACTGAAAGTACAAACTAGGTAAAACAACTTTGTTCCAGGCCCATTTGATGGGCTGTCTGGATTTCAGGCGCAACTAATTTTGCGTGCAAATCTCCTCTTTCGCCTGTCGCTGGAGCCTCTACTAAGCTGCCTTCATTCAAACCTACGCCTTTTGATATCTGGCGATTTGGTTCCTTCACGGAAAGCCATTGACGAGGCGTCGTCAATCAAGGGTGGCGGATTCATTGTAATCTCGGACGTGTGAGGGGTTGGCGCTGTCATGTCCCATTCAGTTATAACGTCAGGGACCGGCCGTGAGCTGGCATGGTTCATGCTCGCGACAAATCCTTGAGCGGCGTCATGAATGCGCATGATTTCTGTCTTGTTAAGTGGCGTGCCTAGTTCGATTTCCAAGTCTAGTTGCAATTCGAAGCATTCGCGAAGTTGCTCGGCATTTGTCTTTCGTGCTCTATCCTCCCAGACTAAAAACGCTCAGCGGACATGGTGAAACTTGGATTCAAGGTACTTACAAGGATGTGTTGGGATTTGAATCCCGGGAAATAGTGAGAACCAGTAGATGTACCAGATTCTAAGTTCATTTTCATCTTTCTTGTCGTGATCTGTGCCGGCAAATTCAACGATACAGTTTGATATCCAGGTTCTCATCTCCTTTTCATTCGCCTCGCTGAGCTTATCTTTTAAATACTTGTCGATTCGTTGTTGTATCTCTTCGTTAATGTTCTCGGCTTGGTTAACACTCGGCCATTGCATTTTCTCACGTCTTATGCATCTCTCATCTGCATTGAGATGCTGGCGTACTAGATCGGCGCTGTCAAAGAGCTCACCGCATCGAAGACACCGGGAGGCCGTGTGCTTCTGCTTGTAGTGTTGCCTTTAATAGTATTAGCCTCAATCACAAAGGAAGGTCCCAGCTGCTCACCTCAATGCTGCAATATTCAGCTGACCGCGCTTTGCACATACTGAGTACCGATCTCCCGCCTGGGAATTTACACAATATTGGCCCGGAAATCGAGCATGAAAGTGGCATACAAGTTGTTTTCGTTTGCCTTTGTAAGAACGGCTCTTTTTGTCGGATCCCTTGAGTAAAGGCTTTGCCCTGTCAACACCTTGCCCAAGCGCCTGATTGTCATTGGAATTTATAGGAGTCCCAAACGAACTTGCAGTAGTAGTGCCCGTATCTGATGACGATCCGTTTCCATAACCGCTTGAGGATGATGTTTCCATATCAGATGGTTCAGTGCTTTCCCAATCAGGTATCGCATCCTCAGTATCTAGTGGCCCATTGTCAAAGATTTCCATCAATCTTGTCAAAGTCGAGGATATGATTGGCAGGTTCGGATTCGTTAACTTAAAATTGCGGCTGATAGTCAAGGCGATATCGGTCGACCAAGTCTCAGTCTTTTGTTGAACATCCATTTGGTCATCGCCACTACTTCTCCCCCTACTTTCCTTCTTACTCGAGAGTTCGTTGTGCGGTTGATCATTGTGGTTCACACCGTAGTTCGGAATAGTATAGAAACTTTGTAGAGAACTCGTAGAGTGGTTCTGTGAATATTTCTTGTCTTCATGTCTCGCTGAAGCTTGCTTCTCAAAGCTTCCGTTTTCTGAGACCCTCTCGTCCGCACCACTTTTATCAATAGTCATTGACTTGTATATGTGGGGAATCTCGTCAAAGCTACCAAGAGCACAGCCTATTTCAGAGGTTTGCACCTTGCTTTTGTCCATGTTTGGCGTCACTTGATTTGCCTCACAGAAGAATTGATCAATTTCGAAAGATTCCCACGGAAACAAATATGATACGGACGTGCAAGTAGGAGGAGTATCATCTACTTTTGGAGACGTTGGTGTATAAAGATCACTCTTGTAGCCTGAGATATGCGTTGATTTGGCGTAAGATAAATTGCGCTTCTCTGGGGTACGGGAGCGACGAACTCTGGTCAAGGGGCCTTTAAGTCGGCGGCTTTTGACAGGAAATGATTTTGGACGTGCATTATTCCTTATCGGCCTGGGACTGGACTCCGATTGGGACAATGGTGAGAACCAAGGAGGAGTGGCCATATTAGCAGAAGGGAAAGGCTCGGTAGAGATTGGCTTTTTTTTTGGCGAGGCATAAAATGGGAGATTCTGTGTATTATAGTGAGGCGAGGCAACCTTTTGGGTCGCTGAATAGCCTGTATCTCCCGTGTCTATGAGCTGCCTGGTTGAGCTAGGTGAAGGTGACAATTGCTCATCCGAAGTCGAAATTGATGCCGTTGAACCCAAAGAAAGTGGAGGAGTCGCGCTGGCTTCGGATGGCTCACTGATATCCCAGGGTAGAGCAGGACCCGAAAAGAACTCTTCCATGAATGAAGACGTATCCCTCGCGCTTCTGTAGCCATCTGTAGTTGACAATTCAGTATCAGAGACTGAAATACCGAGCATCGATTCTAAATTACTGACAAATCTATCCTGGCTCCAACTCATATTTGCAGACTGTTGGAAGAGATAAAGATAATGTTATTATTATCAAGACAGAGGAATAGACAATAAGATCGACAGGAGGTTGCAAGTCACCCGTAATGTTCATGAAATCCCAGCCTTGCCAACCTGCCCACAAGAACTTGTGTCTCATATGAGGCTTTTGCTTGGCTAAATCCAAGGCAGTGTTATACCTGCTCCTATTCGTCTAGTCCATAGCTTGGCATATAGTTGTTCGTGTAACTATAATAATGAGGCGTGGAACAACAACCACAGAATAATCTTGTGTCCTGACTGCTTCATCATTCACAAGAGAAACAAATAAACAATGAGTACCCAGCATTGTGCATACGCTCATATCTTGGAAGTCATTTTACCCACTTTTCTCGCTTCAACGAAGTCAAACCATAATTTGGGCAAACATCTTATTGTTCCTAGTGGACATCGTCGACCAAAATAGAAGCGCAAGGACTGCCCAAACTTCAAGAATGGGAGTATGAACCTGCTCTCACTAAAACTTTGTGCTGTTGAACGTAGCAGGGGGATAAAAGAACTCAATGGAGCCTACCGCTATTTCGGAACTTTGCAACAGGCTCCAGTTCCAACCTCCTACTTTGTTTTTCCCATAGTATCACATTGTACTAGAAGCACGATGGCTGTACAAGCTGCAAAACCTAGTAATCTACCTAACACGGCCGAGGCGCCAACGGATGTCTCTGCAAGGCAGAATTCGGAGCTCCCAATCGTTGTTTTTAAGCATGGAAAACAGTATCTCCATGTGCTTTCAGTGTTGCAAGATGACATTGGCCCAAGCATAATGTCAAAACTAAAGACATGCATAGGAAGAACGGTTGACACACTTGTGGGAACCACAGAAATGCGTTTATACGCTGAAATTTCAGGAAGCAATATTGTCGAGCGTAGATTTATGGCTCTTCATCCAAGGAGGGGCTGACTTCTCCACGGTGTTCTCTACCAGATCTAGAAGCTCTCAACTCTATTCTTGAAAGGTTTTGGTCAAATGTGTTAACCGCTGCTCGGAGCTGGCCTATGATCTTGATATCCCAAAGCAGTTTCGTCAAATAATATTCAGGATTTGCCGGCTACTGCCAAGGAAACAATGCTGATGAATTTCCATAGTCAAAGAGCTGTGATAGCGCGAGCACACTACAGCTGCATTAGGGGCAACGGAAGACATGACAGCGCTAGGACATTTAGTTCCTGTGAAGGAGGGGTTCAACAAATGGCCATCGCGTCTAGCACTTGCTATAATCATGTGTATTGTAGGAAGCATCATGACACCTGTGTTTAAGCAGTCACTCGATGCTGGCTTTAAGGTTGCCATTGCGCGCTGGATATCATTACCACCGTAGCATATTATTGAGAAGGGCCGCGAGCTACCGGAATACAGACGCAAGCTTCCATAGTTGATGATATCGGGTCCCGGCATTGTCCATGGAGAGAGAAGCGTGTTCTGACAAAGACATGGTCTTTGACATTTCAGCTAAAGCGGTTCAGAGGACGTACGGTCGTAGAGATATTGTTGTGGTGAATCCAGACTCGACGCCAACCATTTCAAACGCTCCCTTTCATGCTTTGAACATGGATCAAAGTGGGACAAAGCTGCTTTGTGTATCCGAGCACACTTTTTGGAGCACAGATCTCTGGTTCTTGAGGCAAACTAAGTGTTTCTTTCTTCAAGTACCAAGTCGAGCGAGGAGACATGCCAATTCTTCCTCCCTCACTCCGAGCCCCACAATCAGATTCTCCTCACACCCGGATCTGAGCTATCAAACCCTGGTGTAAAGCTAGATGTGTGCCTCAAGGTTGAGGCAGCAAGGCATGAGGACCCTTAGCACGTGCAGGCAGGAACGGGGCTACGTCAAAAATTGAGGGTGTGCAAGTAAAAGCACGGCCAAAATTTATCCGAGATGCACGTATCCTCCGATTCCTGGCAGATTCCGAAAAGGGGCATTATGAAACCCACGAATCAGCGCTCCTGTCCGTGTCACAAGCAGCCCCTGCATTCCTGATACTGGTCTGTCAAACTTACTTGGCAAGATCTCGCAATCGCAAGTTAAAAGTGCCGAGACAAGGCAACTGGCCGAGTTATGGTGGGAGATAGATAGCGTGCGCCTCTCAGCCCTCCCTCCCTTTTTCCGTCTTTCCCTTTTGAGGTCTCATAAATTCGACTTCGCCCGTCGTAAGTTGGTAAAAGGGTTGTTTCTTATTGGGAATGAATAAAAGGGAAATGTGCATCCTTTCGTAAGTGTGGAGCGTATAGTAAGTGAATTGTCGGGTCAGACCCAAAAATTCTATATTTATGCTGAAGGATCTCACTTGCATAACATAAAAAAAAAGCCCTTTAGTGGCGTTGTGCTGAGATGAGCCACACCTCTTCCCCCACATATTCTCTCCTTTCCGGGTGGGCTGCTGTTCTGGTTTCCAGCTCCGCCTTTCTTCTTCCAGAGCCTCCGAGTTTGGTGGGGAAGGGTGTTTTTGGCAAAATGGGAAATGGAACGACGGGGAAAACGTTGAAAAGGCAGTTCGGATCGTGATCATGTTTTTATCTGCATTGATTGTTTAAAATAAAAAAAAAGTCTGGAGGCAACGTGATATATGTGCCGGTTATGTGTAAAAATGGATTTGGTATTGCCTATTGTGGGAATTGGTGGTGGCATGACGTGAGGAACTGGATTGGACTGGACTGGACTGGCGGATACATGTGGGCAGTCGGTCGGAAAGGTGACCCAATCTTTTTGGAAGGGCAGCTGCAGTAGTAGTACTCAGCAAAATGCATATGATGATTCTAATATTATGTGAGGCACAAGCTGTTGGTGCGATGCAGGTAAGGGGCATCAGAGTTTGATTTGGTTAGGTTTCTGAGTAGGGGCGAAGTAAGGCGTGGAATACTGTAGTTGGAGAGAAAAGAGAGACACCAAGCAATGAGCTGACCTGAGCTGAATTAAGCTGAGCTATGTGTAGCTGTGGAGAAGGGGATTTAGGGCATTATTTTCAGTGCGGAAGAGATGCCTATGAGGGCAGGAAAGTGATTGCGTACCTATCGTTGTAGATTCGCAGCAATATCGTAATTGAGGGTAGCCCCCGTCATCCATCCATCCCCATGGATGATTCTAGACACGGATGTCTATTGTTGGCTCCGGTAGGGACTAGTAGTGTACTGTACTGTACTGTGCTGTAGTGCAGTGTAGTAAAGGGATCCCTCCCCCCCCTAACACACCACCCGAGCGGGCCGTCGTCGTCTCTTGCCTGAGGGGGTGAATAGAGAGGATCGCCAGGAGGTCTGGGTGACTTTCGTAACCATCCCTCGTCCCCTTCCCCATCGTGGTGAAACCGTGAGGAACTTCCCCGATACAATCAACTGCCTAATAAACTTTCTGGTTACATGAAGTGAAGTGGCCGGCTTTGCTCTCCTTGAAGTTAGTATTAAAGTTATTTTCATGATGCTCATAGGGGGAGGGGGATAATTCCACTATCCATATGAAGCTGATAGATGGTGGTGGTGGTAATAGTACCAGAGGGGTAGCGTACAGTAATGTCAATACTTACAGGGCCGAGAATGCCTATAGGACAAGACAAAATACCAACGTATGGGCAAGGGAACTGGGCTTGGAAGCTGCGCACACGCAATTAGCCGCCTCCCTAATACGGAGGAGACAATGACAGGGATGCACCAACACACCAACCCCTAAAAATGGAAGGAACCATTCCACTTCACCAAGCGAACGCCAAGGCTTAGTGCTGACCCCAAAACATTCATAAAGAGGCCACTTCTCCTCTGAAATGAGAGAAAGTGTCCATCTGTCCTCTTCACAACAACAGCATCTTCACCACATCAATAGGTTCAGGGTCATCACGCTTGATCGTGTTTGCCCCGATATTTTAACCCATCGTGATTGGTTGGGCACTTCACTGCTGCCTCCAGCCAGTCCGTTGAGTCATCCTACGCCAGTCCCCACAACTGCAAAGAGGCCAGCTGTCCATTTCAATATGGCCTACAACTACTGACCAAAACCATTTTCATCACTCATCCACTACACAACACAATTCTGCCCAATCATCAGCACGCTGCCCACATACACAGAGCAGCACAACCATCATCGCCATGGCTACTCCACACTTCAAACTCGAGTCGCCGGCGGAGAGTTTGGCAGACAGCTTCGGGTCGCCTGGTCAGCAATACCCTTCGCTGTTTGAGAACAATGATTCAATGTCTCCGGGTTCATATGACGCCGACAGCAACTTTGGAGGATCGATGGCAGGGGACACACCCGCACCAGAACAAAAGAAGCCGGTTAAGAAGAGGAAATCTTGGGGGCAACAACTGCCTGAGCCCAAGACAAACCTACCACCGAGGTACATATTGGACAAGAAGTTCACTATTGTAGATATGACTGCTAACCCACGCATCAGAAAGCGAGCCAAGACCGAAGACGAGAAGGAGCAACGCCGCGTGGAGCGGGTGCTCCGAAATCGTCGGGCCGCACAATCATCGAGAGAACGTAAGCGTCAAGAGGTCGAGGCTCTTGAGGCAGAGAAGCGTGCCATCGAAGAACGGAACATCGACCTCGAGCGGCGGCTGGCCTTACTCAGCAACCAAAACGATGTTTCGCGGAGAAATCAAGCACTCGAGCAACAGCTAGCAGAGATGCAAGCTAAGTTCGTGCTGATGCAGAAACAGCTCGAGGCGGCGACCGGTAACATCGTCTTCCCAGCCGCCTCTGTGCCCTCGCCAGCCCATACTGAGCAGTTCCGCAGCACACCCTCACCGGTTACCCTGTCCCAAGAACTGTTCAGCTCGCGCGATGCCCCAGAAAGATCATCCATCTCCACTCCTATCTCCATCCCCAGTCAGCCCACCGCCACCGTCAATCCAGCCTCCCTCTCCCCAGCCCTCAACCCTGTCGTAGACTCCTCCAACGCCACACCTTCCGATTTGACACAACAACCTGCCGCGTTGTTGTGCGACCTGCAGTGTCAATCGGGAGCGTACCGGCCCTGGACGGTTTCCACTTCAACAATTTTTCAGATACTGGCTTTGACTATGACGGCTTCTTGGGCGCTCCTCAGCCCTCTGAGTCAGATAATGCGTTCTTTGCGGACGGGATCCTCCCTCCTGCCGACGACTTCAATCTTGACTACCATCATCTGGCTGACGACAACAACCTCAACTTTAACGACGACTTCATGCTCGCCGAGTTCCTCCACCACGACGAAAACAACCAACCCTCGCCCGAGGTTCAGCCTGCGGATCCGTTTGCTGAATCAGCTGCTTTCCTGCAGCCCCCAATTGGCGCGTCCTCTTCTGGATGCGACGCAGGGGGAAATGCGGTTGCGGTCTGAACAGCAGCTTTCCAACGGCCGTCTGACCGGCGTAGGTTCGAGTGATCGTCATGGTGAGAATTCGCCAAGCATAGAGTCTTTGACGACGCTACTTTGGGCGATCCAATGCTTCATCAATCGGGAGCAGGATAAGCCGAAGCTGGACGTGCATACGGTTGATGTCAGGCAGCTGAGTTGGGAGCTGGGTAACCTGTTCAGAGCAAGAGAAATTAGGATGGCAAGGCGACGACGAAATCTTTCTTATTATCTGGCAGCGGGTGGGGAGAAAAAAAGGTCTTTGGATCGTTGGCGTGAGGCGTTGGGGTGAGAGCCTCCCCCGGTGGTGCATTTTGAAATTTAGCGATGGAGTGGAGGACTTGTAACAACTATTGTGCCAATACAATCGTTTGCATACACTATATCTTTGATGCTTGATGTGAAGTGACTACAACCTGATACTTGAACGGCGTTATAATGATTTTTAATTGACGCGACGTATTCACTATCATCTCAGATGACTGGTTCGCTTCAACCTCCTGACTATTAAATACCTTAACTTTGACTGAATGAATCCTTCACCCATCACCCACGTGGGAAAAGGGGGATTTACGCCCGATCATGGAGAAAATAAAGGTAGCAAGTGCACCCAACTCCATCTATTCACGACCATCAACCAGTTCAATCTAAAGCCAGATTAAGTTACCTTTGTATGCTCATGCAGCATGTCTCCCGGATTCATGATAATCGGTGTCTCGTAAGTTGCCAAGCCGTCGTCGTTATCGGCTGAGTTCGTTGTTTGTAGCTGTTGCTGTTTTTATCCACCGTACCTTTTTTTTTGCTTCGTTGTTTGTTTGTTTTTTGCTTTCATGGCTGGTTGGGGCTGAGAGGATGAGGAGGGGCTTACGGTGGTTGGCTTGGTTGGTTTGGTCTTTCCGCTCGCCTCGTCGCAGGCTGTCTTTTTTGGAGGTTTGAGATGCGTGAGGCGGGGCGGGATCTCGCGTTAAAAGGGGGGGTATGGTGGAGTATATTTATGGAACGAACGGATGCTGAAAGAAAGCCTGGATGATGGCTGGTTTGGATGGGGTTGTGCTTTTGCTTGCGGCTGCGGCGAAGAGGTAAAGTAGTGCTGTGGGGACGACCTTGAGCAAGTGCTAAAAGGCGTGACGACGATGTTCGAATCGTGCTCAGCGGCGTGTTCGTAGTATTTGCTATGCATATAAAGGTTACTTTTTGAATAATTGGTCAGTTTGTTGTTGGCACTTCTAGATAAGTCTTACCTGCCATTTTTGTTACACATGGCAAATTTCAAATAAATTTTTCAATAATTTCATAGCCTCGTCTCTCTCTGGAAGGCTGCCGTATCCAGCAGGAACAATGATTGAATGAATCAAGAAAACATTAGCGCTTAATTTCCTCAGTCTTTCGACAGCCTAGTGTATCTCGAACATCTCCTTTTCCCGCCTATTGGCTCCTCCATTAGCATCCGCGTTGTCGATGCCCCCATAAACCCCAGCAGGAAGCAACTCCCAACGAGGAGATAGTGGTTGTCTTCAGGTCTTAGGACGAATGGCGTATCGCACCCAAAGATGACACACACGATATCTCCAAGTTGCATGGCTCCTGGGGCTAATCCAACCAGTCCACGTTCAGTCAGATATGCCTTCCTGTCCCAGCAGAAATCGCAGTACGTTTGAAGAACCGGAGTATTGTTAGATGGAATTGGGGGATCGATTGGTGGCATGTCCAAGTGTCGCCCTTCCTTGAGAGCTAGGCGTAGCTCTTTGCGATAGGAGTAAAAGTCTGCCAGCTGCTGAGCATCTTCATCGCTTGCTTCTGTAGAGTCAGCCGCGGATGATAACCACAAAGCGACTGTCTCGATCCTCGCGTTCCGATAAATCTTCCTCTGTTCAGGTGATCTGATTTCAAGAAATTCCATAATCTTCTCCAGCGGATGGAACAACGCATTTGTCTCAGCATCAAAGGGGTTCTCAGAAAACTTGTCCACGTCAATTTGGTCCGTGCTATTCTGAATGGTATCAACCCTCAAACCAGCTAAAGTAATCCTCCTCCCACAATTACTCAAATTCACCTCAAGTTCGGTCTCTCCACCGGCACGAAATCCAGCACGAACTTCACGAATCAAGCAAACCTCATATGAGGCAATTGAGTAGTCAGGGACCCATGATGGCTGAACTCTCGTTTTCAACGAAGACTTGGAATGGTGTATAGAAGTTAAAACATGGGCTCTCTTCATCTTAATTAGACCTAATGTTGCAGTCTCTAGAAACACATCTTCCATAGTTTTCGTGTAATCTGGAATTATCCTGGGCTGACCATGCAGATCTGCTGGCGCAGAAGGATGGCTAAGATATGCAAATATTTTGTCGCGAGGATCAGATGTTTCCGCAATTTTTCGGCTTCGCAATATGACCCAGAAACTTTCAGATAAATCCAATAGTATCTTCTCGGTGTTTGATGGTGAGTATTGTTCTCCCCAAAGTACGACTGCGTGAAGGGTTATCATTTGTAACTTTGCTCGAGCGCTTGGCGAATGTTCCGACATCGAATTTGGTGGTGGACTGTCCGTGTTACGGTTATGAGAAGCTATCTGGTCCTCTGGCACGTATGACACAAGCATCGAGGTTGCCGCAAGAAAACCTTCTAGTGGCACGGTTTTGCCATGATTGAAGGGCATCCCGAGATATCCCCATAAATGCTTCAGGTTGATGTAACAAAACGCCGCAAACGCGATAATAATATAAAAAGGACAATCCAGCGCGCCCCATGAAAACGTCGTATCTCGAGATCATCCAATCTCCTGCTGGATCCAGGCTCGTTCAAAATATCCACAACCGCAAAATTCCATAGCCGCCTTCCATAATTCTCTGTTCATCCATATCTCATGAGTCTCTCCAAGTTGGTTCAGGTCAAACATAGTCTCGTGTGGATTTTCTCGATTAAGAAGCTGGTGAATTTTCTCCATCAGCGCAAATGAATCTCTTGCGTAGTCATTAGGATCTTCACCAAGCCAAGCCAACACCATCGTTGCGTTACTGTATATTTGTCCCATCAAGGCTACTTGCTGGCTTCTCTCCAAGTCATCCCGCTGATTGATGCAAATAGCATCTGCCCAAAGCACCCTTGAACTGGATTTTAGGCGAAACCTCTTTAACGCAACGTGTAAGCTTTTGGGTATCGAGAGCGAACTTCCTTCGCAAGTGATTGTCATCCTTTGGTTTGAATCTCCCCACACGTACGATAATGCTTCGTAGTTTTTTCCTTCATTGATATTGTGAGGGAACAGACGGCATATGATACTTTCATCGGTCCCTGGAGCGAGCTCTAGTAATCTGATAGAGCCATCGCTTGGTAGAGGTACATATTTGTAGTCTAGGTGTGCCATCCCTGGCAGATTATCTAAACTGTCGGCTACAGCTCTGATGGAGTAGTTGACTACCAGCTGCCTAATAGAATAAGGATCTCCGTAGGATCTCAAGTCTAGATATAGACCAAACGCTGATAACAGCAAGTTTTAAAACCAGAGCAAGCCAGGACGAGTGGTGCGTGGTGTTTAAGCTGAAAGTCTAGATCCTCCTTGGCACATCCATTTTGCAAGTCACGGTACACAGCATATAGCTTAGCAAAAGCCATCAACGCCACTTATTATGAATCTGGGGAACACGGTAGTGCCAATAACCGTGTCTATTGTCGTGTTTTTTATGCTTCACCTTAAACTTGCAATGAAGTAGACTGACGCTACTCCACACCTTAATCAAAATGAATAGACTACATGCTGTGCATGAAAGTGCCACTGAACTGCTCAATGAGCGAGCTTGACTTACGATTCAGCTGTTTCTTCTTCAGTAGTCTATTACTTACATGCTTATAGTCTGCGAACCTTATAAACTTGAGCCGTGGTATCAAAGCAGAGTCAAATACAACCAACCCACCTAAGCTTGGCTATAAATGAAACCTCCAGGACCAAGTCTATAGTCTAAGAGCACGCGACTGTATACAATATTGAATGCTTCTATAAACTTGTCGAAGAGTTGGTTCATCTAAGCCTTCTCCTGTACCAATGCCTCGCTGGCTATGCTCCATGTAATGCTTTACAGCCCCAAACGCCATTCAATGAATTTATACTCGCACGCTGGACAATCCTATAATCCCGTGAGAGAGTCTTTAATCCTCTGACCCATCTTTACAATTGACATGTACAAGTTCAATTTTATGATCTGAATGCTTACCCTCGATGACGACAGCTGTAAGCTTCCCACCTTTCAAACAACCAGTATCAATGCCGTAAGTGTATTTACCTTTTTGTAATCCTCGTTTGGAATCGTGCGCAAATATAACTGTTGTACGTTCTTTCTTAGGCAGAGTTTCCTGGTATCGATTCCAGAACTAATTGGAGAATTAGCTAAACTCAAAGTGCAGCGTGCAATGACAATACACACCTTTGACCAAGGTGCACCATCGTGCTCATGGCTTGGTACACCATCTTTACCAATTGTCCGTATGTTCATCACGTCTATGGGATCTTGCTTCTCCAGTTTTATTCCTGGCACAAGACCAGCGTGCACAACAACAACTTTTCCCAAGCCTTCCAAGTTCCCAATTCTGAGAATCACTGGGCAATTCTGCAACCACTTTAAACGCTTCGCCCCAAGCATTTTTACCAATTTTCTGTCCTTGTGCGTTCCCCTATGTTTCATCGCGAATTCTTCCATAGGATCCGCATAATCGTCGAGGTCAGGATTTGATAGTGAAGTTCCGCCGTCTTCGAGAGCACCGAGCATACCTGCATAGGTCGCTAGAATACGATCCTCGTGGTTGCCTCGCACACCTGTGGCTCCCAAGCTCATGGCCAGATCAACTACGCCCGCCGAATCTGGCCCTTTACGGATCATGTCTCCAGCAAGTATAAGATGGTCCCGGTTCTTGTTGAAGTTTATCTTCTTGAGCAACTGCAGAAGCGACTCTTTCATCCCATGCACATCTCCTACGACGACCAATCTGCCACCATGTTTATGCTTTCCAGTGTGGGGTAATAAATTTGAGGGCAGGTCTTTCAGCTTGATCAAGCCTTTATGATGAGGTCGATTAGCGGCCAAGGACTGGTTCTGCGACACGTCTTCATGCGAATGTGGAGAAGATAGAAGGTACTGCATGGCTTTCGACGCAAACGGATATTCTCCTGCATACCATGCGCCCCATAACACGGCACATGGCAGCAGAACAAAAATAAGACCTATCATCTTCGCCAATCTGAGGTACTGCTCATTCAATCTCCTTCTCTGCGGCAATGCATTTGAGCCATGTCTCCTTAGAGACACCATTCGAGGATATCTGGTCGGCACCAGGCCGAGTACTAGTGGAAGGCTCTATTGGCGTTGTCGACACTGTTCTAATAAATCTGCAACTTGCGCTTGAAGGCAGATGTCAATGCTAGTCACCAGCGAATAAATAAGTAATCGATCGAACATCCCAAGCGCATGGTTCTGATAATTCCACGTCACGAAGCACTATGACATAACCCCTCGGGAAAGCCTAAGCGAGACCTCGTGGCTTCGCATCCCTTCTTTTAAGACTAGTTGTAAGCACAATAATTTTTTCGATAAAAAGTGCCTTTCGCTTCTGTTCATGAATGAGAGATGTTGCCAATTCTGTAACCCGTTGAGTAGCTCTCAGGCCATGCGTCTCGGCATCTGCAATGCGGTTTGTAAGGAATGTCAAGCTGAAAATATTAGTAGCTATAAATAACGCCACGCCGAGCTGGACCTGCCAAGTTTAAACACTCCGAAGATTAAATTATTTTTCAGTATATGATGGCTGTGGCCGAAAAGTTTGAGGGCTCTATAAGAGCTCTAAGGATCGGAGAGACATGATTCAGGAAATGTATTTCCCACTGAACTAAATAAATCAAGAAAAACGACCTCAGTGAAGTTTAATCATGAGTGACAACATTGTATGTCCTTTCTTTGAAAAATTGAAACATGTTCTAACTCGAGTAAGTTGACTCATCGTGGCCTGGAGAATATCCATGACATCGAAGCTACTCTAGTCGCTGAGGTGGATGAGATTCCGGATGGAGTGTTGAAACCACCAAGCTATCCTCCCACAGCAGCAGACTGGAAACTCTACCGTTCAACTTTCAAGAAGCTTTACTGGACCGAAGATAGAACTTTGAAAGAGACGGCAGAGCTCATGAAAGAACGATATGGCTTCAGAGCAACGTACGTCTTCTTTATTATGGGCTGAGCTATCTTTCTAATGACTATTCAGAAAGCGGATGTATGGTCAGAGAATCACGGAGTGGGGTCTGAAAAAGAATTATTCCGCCGGGGAAAGGCAGGCAATTGCCCAGCAGGTCGCGGAGTATGAATCAAAGAGCCAGACCCGACCCGTGATTTCCATTCGGGGTCGGCCAGTCAAGTTGGCTAGAATCAAGCGGGAAGATAGGCTTGGACTTGAGTTTACAGATCTCCGTAAACGTGCCTCTGTCGGTACATCCAGGCCTGCTCGGTCTCTTCAAATGCCCGCGAGTCTGAAATGGGTTGAAATTATTGTTTCCCAGGCCAATATCTTCTATGACGTGAATGTCGAGACGAGGATATCCAGAAACATGCTGCTTACCATGGA
This sequence comes from Bisporella sp. PMI_857, assembly GCA_021307315.1. NCBI lineage: Eukaryota > Fungi > Ascomycota > Leotiomycetes > Helotiales > Helotiaceae > Bisporella > Bisporella sp. PMI_857. The sequence continues at coordinate 82,253 of JAJSPD010000073.1, forward strand.
GGTGGAAGTACAAGAAACTGATCCCACATATATTCGTCCTGATGACTTCATCAATAAACTGGCTACTGGTGCGCAGGAAATAGTCCAAGCTGACGGAAAACTTGGGTGGCGCTTGCTCAATGAAGCACTAGAGCTGCTGAAACCTTTGTTTCTGACAAGAAGCACCTATATGATTTCGGCACTGCTAGACATTGCACAACAATGGCCACAAGAGACACCCCCTGAAGTTTCCAGAGCGGTGTGGCGCCATATTGCAGATATGGCACAAGTGGTGCTTGGTAAGAATGAGCCAACAGCAAAAATATGTAATGCTCTCACACATCTGGAGTCCACAGAGCAGATATATGAAGCTACACAGAATACCCTTAGGCTGGTTCTGTCGAAATTCGAGAAGAGTCTTGGCCGAGACGCCCCGCCAGCTACGTACATTAAAGCCAAGTACACAAGACTCCTGCTGGAGCATGGTGATCTGGACCAAGCTGAGCGACTACAACGCGAAGTTATCCAGCAGAGAATGCGTCTTCAGGGTGACGGACAGAGCGTCACATTGGCTATCTGGCGCCTTGGCAGAACCTTGAAACAAAAGAACGATCTTCAGGGAGCTGAAAGAGAGTTTCTCGATGCATGGAGACGTAGTAGAATTGATCGAGACCCTCACGACTTGGAAAATAACAATACCGGTATGGTCAATGTATCTATAGCGGTTATGATTGCCCGTGATATGATTGATCTGTATAAGGAAACTGGAAGAGAAGACCACCATGTCAGCCAACTTCTTCTTGAGGAAGCATTGGATCGAGTCACCAAGCATTGCGACGCCTTTGGGAACTGGATTCAGTGCAGCGATCTCCTGGCTGTGACGACGCTACCAAATTTGGCGGATGCTTTGAAACAACAAGGCAAAGTCGCTGAGGTTGAGGTATTGAGACTAAAGTATGCAGAATATATGGCTGAGTGAGAAAAAGAGAGGGTTATTAGTTGCTGGCAAATTTGATGTATAGTGTCTCCATTTCGTCGAATAGCAAGTCAGCTCCGTGGATTCTTTCATATTGAAGTTCCTGCACTCTAAGATTGGGATGCTGCAAATCTGTCACGAAATACCGGGCATCCCAATGGACAACTTTGAGTTAGCTTAGGCATTATTTTCTTAGTTAGACTCGATGATAAATTTTACGAGAATTGCAAGTAAAGAAACTATATATCTGTTTATCTCATTTAGTTTGACTCACTTGAATTCACAGAATGAATGTCTCTGCTTTCAAGTGTGCCTCGTACATTTCGGTGACATCTTGGTCAACATGTGAGTCTGACCTTCTGGTAAAGGGATACGTTCAGCTTGCTCTTGAACATAGTGCAACCATTATGAGCTTCAAGGTTACACCACATTGTGGTTCATTCCTGGAGTAGTTCAGCCAAGATTGATTTATCACATATCAAGCAGTGAGATAAACCACCGGGTCGCGCATTTACAGATCTGGGGCCGTTCCTTCTTTGGGTCGTAGCCCTTGCTCCATGAGGCGATCCAGTCAATGTTTAGCCATAAACACCACATCTGCTTTGTAGTTCCCACTTCCAGAACCCGCCCTATATTACACAGTCGCAACCCAACATCTGCTCCAGTGTTTGCCTCGTAATCCTTGTCTAGCTATTATCGCTGAACAAAATTAATTCAACCACGCATATCCGAGCTCTATAGGACCAGCCTAGCTTGACTCAGTTTCATTCAACAACTGAGCAGGGTTTTTTTTTTTTACCAACTCCCTTTTCCAAAAGACCAGTCATTAGTTTCACAGACGAGGCAAGGCTGTCTTGCAATTCACCACAGTTATCAAGTCGAACCGCACGATTCACCAATTGCCAAATTATTTCGTCGTGGTTCAATAATTTGGTGCCAGCTGGGTCCTCCTCAACTCATTTAGTGTCAAGAAGAATCAAAGCTTGATTATATCTGCATTTAATGAGCTGCCACAAATCAGTGCATAAAGCGATATGGTTCCATCGAGAATGAGATATAGATATCCAAACGTACCAACTGTACGATGCGATGGTACCACGGAAGAGGCGCTTCCTCGTACAAATACCCCGCCTGGTTCTCCTTCTCAACGATCCATTCCTTCAGGTTCTCCTCGAGTCAGTCAGTAAGTGTCAACCTACTTTCAAAGTGCCAACCACTTCTCCCCCATTCGGGCGGGTAGGAGTGCAAGCTGGCTCTTTCAGTGTGTGAAGTATTTAGAGGCATTAAATACTGATCTTTATAGCAATGATACTAATACTGATCATTACCCCAAATTTATCGATGGCGATGTCTTGGTTACTTCTGGCACTGGGAGGCAATGGAAGCTCCACGCTAAGCAACTTATCCATGCCTCTGCAAAGTTTGCTACTTTGTTGACCGAGGATTCCGCACGCAAAATCACCAAGAAGCTGCGCGATGAAGGAAAGACCGTTAAGTGGAAGCTCGCCATGGCCCCATACCAGCACAATCCACATGATGATCGTTTCCGATCCTTTCAACTCCTCGTATGTTTCAAAAGCTCACATAGAGGTTCTTTGCACCGCGTTTTTAATGCATGTTATATCTATTAGAACATGTATCTGCGTCATAATTAGTGCTGGAAACTAACATTCTACAGAATAATGTTAGCAATTTTGGTTTCAGCTCATTGCTGGAGAACCCCAACGGCTTGATTGCAGGTGCTACCATTTCAATGCCATACCATCGAGTCTACGACAACTTGTTCCGTTGCATGTACGGGAAAATGCCAGTCTTCACCGATGATCACATCCATGGTGCAAATCCCTATATACACGACGCGATTGCTCTTCTTCAAGCATCAGAGTTCCTGGAGGCAGCCAAGCATGTTCGCCTACCCATCGAAGCTCACCTCTTGCGCTTAAATCAGGTGCTATGGACTCATATTGAGAACAATGCCGAGGCATGGGCTGATGTTGGTATCCGTCTCGAGTCCCCCATAATTTTCCGTAATGCTATGGCTCATATAGTCGGCCGCTATGATCTTAAGACCCCCAAGAATCGTGTTGACAAAGGTTTTATTGAGGACCAGGCCACTGGCCACTGGATTCTTGATCTTGCTGAAAGAAAAGCAGCAGAATTGAAGAACAAGAAACTCCTTATTGAGCGTCGACTCATGGAGTTCTATCCTTCTAAGATGCTTCATGCTGATAATGATATTGAGGCAAGTGAACAAACTGCCACTTTACCGATCTAGACGCTAATCTACAGGCAGATTGCCGGCCGAGCTGTTTATGCCACCGATATCTACCTTTGGCAAGCGGTCACTGTCGTTCGTCAATACCTCGCATCCTCCTACATGTCTAACTGCCACCACCGTGCCGCTGATGGAGGTGCCAACTTCTATCGTTGCATTGGTGCCAGTGGCGACAAGTACTTGCGGGCTGACACTCTTGCACGCTTCCATGAAAGTTTCGGCATGAGCACCAAGGGTAAGCAATGCTTACAAGCAGCCGTTGAGTACGTCAAGGATTCGCTCCGTCCAATCGTTGCTGAATTACTAGTTGACTGTACGCAGTCCAATCGTCGCCCTGATGAGGTTGGCGTTGGCCATCTGACTTGCACGAAGATACTCGACGAGGAGTTACCATGGTATGTTCCTCCTCCGGCGAGAATGGATGATGGTGATGACAGTGACGTCGGAGAGGGCATTACTAGGTTTTAAGTGATGGGTTCTTTAGAATTATACTGTATAATGAATTGGAATGTGGGGTTTACAGGGTAGTTAATCAAAAGTGACAAGGACAACGCATTGATTTCTGGGTTTTAGATAATTCATAGCATTATGTATGTATATTACCATACATTACGAAATTTAGTATGTTGCGACATATCACAGTTCGAACTCAAAATCAAGAATCCTATCAAAAGCTTCATCCAATCAGTAATCTTGATGGTATGGAATGAGTTTGCTTTCCAAAATTCGAGAATAATATAAGCTGTAGAAACAACAAAAATTAATATTAACACTGATAGCATTGCGAATTGGCCTATATCAAGCCTAGAGACCTTAGTAATGCATCCAGCCAGGGAACCAGGAATCATTGCCATCTTCCTAAATCGTCTCCTATGATTCCAAGCTCCATATTTAGCCGTTCATTGCGGTTCTCCGCGAAGTGCTCAATGCTTGGGTCCGGAATAGAAGATCCGGGACCTAATCGCAGGTACACCGCCAGATGGAGAACATGCCGAAGGCGTTCTATAATTCCCGCATCCGCGAAACGGCAGGTGATTTCCCCGAACGGCTCATGAAAGTCGGATGTCCAGTTCGTAATTCCACTTCCCTCACTTGTATCGTCTGAAGAGCAGACTTTGATATCGGCGGGCAAGCTGTCTGGCGGAGGTTTTCCTGTAAACTGGTATAACGTCTTCCATAGCGCAACTTCTGTATTCGTTGAGGTGAGGACAAGAATTTCAGTGGCGGCTGCTCTCTCTTCCCGAAGCCGCTTTTCGTCTTCCAGGGTCCAGTTTTCATCGTATATGCCCACAATCGACTGTAGGTCTACAGCTTCAGCCCTTAGATAGGAGTTAGGTTTATTTTGGGGGTTACCTGCGAATCGAAGAATTACTTACCACTTTCATCAAAAGCTTGCAACTGCTTCTTTAGTCTTCCACAAAATCTGGCAGTTTTTCTACTACCGCACCTTTGGATCTCAGAATTTGATATATTGGAATAGTTGGGATTGGCAGCAGTGTTTAGGAAAGCGCCATTTGGCGAAGGTATGGCATTGTTGACTGGTTGAGCATTGTACTCTTCTCCATGTGAAGCTCTCCATTTTCCTTCCTTGGACGACCTCTTCCACGCTCCTTGCTCGTGGTGTGCGCGACCTTTATCTCGAACATCTTCCTTAAACGTCCTGGCCCACGCTTTGGAGCGGCCCCGCTCGGGCTTTCTTTAATCCAACCAGGTAGTTCACCACTCCAGTCTTGCCTTTGCTCCCGCACTTTTTTTGTCATTCAGTTTCACCTCAGTTCTGCTTACTTTCTCATTATTAATCATTAAGTTGAATGGAGGCCCCGTAAATGTGCCAGCTCTCAATTATAGTTCTTCAAATGTACTAAATTCTCAACCTCTGCTAATTTAGTGTCTAAACACAAGGTAGCCGATCTGCCCATAAAAAGCGCTTCGCCGTAACTAGGCGAACCAGATCACTATCACTTGTCCACACTGAATACTTGCGTTTACAGCACACTGACATATTGGTATTGCGGAGCAAGGCTGGCGCCAAAGGAACATCGAGCTGCTGGAGGCTAATTCTGTACTAAAAGCTAGCCTCCTTTCGCTGTATTTACGCTATGGTAAACCCACTGGATTGGGTCTAAAATTTTACGGCAAATATCTCAAATACCATCGTTTTGTTGCCGAATATCTCATATACCACCATTTGTCTCTTGGCGCAAAATAGTGGTATATAAGAAACACTAATATAACGTAAGTCGTGGCGTAACGCGGCAAGTGGCGTAACGCGGCACTTTTTACGGCACCACCATACAATTATATTAATTACTCAACATCAACTACAATACAGTCCTTAATTTCACTCTCTGATTTATCTCTAGCTTTTTTTTTAATATCTTTTTTATTTTCAGCTTTGTACAAACGATTTTTGCTTTTGGTTTTTACTTTTTTTTTTGCTCGATTTTTTGTGTCTAATTCAGCTTTTACTATTGCTTTGTGTAATTTTAGCGTAGAAATATGAAATTGACTTTTTTAAAACGACTTTTTTTTTTTTGTACAAGTCGTACGCTTTTTTATAATTGATCGAAAGTTATTTGCATCGTGTTAGTAAACAATACTTTTTGCGCGAAGTTGTTTTGTTTTAAATGCTAATTTTCGGATATACTTTCGAACAAAAGTTGATAGAATCGTACAACGCTTAATTGTTGATAAAAGAAGCTCGTTTGCTTTTTAAAAGCTTTGCGTATTTAGAAGCGAACTATTTACAAATACTTGATTAAAAGCATTGTACGTTAATAGTTAAGTTAGAATTTCCGTTTCGAGAGTGACTTTTTTTTCGATTGTACAAAGTGCTTTTTTTGGGTTAAATGGAAATAGCTTTGTTTTACGCTATAAAGAATTAATATGTTGAGTATTAAATATTTCTGATCGAGCTTGAATATATGCTTTTATTCATTTATGCTTTTGTATTTGTGCGAGCTAAGCTTGGTTTATGTCAGATGCCAGGGTTGATAAGCTTTACCACAGCACTAAGCGGGCCAAAAAGGTACAATATCCGACGTCGCATGTCAGAAAGCTTATCCTACTACATATACCAGTACGGAACCTGACAGTTTAAATGAAAAAGCTTTGTTGTCAGTCGTTTTTTTAGTGGGCTAAAAATCGCAACGTCGAGTGGCTGAAGCAAGTGTGAAGTATAAAATGGAAGTATAAAAAAAAAGATTTTGTTAAGAAAGCAGTAAGCTATGAAGTTTCTACTGATATGTAAGTCGTGGCTATTACAAATAAGAAGTCGATATTGACTATTGGCTTTCGCACGAGTTGCTGGCTTAAAAACACGCTTCAATTACTTTAATTCGTGTAAATTGTTTGTCTAGCTTTTTTTATTAGCTGAGAAATACCAGCTGTTAAGTACTTCGTGTAGAATTCAGTTTTAAAGTACGTTTTTGTATTTGAATATTACGAGTAGCGAAATACTCGTTTTATTACTATAAATGCACTTTACAACTAAAACTTACTTTTAACGGCTAAAATGTGTTTAATACTTCGTACGAAAGCTTGAATCAGTAATTACTCGAGTTAATTTTATTGTTTTAATCGAAAATTTAAACTTATTTATGTTATATATGTTTTTTTATAAAATTTTCTTTTTTTGTACTAGTTGATTATACGCGTCGAACTAAGCTTTAAAAACTGGTTTAGTAGTACTATTTATTTGTACGGACTTAATACAACGTTCAATTATAACTTTAAAGTGTACGTAACGTTGTACGAATCGTAAAACTTAGTTTTAGCTAAAACAAAATTGTAAAAAAAGTTCGATAAAAAAAAAAGTCGTGTTGTTTAAATTGGATACGCGTTTTGTACGAATTTTTTCGGCTATTTCTTTCAACAATTGATGCTTTAAAAAATAGCTACTAACAGTAAACTTTTTGATTTACTTAAAAAGTATTTTTTTTTTTTGCGTACGAGAGTTTCTGTTGTTGCTAGCGTGCTTAAAACCGCGACAAACTTTCATTAGCGCGACGCGTCACAAAACTTTTTGGAAGCTGTAAAGCGATTTCTGTTTGCTTTGTAGATTTATATTGCCAGATCGTAGATCTAATACAGCTTGATTTATTTGAATATCACGATTTCTAGTCAATAGGCTCTTTCGACGCGTCATGGTTGAGTTGTATGGGTAATTGTATGGTGGTGCCGTAAAAAGTGCCGCGTTACGCCACTTGCCGCGTTACGCCACGACTTACGTTATCTTATATACCATCGTTTTGTTGTGCATCTGCACTGGAGCAATCACAATACACGCTATAATAATACACGCGTGTCACAATAAATAAACTAGTAATATATAATATATCGATATAAATTAATATAAGTTATACTATATTTAATTTGTATTTGTAATTGCATTGTTTCAGTATATGTTGCTGCAGCGTGTATTGTAGTTGTTACATCGTGTATTATAGTTGCTACAATGTAATTGCTGCAACGTATTTAACTCGTAATTGTAATTGTATTATTATAGCGTGTATTGCTATAGCGTGTATTGTGATTGTTATAGCGTAATTGCTACAGGGTGTATTACAGGCTTTACAGTGAACGTTGACGAATATCTGATATACCATGGTTTTGTTGACGTATATCTCATATACCATCAAAGCGGTATATGAGATATTCGGCAAAAAAAGTGTGGTATATGAGATATTTGTCAACAAAACGATGGTATTTAAGATATTTGCTGAAAATTTTAAAACCCAACCCATTCCACAGTCTAGCCATATTTTACCACTAGGAATAGAGTCAGCCTCTCTCCAGCAAGGCTAAAGACTAAAGCGGTATCCTAAAATTTCCTGATCCTGCGTACACGCGCGAGATGCTGTCGCTTTGTCTTCGCAAGTCTCTGGCGCTGGATATATTGCTCCGAATCACTTTCCATGAACTGGCCGTTGAATGTTGCGAAAAGTATCCCTTGTTGATCCCAAAAGATGAGATTATGACTTTGAGACGTGTACTAGTAATGTTATTCTTGAGAGCTAGTAGGAGACCGACAGCTGAACACGTGTTATCTTCCGCTGCGAAGTGGAGAAGGTCAGGATCAATGATGATGTACATTTCCTCAAGACCATCCAGGCAGCGATTAAGTATCGAAAGCCAGCCGAATTGGCTTGATGCGGCACACAAGCTAGGGAGAGTGACTGGAAATGCTGTCAAGACTAAGGCGTTGCTATTTATCTCAAGTGCGTGCAGGACCAAAGTGCGTATGATGTCCTCAATACATAGAGACTGGTTTAGGTAATTAGTGAAGCGCAATGCCCATATATCTGGCCTTTGAGCAGTCTGTATCTGCTGCAAAAGACTAAGGAGTAAAGCATTGTCGTTAATCGGGTTCTGAGTTTCCATGATTATGAAGGATAGAGTGTTGGCATTGCGACGGTTTACCGTGTAGACACTGCTGGTGGAAACCCACCAAAGACGTGTGAGAACCAGCCTAGCGTCATTAGCATCCCTTATGCTGCCGCTTACCACTTTTATGGCTTCATATAAAACGGTCCGCTTGGAGGTGGCAGGAATGGATAATGATTGAAATACTACATTCATGATAGCGTCTAATGTGTTTTTTAGCGGGCGTTGAAGGTCAGATTAATTAGTTAATTTAATATCATTTCATGGTATCACAATTTCTCCATTCCCGAAAGAACTTTGGTATGCACTTATTTATTGAAATCAAGATTTGAAGTCACATTTTCGGCGGTTTATGATTCAAGCAGACTTAATGTATAGGACTCTGCCTGAATTCAATCGTCCTAAGCACTTTCCTGGGCATTTTGATCAAAAAGAATATTTAGATTCTGTAATCATGTGTAATTATAATACAATGTTTCGTTTGAGGTATAGAATATGTCGTTGTCCACCGAGCAACAATGGAGGAGATCGATTTCAGTTTGCGAAAGGGTGATGGTTTGTGGCTGTCTCCGAGCAAATATGGAACAATACTTTAGGCTAGCGCCGGAAGAAGGCAAGTCCTTCATGAAAGGTGCTGTCATGATTTGATTGAGTTGGACAGTTCTATTCATAGTTGCTTGGGCACGAACATCCAGTTGAATTTGTGATGATATCGAATTTGTACCTAGACGATGTAGTCACTGCATCCGATCACGGATATTGCTCATACATGAAGCAACTTGGAGGAGCCTATCAGCTTGAAGGGACACAAGATCACTAAGGCGCTTGATTTCGGAACGGGCTAGGCTAAGCATATGGTTCGTGTCCATGACGCCGACATGAACAGCTCGTAATTCTGCTTGTGCTGCTGTAGTTGCGATTTCATCCACATCCCTAGAGAGCTCATTGACTTCCGTCAAGTTGTCTTGAAAGTTAAGCGCAGAGGGTTTAAATAGTGCCCCAATAGCTCGCTTTGCTTTGCTTTTTTGGTACCACCTTAGAGTACGAACCATAAAATGAATGATGTGAGCATAGAGCTTTGTGACAGCCTGTTGCATTTGTGTAGAGGAATAGGGAATCAGTTTCAGCTCGTGTCTAGGTAAGTAATCGGAAAATCGATATAGTGCTTTTGTAAGCTGACGGACTGATTCTTCATTATTCACAACGCCATAGCGGTGTTAGTGGATTTGGGGTTTCTAGGAGTGCCATATAGATTCTCACCACAAAGAGCATCTTCATTGCGCCCCAGGCCAATGATGCATACTCGGGGTGATGCTGGACCATAACATCTAAAACGGAGCTGTAGTATGTGTTTCTGCTCGAGAACTGAGTGAGCCATTTCCATGCCTTGGAGGACCGATGGGCATGGTATGCATCTCGCGCATCTCCCACAGCTTGAACAACATCTTTGATAGAGGCTTGACTCGCAATCCATGCCTTATCATCCTCATTCTGGCACAATGCGTCTTCGAAAATCTGTTTTGATTCTGTAAAGGCATCCGCCAAGACTGTATCGCTGTTTTCAAGGTTAGTTCGCAATTTCGGGCGCACTTCAACGTACTTAAGGTGGAGTTGGGATATGGCGCACCTCACAGAGTCGTTGCCGTACCACCCTTTCGATTGTAGAATCTGATTTGAGTAATACATGCTACTCAGAGAAGCAGCATCCATTTTCTGTTTTATGTCTATCATCACCGAGCAAGTCCCCTATGCACATAGCCACGGCCATAGCTATAGTCACGATGGGTGTTCGAGGGAACTGTGGTGTCTCATACCAGGCAGACTCCAAGGCTGACTGACCACAGAGACAAAATTATCAATGAGCAGTGATTGGACGCAGTCCTGTAGGTGTTCTAGATGACTTACTGCTTTAGGCGACATACATGGTTTGGGCGACGAATGAAAAAGTGTTTGTAGGACATATGAGGAGTATTAGAGCCATTTGTGCTACCTCCATAGCCTCAATCATACCGCACAATATATCGGGAACTTTTATCCTTCCAGTAGAAGCTTCAAATTTTAGTATCACGGGTTCCGGAAGGTGGGTTGGAATATCAAGCCGCCTATGTACTATGCAGCTGGCCTGTGGTGGCGAATCCTTACATCAACATAAGAGCTTGGAGCTGGAGTTTCAATGACCATGGTTACGTGCGAAGTAGGATGACCTATAATTTCGAAAGACCCAGAGAAAACGAGAATGAGCCATTTAACATCAATGAGCTCCTATTCTACCCAGCGTCGTTTCTGAACGAAGAGTCAATTGAGCAGATCCGTAAGCGTGGAAAAGCATGTTGGGAGCTGCGGCTACCAAGTTTTGTTTACTGTCATGAGGATGGATCCAGAAGGGGAGCAAAGTATGTCAGGCCGGGAAGATACATGATTGATTTCCAGATGCACCAGCGCCTTCATGGATGCATTGATGATGTTTCGTTCTTTGAACAAACTTCTCAGAACAAAAAAACAGACCCTTGGAGACCAGTTATCAAAGGTAAACCTGAAGAAGACGAGTTTCTTTAAATGCCTACAAAAATTCCCGGGTATGACTTCTTTGAGAAAGAGTGGGTCGATCTGCCGGTCTCAAACACAATACCGATAAAGTGGAACAAGCAGCCCTATGAAAACCTTGTTCTCCCCGAAGATACCAAACATCTTGTGAAAGCTTTAGTTACAGTCAGAGCTTCTTCAATCAAAACAAAGAGAAAGCATGCAAATTTTGATTTCATATCTGGCAAGGGCAATGGCTTAATTATGCTTTTTCATGGTGCCCCAGGTACGGGAAAGACGCTTACTGCTGAGTCTGTCGCGGAGATTGCAGAAATGCCACTATACCCCATCACTTGTGGAGATCTCGGTACTGAGCCGGACAAGGTCGAAGAGTACTTGCGGCTAGTGTTCCAACTAGGCAAGAGATGGAATTGCGTACTTCTCCTCGATGAAGCAGACGTCTTTCTCGAGGAGCGCACTTTGACAGATCTACAAAGGAACAGCCTCGTTTCAGTCTTCCTCCGTATGCTAGAATACTATGAGGGCATCTTGATTCTCACTTCCAATCGGGTCGGTACGTTCGATGACGCCTTCCGTTCGCGAATTCACATTTCCCTCCACTATAAGGATCTAACCACTCGACCTCGGAAGCAAATTTGGTCTAATTTCCTTACGCGCTTAGAGGATATAGAAGAGTGTGAGAATGTTGAGGCGATTAGAAACAGGTTAGACGAACTTGCAAAGCATAATCTCAATGGACGTGAAATACGGAATGCGCTGTCAATTGCAAGACAGTTGGCATCTCATGGAGGTGAGAAGATGAGGTGGGAGTATCTAGAGCTTGCAATAAAGCCGGCAAATGATTTTGGGAATTATTTATTAGGTGTTCATGGACATAGTGATCTTGAATGGGCGAGGGAGGCTCGAAAAAGATAGCTATTGTGATTCAGTAACTAGTGAAATTATTTAGACGAAATAATAAGCCTACTAAATCAATTTCAATAACCAAGGTCGAGAGACTCAATGTTTCATCAACTTTATTTTTTTCAGAGCTTAAACCGTCACATATCAGTTGCGAACCGAATTTATGAGGTTTGTGCTCGAGAAGCAGGACTTCCACGTTTGCAAACGTTGACTAAAAGGTATTGCGAGATATCTATTATAGTACAGCCCTGGTTCAGCAGAATTGGTAATTGAGTGGGCCCAATATACGAAATAGACCAGTCTTCTCCTGATCACGTTGCGATGTTTTACTAGCCGATTCTCGCGATTAAGCTAACACAACTCTATTCGATCAACGGATTACATATCGTAGTGCTTACGACCCGTCCACATCAATCTGTCGCTTCAACTTCTATCTACTCTCTTGACTTCTAAATACTTCTTCTCTGGCAAAGGTGTTCGCTCTGGGGACATCTGAGCGGATTCATACAACCTTTTGAAATTGCCGAGCAAGTATTCTTCCATTGGTGTCTTTCCCGTGAAGTCCCCTTCTACGAGCACCGCATAACCTTTCACTTCGACACCATCGCTTTTTCGAAGATCCACAAATCCAACGCTCTTCAGAGCAGGCCAATTGCGAAGCGACTCCGCGACATCGGGAATATCATGCGGGTCAGGGCTTGAAAACGCGCCTTTGTCATACTCTGCCTGGAGACTAAACGCAACATGCATAACCTTTTCTCGATCATTCCTGGGGACACTCTGCAAGCCGCTTGAGGGGGATAATGACGTTAGAAGGAGCGTATCATGCTCGAAGTCGAAGTATATTTTCGGCGTGTTGGACATATGGAAAGGGGCAAGAATCCAGCGCTTCCGCGCAAGAGCCCGGGCTCTTTTGCAAGCATGAAGCAGAGGAGGGATAGGCGCTGTAGACACCACGGAACCCTCCCTTTTGATGGCGCGCAACTCGACGGTCCGAGGAGGATAGCTGTCGATGGCGATTTGCCAGATGAGGTCTCTGATTTCCTTGGGAAAGAGTGGATCGCTGAACTTGGGGAAAGAAGAAGCGATATTTGTGGTGCTTGCCATTTTAGCAACGTAAGTGAAATATTCAGATACTCACTCTCATCGTATCAACAAGAAATAAGAACTTTGTGCGGATTGACATGGTGGCCTACCTTTGCTGACACCAGGTGGGTGAGCGTTTGCGGTCACAGTTATATTCAGATAGAATATAGCTTGGCAGCATCGTGATTGATCACGAAGCAGCCTGTTGAAACATACTATGCTACCCCTGATAAAGTTGTCACTTTGCCACTTCAGCGACAGGCTTCATTGACCATCCGCATAATGTGAGGATTATTTGTTTGGATTTTAATTCGCTACAAGGTCCGCGCTGAATTTGTGGCTAAGTGACAATTTGATCATGGGTGCCACTGTAAAGTAGGAATTAGAGCGAGGCAAAAAAAGGGGCGGTGGCTTCATAGGGAGGCTAACCACTCTAGGATATAAGTAAACAAACCCCCCACGAAGGAAGAATTAAGGCTGTGTCTTCTTTCGTTCAATGAAAAATGAATATGGTCTTACCCTATATGCTTCATACCACTTGCAAACGCCTAGTTTCTTCTTTGCGTTCTTCAAAGACTTGTTGACGATGTCGATTGCTGAGAAGAGATCTACCCTCCGACACGTGATGAGTCAAGTGCAACATTAATATATTTCTATGACTTTGAGATACAATTTAAAGGTTATACAGAGCGTCTTAGTATTACACATCGGCCGACAATGAAGATCTATGGGAAGATATATGCGGGCAAATCCATTACGGCGGGCTGCCAAATTATCCATCTATTCCTTCTTGAATGCTCAATTGATCCTTCGTTTGTAGTGTAAAGGTATCTATATTTTGGGCACTGTGCTCCCCAAATGCATCTGCTTCACAGCGCAGGACTGGGACATCTCTCGTATTCAGTTATTTCAGTTGAATAGTTATTTGTCATATAAAGTGAGAGCCTGGTGGCTTGAGCCATTAATTTGAGAAGCTTCTTGCGCATTAACTATCATAGTAAATGGCCGGTATAATTGATACTATTCTTTGATGTTGAAGTAAGATTGATACAATCAAATTGCCGAACATTCTGAATGATCTTGGTCTAAGTACGGATTAACCTATAAAGCGATAAATATACTTCTCGCCCGACTTCCAACCGACTACCTTTCCTGGCTTTCCTATCCTGGGACAAGCAGACCCCCACTAAACACCAGTTTTCTGCATAACATATCCTAAACACCTCTTGTTCATAACAAGCCTCTTTTCTGATCCTTCGCTTTCCACCCGAACAAAGGGCTTTCTGGTCTAGGGATGTCTTTAGGTCTACCGCTCAATGTGTCGACAACGACCTTCAAGTCCATCCAAAATTCTTCTTTAGGTCGTCTATTCTTCCAATCTGTTTCATTTTCTTCCACATCCTACTTCAATCAGCATACGTTGAATTCTTTGAAAAAAAGACTGCTTACCTTCATGGGGCTAAACACGACTTGAGCACCCTTGATACCAATAACAGTGGCACTGTTCACATCCTTTATAATATTCTCATCCGATCTATCCTCGTACGACTCCAGGTGCTCAATGCACTTGATTGCCAATCTAACAGCGCGTGTACGATCCATGGGCGATGGAACGCCACCTTGCTGTACGTGTCCAGGAATACTGTCTCGGGACTCGAACCGGCCATTCGCTTCTTCCTTAATCATACTCGCGATTAATTTTGCGGAATACACTGTCGAAGCTTTTTCGTTGACTAGAATAAGGCGACCAGCTCTTGACTGTCCAGAGTCTTGCTGGAAGACTTCCTTGAGATGACGGATATCCGCAGCAAGCATTTGAATATTTATCCCCTCCTCCGGGGTATACACTGCTACAGCGCCGACGGACAGACCTGCCAGAGTGGCAACATAGCCGGAGCGTCCTCCTTGTGTCTCAATGACGAATACTCGACGACGAGATGCTGATGCGGATTGTTTGATTTTATCACAATAGCTGACGAGTTCATTCAGACAGGTATCGGATCCAAGAGAGTATTCAGTTCCTGGAACGTTATTCGAAATTGTTGCAGGTAAGAGAGTCATTGGAATGCAAAATGACGAATACTTTTCTCGTGCTCTTCGGAGTTGCGCGAGCGCATGAAATCCTTCAAATCCACCGATGATAAAAAGTCCATCAAACTTATATTGAGCAAAGAGAGAGGCAATCAATTCCATGCCTGATTCTTCAGGAAGCTCACGATTCATTCCAATTTCTGAACCTCCTTTACTTGCCCAACCATCAACTTCCAGCCAATCAAATTCGCGTACGGCGCCTAAAGGCGTGTCGCCATGATGCCTTGCAAACCCAGCAAATCCATTGTGAATAGCAATCGGTGTATGACCACGGGTTAAGCAGTATGCTACGGCGGCTCTTGTAGCTGCATTAACACCCCCAGCTGGAGCTCCTACATGAATAATTCCGATTCGCATCCGCTGAGGTTTGTTAGCACATAACCTCAAGTAAGGACTAATCTGTTGTTACCTTTTGTACAGGAAGACGTTTCGCATCATCTAGGTCGGTCGTTGTTGTTGTCATGTATGAGTTATAAAAATCGGTAAATTCAGTATCTCGAAGACTCATTGCCTTGTCAAAGTCATGGGCCTCAATAGCCTTAGCTACCTCCTTTGTATCAAGGACTGCTTGGACCAATGGTTTCCTGGTAATTTTGTTCTCGGTAATTGCAATGAAAGGAGTGGGTGTTTCTGGGGTAGCCTCGAGAACAGCCTTGACGGCTTCCACACCTTGAAGTGTTGCAAGATATCGATCATATGCACACGCTGTGCCTCCTCGCTGTACATGACCGAGAGTTGTGATGCGGGTATCTAATGCAAGTCCGCCAGCCTCTTTGTCCGCGAGAAGATTCTTAAGCTCTTCTGCGGTTATCTTTTTACCGTTTTGATCGTGTGCTCCCTCGGCGACAATAACGATTGTCTTCCTTTTACCAATCTTCCTATGCTACATATTGTTAGCATAATTATAAATTAGGAATATAGAAATCTACCTTTGCAATCACAACGCACATTTCCTCTCTCCAATTTTCCGCTCGTGGCTTCTCAGGTATAAACACAAAGTCTGCACCAGTTGCAACTCCAGCCATTAAAGCTAGCCAACCACAATGTCTTCCCATAACTTCGATAACAAATGCTCTAGAATGTGAAGCTGCTGTCGCTTCTACATAATCGATCATCTCGCAGATTCTGCCAAGGGCTGAAAAGCACCCAATTGTAGCGTCTGTTCCAGACATATCATTATCAATTGACCCCACAAGACCAACGATATTGAGATGCTGGAATGGAGCAACCTGCTCCTTGGTCAATTCACCGTTCTTCACCAATTCTTCAAGAAGACTTGGCCACTCGGCACGAAACTTATCTGCTCCAGTTAACGAGCCGTCTCCGCCGCAAATAACCAAGGCATCGATGCCGTTCAACACCATATTTTTCGCGCCTTTGAGTCTGCCAGGCCGTTCATAGAATGCCATGCATCGTGCTGTACCAATAAGTGTGCCTCCCTCGGAGAGCCATCCTCGCACATCTGACCACTGCATCCGCTTTATGAGATCTCCACCTCGAACAAGGCCATCATATCCTTCCAAGACGGCATAAGCTTCGCAGCCACTTTCAATTGCCATCCGAACCACAGCCCGAATAGCACCGTTCATTCCAGGAGAGTCGCCACCACTTGTCATGACAGCGATACGTCTTTTCTTACTCGAAAGAGGAGCCGGCACAGTGGTCGGAGCCATGCTTGCAGGATGATCGAGTACAATTTGATTTTACAAGGCTTGACGACTATAAGGTAAGTAGGTACGTAGAAGCTTGCTATATGCTGTTTCACAATTTGGGAAGTGGATAGTGAATGCTTAGGTGTGAGGGATTTCCATCGGCGATAGTCAGGCTCGGGAAAAGCAAAAACGAGGGGTGGGTTGGAACAGAGCTTTATCGTGCGATAAGCTTCCAAGTACGTCAGGCAGGTTGAGTTTTGAAAGCTTTTACGGCACACCCCACCCAAGCACTTGGTAGGGCCGATCGTAGCACCTTGTGTGGGGGATTAACATGCTATTGGACCGCCTCCTACCGAGTGCCTGAGCCTAAACGATTGGGCTACACCAACGATCAACGATTGCTACAGTGAGGCCCTAGGCATACCATCCACCATCCAACGCGACCAAGGTAGGACAAACAAATATATCGGGATTCAAATAGAAAATTGAGAGTGGCGAGTGGCGAGTGGCGAGTGAATTGGCATTGGTATCGCTCAATTCACATTCGTTGAGGTAGTGGAATGGACAACACACAGCACAAAGACCACCTTTAATGAATATCGCGGGCTTTCAAAACGCTTCAGCCAGAACACAATACATGATTAAACAATACAATTACACCATCCTACAGCAATGGGTTCAATCTCGCCTAACCTGCCAATATCTCTTCTGCCGTGGGATTCGGCAGCGAGCAAACCGGGCGATATACTTGGTGATGCCGTTGCACGAATAAATTTCGAACGACATGATCAGAATGGATTTCGCGGTGTCACTGAAGAGAGTTTGAGGCAGGAAATTGCAGATGAAGAAGCAGGACTCGAGGATGGATCAAGTGTAGATGAAGATGATGAGTCGCCAGATCGGCTCAAAG
Organism: Bisporella sp. PMI_857; assembly: GCA_021307315.1. Lineage (NCBI taxonomy): Eukaryota > Fungi > Ascomycota > Leotiomycetes > Helotiales > Helotiaceae > Bisporella > Bisporella sp. PMI_857. The sequence continues at coordinate 100,054 of JAJSPD010000073.1, forward strand.
AGCTCAATGCTGCACGGGAGGAAATGCTGCAGCTTCTTGGGTATGCCCCATAATGCCATGCTTCAAAGAGAACTAATGGTGGCTTAGGAGAGCGGACTATGACGCTGGCATTGCTCAGGACTTTCTTTCTCTCCTTCTATCAAAAACCCAACCGCATACAGCTGGACAGACTGTCTCGGAGTACCTCAAGCAAGCTGTGCCATTAGGAACACTCGGTATGGATAAAGTAGCATCATCCATGGTAACGGAAGCGCAAAAGGAAGATGAGAAGAAAGTCGCGAAAGGTTGGAAGATCCAAAACTTGAACAAGGCTGCAGACACAATCTTAGCGTCTGCTACACGACTCCAGAAGGAGATGGAGGTTGAGACGAAGTATTGGGAGGAGGTCCTGTCAATAAATGATGGTGGATGGGCGGTATGTCGTATACCGCAGGAGAAGCATACCCTAGGAGTCAGACTGGGTTTCTTGGAAGGAACAGCAGCTTTCAAGAATCGGAGCTTAGCTGCGCTTCGTCGTGGGCAGGACGGCAATATTATTCTGGACCAAGGTGTGGCCGTGGTCGAGCCTAAAGCCCTTCGGGTTCGTATCTATAGTGACGGTCAATTTGCCTCCTCTAACGTCCCAGAACTACTGGCCAACGATGCCCCGATCGAATCGCGCATCCTTCAAGCAAGAAACACGTTATTCTCCTTAGAGCTCTGGCAAGAACTTGCACGCGAATCGCGCACATTATTGGCTTTTAACGTTCATCTCCAGGGGGATTCTATCACATGCCCTTTCACGACAGGTAAAATACTTGTGCTAGACCTCGTGTCGCTAACCGACAACATCTCAAAGTCTTCCCACCCAGACGATACATTGGCCCAGGCTATGTATCTAGCCTTCAATCTCCTCCTGACTTATTCTCATCGGGAAAGTCACCGGCGCCGAACAAGAGTTCCTCCTCCACTAGATGCCACGAAAGAAGAGCGGCCAACCTATTCCCTGATTCGTCCCCTCGTGACGCGTATCAATCATCAAAGAGCTTTAGAATACACGCATGCCCTTATGAACCCTCTCGTTCAGGCACTGAAAAGCTCTGGACTTGCTGCGTCATATTCCCAAAGCACGCAGACTACAAGCCTGGACCTCGATATTTCCGCAACGGAGCGTACCGTGCGTTCCCTAATTGATGATCTCGAAGTTAAGACTGTCTTCAATATAATGCCTACCGTCGCCATAAACATAATTTCGCGCACTAAGCTGTTGCCATTTTCTAGTAAGTTAATCTAGAAAGCACTCCTTATGATTATTATATCTTGACAAATTGAAAACTAAGCTCAATTAATCCGAGTGTCAAACTGACTTTCCGTTCGCACAGACACTGTATATGAAGTCACCCTCAGCCCGAGTGACTGCCCGTTGCTTGTCACATGCCCACCACCACGTCGATTTGACGTGGATGGGATAATTGAGACTTGGCAACAGATTGAGGAATATGTGCTATTCGCGACCAGCTGCGCATTAGCTCATCATCTATTAATTTCTCTATCATCTGAAACAGACTCCAGCGATGACAGCAGGTGGCAATCAACAGCTCAACCTAATATGGTTCGCTACAGAAATTCTATCACCGGCGTTGTAAGTAAACTAGTCAAAACAAATTATTATCGGCCGATGTACTGATTTTGAAGCAGACGACGCAAGTCACATTCAGAATAGAGAGAATTCCAGAATCTGTTGGCTATTCAAGTAAACCAGAAGGTGTGATAAGGTGGGGAGCAGTGAGGGAATCGACTGGAGGCAAGAGCAAAGGTCGTAAGACGGAGTGGTTTGGTTTCGGTGGAAGAAAAAAGGGAGTATGGGATGATGGAGATGGGCAAGAAGTAGTGAGGACTCTGAAGGATTTCGTGAATGATATTTCAAGGGACTAAGGATGACTTGGTCTGTTGAGAAGCTCAAATCCAATAAAAACGATATCTGGAGATTTTCTAAGGAAAATATTCGCATTCATCTTTATATCGAATAAACCGAATCCGAATTTGTCATACTGCATACCGTGTGTACACTAACGAGCAAATAATGGAGGTATATTACGGTGTCTCTTAGCTATTTCATCCAGTGTAGATCAGAACGCTGGTAGCAGGTCAGGTTTCGGAACTTCAATGTATCCAGACAAGTATTAAGTAGTCTGCGCCATCTAGCTGTTGCTCTTGCTTTCGTATGACAAGTAGGATTGGGTCTTGTAATGTCACCAGCTGGAAAGTATAGCTTTCCCTCGCCCACAATTCTTCTTATCGTGCCATTGTTCTATCCAATTGTAGATGCCGGATATTGCTTGTGCCGGTGGAATGCTCAACTGGATGTGCTTAGGTATATGTGCTCAGCTATATGCTCCGCATGCTCTGCAGGTCGATGGGGCGTGGAAGACTAGTTCATGCCGTAGCTTCGTTGTTCCTGCGCTCTTTCTTTTCGGTGCCGACACTACCCATCACACACTCACCAATTCAAGAGACTCCGTGTGCCATCTTGTCGGCATCATCCTTTCAATGTCGAGATGAAGATCTTTGGACAAAACATGCACATCTACAGCCAAGCGTTGAGGTCGAAATATGGTTTTTCTGGAACCTTCTGGCCTCAGGCACAAAGTCATGTTTGCTCCACACAATCGTGTACTTTTTCAAAACATAGATCCCGTGTCCTCCTTGCAATTGCACGGAGAAGCCTTCAAAAACTTACTCAGTGGTGTGTCGCCGGGCGAGAGTTTCCACAGCAGGAAGGCGAGTGTTTCCTAGCTGGTGGTTGAGGAACATTTCGTTCATCGGTAGTTTGAGGACGCTCCAGGGTTTTTTTCTCATACGTGCGTTTGCGAGAACCACCTGGCTCCTCCAAGTCATGTCAGGAAGAACTTCCCAGAGGTTCGTTTTCACTATTCGATGGATCTCTTTAACAGGATTCGTTGCTGATTGCTATTATTTTACAGAAGAGACTACCACATCGTCGTTTTGGGCGCTGGTATGTGGAACATTTTACCCTTTCAGGGGCTCAAGTCTCAAAACTGACAATCTCTTCTAGGTGGAGTAGGTAAAAGTTGCCTGACCGGTAAGGCCACCACATTCAAGCTTCCTGGGCATTGTTGATGAGATGAAAAGCCCAATTTGTTCAGAATATATGGATTGAGAGTTATGATCCCACGATAGAAGACTCTTATCGTAAGCAGATCGAGGTTGATGTGAGTGTCGCTTTTATCCGGATATCGTGGCCAATGGCTGATGTGAGATAGGGTCGGCAATGTATGCTAGAGATGTAAGGAAGGATCATTATCATGCCGGGATATAGGCTTACTTGCTATAGATTGGATACGGCTGGTACGGAACAGTTTAGTGAGTATCTCCATTTGATCATGTGACAATTTCTAATTGCTTCTAGCTGCAATGAGGTACAGATTCAGGGACATCGAATCTTTTATGCGTGCTGATAAAATGAATTAGAGAACTATACATGAAGACAGGCCAAGGCTTTCTTCTCGTATTCTCTATCACCTCCCAAAGCAGCCTCTCGGAGCTGAGCGAACTTCGCGAGCAGATAATACGTATTAAGGATGATGACAATGTGCCGATTGTCATAGTTGGTAATAAGTCCGATCTTGAAGAAGATCGGGTCGTGTCCCGACAGAAAGCCTTCGGCGTTTCGCAGAGCTGGGGAAATGCTCCGTATTACGAGACATCGGCGCGACGCAGGGGTGAGTAATGTGCTCTAAGCTTGGAGAAGGTTTTCTGACAAGTATGACAGCAAACGTTGATGAGGTCTTCATTGATCTTTGTAGACAAATCATCCGTAGGGACAACTCTGCTACGTATTTGGATGATGAACATCCAGGATATGGCTACGGAAACGATACCTATCATGCTCAACCTCCGCAGAGAAGGCGGCGCAGGCATAGACGCCGAAGAAATCCTCATTGTACGATCTTGTGACATCGTAAATACTGTATGGGAATTGTACTTTTCTGATGATTATGGCTGCTTAGTCAGTTTGGAGGGCGAACTGGTGTCACTCATGAGGCTAAAGGAATTTCAGCAGGTTCCGGTTCAACCTGGGAAAAGAATTTGTTAACCATTACTTCGATAAAAGTTGATTCTTAGAATTTTTTGCAATTAGACCAAGGAAGATTTAGGGATCAGTCCTCGCATTTAAACATTCAACGGAGCATATAAAGCGCATGAAATGAGCATGAACCCTACTTGTAAAATTGCTTTAACCACCAAATGGTTTGATAAACTTTGTCATGAAGTTGTTGCTGAAATTGTTGGCTGAAGTTTGTGAGCGAAATCGAAATTTCCAGGCCGCCATGTTTGAAAATTATATGTAGAACAATTGTGAGGTTCAAGTCAAGGGAGGGCGAGTATGAAAGTACATCCGCAAAAATGTACGAGTTAATACAGGCAGACTGTTACAGTGATTTAGCAGCCACGGGCCAGCTCTTCAACATCATCGGAAGTTGAGCAACCACACCCTGTTGAGATAATTATTCCTGGCAAAAGGATAATTTTGATCTCACCAGCCCACATAATAGCATGTATTTATCAGAGAAACTTATATCTTATGCAGAATAATTATAATGCTTAAGCCAGCCTAGAACGCATAGACGCAGAAGAGAGTTCTCGCTTCAATGCTTAGCGAACTAGAGATGTGTCCACCCAAAAAAAAACGACATGCGAAGTAAGCCTACATGCCAGCCAAAGGATACGAAATCCCGTTACAACCTAGTTCTTTGTATTCCAATGATAGTAGCCGACGCCGCAGAACAAGGCAAAAATTAAGTTTATGCAACTGCCGTGAATCGAACACGAACCTCCACCTAACTTTTTGTATGGAAGGGTGGAATCCTAACCATTGGACCACAGAAGCTGAGAGTTACCAGATGGGAACTGAAAATTAAGTCGCGTAAATATAATTATATACTTTATTAGAACTTTAAGATTTTCGATTGAGCAATTCCTCAAAACTAGAAAATTACAAATTTTTAAGAATTTTTAACTTTTTGTTTCTGATAAATTTGCAACAGCTCTCTTGTATCCTAAATAGATAATTATAACACAAGCCTTAAAAACATTCAGTTCAATTAGCTTTATTTGCAAGATGCTGCATTTTTCTCTGCCTTGAAACGCTGACTACTTAAAAATCAGTTTCCATGTTTCGCTTTTAAGTTAGTCATTGCATTTCTCTTACATGCGCGTGGGTAATTGGTTGCACACAGAGATTTTAATACTTTTTACTCATCAGGATATGTCCAGAGATATTTTTATTAAAATATTCACCGCTGAGCTCTGTGTTGAGGGTCACGTAACTAGCATCATTTTTGTTACAGTTTCCAACCTGTTGGCGCGAGCCAGGTTCAGACTCTCCTTTATTAATCTGAGGCGTTTTCACCATACCACAAATAGTGACCTAATATTTCTTACGTGCTACGCTTGAGCTATCTAGGTAGAATCTCGGCTCTTAGTTTTGATTAAATTTGAGTAAATAGATCTCTCCCACCTTTATGAGGAGTTCAAATTGTCTGAAACAAAAGCGAAAATAAAGACTCGTACACCACCCCCCAACCAGCAAGCACAAAGACCAAACCCACACAAATGAGAATAGGGCAAGCCGTGCTGTATGTGCTTGAATCATGTTGGCTTCGAAAATTCAAAATTTTGGTGAATAAAAGACGTTGGCATCCCTGTTTGGAGTGCAGTTTCTTAAGGGCCTAAAGCACGTTTTCAGGTAGACTTAGAGATTCTAAAAATCTAAACCAGAGTCAGGTCATTTCCACAAAGTGTAATGTGATTACGAGTCGCCGCCTACATTCAATTGGCGACTTCGATATAGAAAAGAACTGTCAAAGGACCTATCCTATGATTGGCTTGATTAAACAGGGTATTTCCTACCCATATCTGAAAGCGCATCCCAAGAGCCCTAACAACCAACTACCTTTGCAAGCTTGAGTTTATGGGTGAATTCTGTAGTATGTACATCTGTATCGGCCAGGAACAATATTTCAGAAGGCTTGTAATACTGACTGTATCAAATTATCGAGCAGCGGGACGATTGGCACCTCGGGAAAAATAATGAGCTACTTAAGTAATAATAGTTTTAAAGGTGAGCATAAGTAAAGGTGAGATGTTCTTGTAGATCTCGGATATAGTGTGCCTGAGGACGCTAAGTGTTCGCTGTTCGAGACTTCCATTCTTCTATACAATGCCTTCCTTACCTCGCATGTTTTCTCTTCAAAACCTCATTCATAAAGCGCAAGGCACGCACAAGGTACAATCATGTCGCCAAACCCAACCATTTTTAATATTGAGGGGGTGCGGTACGTTGCACTTCAACAACCAAAAGTGATCACTATGCCCTCTCCTTTTTGGACTGCATTAATAAATACGATAGAAATTCTTCACCCACCATCCAGCACCACCACGCTTTGTCACTGTCATCTCTCTTAACGACAACTGCGCATCTGTGGAAGAGGCCTGGCTGAAAGACACAATTGCAACCTTTGAAAGAGTTGATGATGTTTTCCGCAAAGAATTTCTGAGTGGCATAATATTCACTGGCCCATCCAATGTCAAAATCACACTCACCGCCATCAATTGGCTGAACTCAGAGGGCACAACGTGGATCGAGCTAGTTAACACTGCATCTACAACCTCAATTCCACCACCAGGCCCGTATTGCGCCTTCCGTGAACGGTTGCATGAAATATGGAAGCTATACAACGATTCTTAGGGTGCATTTCTCGCGTCTCTTATACCTTCATCAGAGGGGTGAGTTGTTGTTCCATAAAGATCTTCTGCCTCATCAGAGACACTTGGTTAACAAGTTTTAATTTGTTTCTCTCACAGTCGGCTTTCACATCTTCCATTCAAAAGTGAAGACATTGAAAGTACAGTCATAGCTGTTCCGTCTCGACTTAGAGCTACCACGTCTAAGGCATTTCCACTATGCAATTGGAGGAGAGCGGTGAAAGATATCTTTCAGATTGAAGGCATCAAAACATCCGTTTGTAATTAAGCATACTATGATCTTTATCCACCGGCGTCAAAGACAGCTGCTTGTATTGCGCTTTTGGAAGATAAAGGGGCATGCATCATTGGGACAACTAAGCTTGCTGCATTTGCAGCGACAGAGGAGCCGATTGAATGTGTTGATTACCAGGCACCGTGGAACCCCCGAGCAGATGGTTATCAATCGCCTGCAGGAAGTAGCAGTGGGAGTGGTGTAGCCGTTGCTTCTTACGAATGGGTGGATATCGCAATCGGCTCCGACAGTAGGTTTGATTCAAAGGTTTTATTTTTTTACCCAGCTTACTCGATATGACAGCTAGTGGAAGCGGTCGAAGGCCGGGTCATTGGAACGGATGTTTTAGACATAGAACTTCTCATGGAATGCTTCCAGTCGAAGGCTACATTCCTAGCTTCCGGTAACTTATCTTTCTGTTTTATATTGGGAATTTCTTCACTAACATTGATTTGGATCAGGCGATTTGACGTACCGACATTTTTTGGAAGAGACATTGATGTTTGTGCAGAATTTGCCACAGCCTGGTATGGTGACAAATTAGCTAGTAATCAGGCTATTGTAAGTACAAAGATCGACTTTGCCTTCCGGATATGTCTAATTTTATAAAAAGCTGCCAGCTGCAATCGTATATCCAATAGAATACATGGAACTTATCACAAATGGCGATCAGCGCAAAATTATCGATGAGTTTACTGCTAACCTTGAGAAATCAATTGGGGTCAAACATGAAAAGGTATCCTTTAATGAGGTCTGGAACGCAAAACCGCCTGAGGAGGCTAAAGGGGAGAGCCTGCAAGAATATATGAAAGACGTACGTAGAATGCCCTGACTATAAGACAGATCTAACAATTCTAAGGCCAGTCGTAACTCATTCTTTTATGATGATTACCACCATTTTGACAAGTTTAGGGAAGATTACCACCAAAAGTTCTCAAAGACTCCCTATGTTAGCCCGCCAGTCAGATGGCAATGGTGAGATTTACCTTGGACAAACTAGAGGTCTAGCCAGAACTGATTATGTTGAATATTCGCAGGAAACTTTCTGCCACCATTTCTAAAGATGAGAGAGATGTCGCTGTTCACAGATTAGAGGTCTACAGAGAGTGGTGTTCGAGAGAAATTCTGCGAGTAGGGAAGTATGACACTGTCATCCTCATTCCAATCGAGAACATATCGCCTCGATATCGCGATGAGCCCCTGGGTAAGCTTGTAAAGGCAGCAAATATGTGATCTGAATACTAACTATTAGTAGAAGGTACTTCAATCCCGTTGGCGTACCAATGCTCTTCCCGGCCCCCATCTTGAAAGCGCCTGAGTTCACAGTTCCAAGTATGATATACAAGCTATTGGATTGCATAATCTATCTCTAACTTGCAGGGCCAAGTCGGTCAGGTTCCATTTCAGTCCAAGGTGACAGGTAATGTTGAAGAGCTCCCGGTCGCAATTTCGCTGCTTAGCGCTCCAGGTATGAACCCGAAATCCCGTATTATCCTTGGTGATGTCATCAATGGGGGTGACTGACTTCGTGTAGGTCGCGATCTGAAACTTATGGAGATAGCTCGTGATTGTCTTGTGAGGGCTGGAAGACCTACTAACGTCCTTCCTGGCAACAAACTATTTCCTTGAAAGAAATTTAGTCAAGTATGCCTTGAACAATCGACTGGCAGAACAGTATTTTCACTCACTGGTTACGCCAGAAAATAATAATAATAAGAACATTAAAATCCGCATTCATATGCTCACTAATCTCCTTTCGACAGTCTGCATTTTCTCCCGTTCAGCTTACTGCATTCAAGTCCTTTTAGTTATTGCAGTCTTTTTCTTCAATTCGGTCCAACCTCTTGCCCTTTTTATATAGCGCTAGGGCCGTTCCTGGACCGTAGTATTCTCGATCGCCATAGATCTTAAGTGCCTGGTGACGCAATGACCTATGGTAGTCAGAAATTTAGGAATATCGATATAAGGGGAAAGTATAAGGAAGCAGAAAGGGGATACATGCACCCCTGAATTATGTTAACAAAGGCTAAAGCAATAAGCAAATACCTTGGAAAATAAATCGGTTGTTCGGTAGTGATTGTTTCCGACTGTCAATCTGTATTGCTGCAAGCTCTTAAAGTGACACACGAAGTTTTCCTCGAGATTTTCTTATGATTATTTGACATTAACGTATAGACGAAGTAATTTACCAATTATTTGTAAGACTACCTGTAAGTTTCTTCCTGAAGCCTAAGAAGTCATAACCATATGAAGGATTCTCCAGCATCACGGTTGTATGCTGTCTCAGGTGGAGCTAGGATGTCACCTCAGATTCTTTCTGCCTCATCAGAGGGCCTCTGGAGCTAATATAAGAAGCCGAGGTTGATAATGGGAAAAGATAAATCAACCTTCCCGAAATTGTCGAGTTACTTCGGCGTATGGATCGATGGGAGAAAACAACCTTCAGCTCTACGCAATTCCTCATTCTTCATGTATGCATTTCTAAACCCATTCCATGATATGGCCTATCGTAAGCTTTTGTTTTGTAATTTTCCGTCAAAAGTTCTACCATGGCGTTGTTAAACACTGAACAGTGAACGAGTGCGCCTTCAGGCTGGTTTGTTTCAGTTGCAATACACCTTATGCTATGAGTGATTTTGGCTGACAAGGTCTTAATGAATTTTAAATAATAATAACTGCTTGGCATGGTAACTTCTCAGTGACCCTGGATCTTGTTGCCGCAGTCTCAAAAATAGCTGGCTGGCTAGATAAAGTTTTCTCCCTGATGGATGAGTCTGGGTTCCGAGTTTTAGCAGCTTTTTAGTGTTTATGAATCTCCTAGAACCATGAATCACTCAACATTTGGGTAAACTCTATGCATTGTTCTGTGATAATCTGAACAGTTTCCGGTCTTGATGCGAATCTATCCAACTGAATATAGGAGAAGAGCTCGGCATATTTCACCACCGTTGCTAGTCTATGTCCAGAGCTAAATTCTTCGAATGGCTAGGCAGAGAATATGAGCTTGGAAGTTATAGCAAATACAACCTAAGTCTCTCTACCATAATTTTTGATCGTGCTCCATCTTGAACCAGTCAGTGTGTTGTAATGCAATTAGTAGCGCGGTGCCTAGATATAAATGATGACCTAAAACGTTCCGTATGTGCATCCCGATAGGCAACCAAGGTTCGAGGATACTCTTCATCGTCTATTTAACAATGCATATTTTCCAGAATAGACGCTGAAATGTCGTTGGGATCCAGAATGAATGACGTGTTAAGTAGAAATCCACTACCTTATTCAATTTCTCGATGGGCCATACCGCGTAGAGAGTGTGCTCATATCTGCTATGCCCGCCTTCTGTACCCTCTGTAAGTTAGGTGCCAAACATACTTCAAAGATTGCTAATTGATTATATAGGCAATAAGTCTCTTTATTATATGATCCTAGTTTTTTCTTCCTGGATGCAATTAAAATTTTGAATAAAGACTATATCATCTAGCATATGGGCCGTTACGGTAACGCTTCCGAGGTGGAAACAGCTTTGATGGCTTTACAAGTCTGTCGTAAATCTATTGCAAAGTAACAAGACGAGAATTAGTGTGCATCTGAAAATCAAGGTGTAAATTGTATTCTCAGGCGAGCTATGTCACAAAGATACTTGAGCAAGATGTTGAACACTTAGCTGTTAACGCCATTGCTGAGTCGTTCGCTATATTGGGCTAGTTGGCGACGAGCGTGACCACACCAATCTCTCGCTCCTGTGACTCTCGTAGTAGATTGGTAGTATATTCGGGGACGAACGAGGTGTTGTAGTGGGTAGCTAGCAGGAGATTGATAACCCGATTCCCCGAGACCATGTGGACCACGCGAGTGAGCTTATGCAGGCTTTGGATCTTGTTTTCCAGGGAATACAAGGGCAGCAAGCATCTGCTACTGTCCAAGAAGCATATAAGGTGGTTACATGACTTGAGAGCAGTATTGCTACGCACAGTGGATAACATCGGCGTATGGAATATGGTAGGGGCCTGCCTCCACGACAACAGTTAGTATAGCTGTTCAATTGAAAGTCAAAGTGCTAATTATGGTGATCAGTTTTATTATCCTAACTACGAGCTTGGTCAAAAAGCACGTTGGTAGAATATATATAATTAGATCTCCTTCGTAGCTTGAATTTGCTAAGCCATTTTGAATAGCATAGATAGGAGAATCCAACAGGTCAGCAGCTTAGTTTCGACTTAAGAATTCGAGAATTCTTGATAATCCATACTCATCATTCTCCGGGCTTGTGAACTTGAAAGGCTCACTGGTCCAACCTCTGGTTCCAGCTTTGACCTCTAATTCTGGTCCCACATATTGACAAGAATCAAAATATGCAATGATTGGATTATCCCCGTCCGTCAATATATTGGTCGGGCTGAGATCGCAATAAATAAGGCCCAAGCCGTGAAGATGTCGAATGCCATTCTCAATACCTATTAAAAAGAAATCTATATCGAAATGGCAAGAGCCTTAAGCTTTCCTTTCTGAGAGATTTATGCCATACTTAACAATGTTACAGGTCAAATTGTTGCTGCAAGCTGCACTCAATACAATCCGAATGACAGGTACCAATATCTTTCACCTCCACCATAGCATCTAAAAATTCTATGATGTATGAACGCGAAATCACGGCAATAATAAAGTTAGATATTAAATATATAGGTAGTAGGTGAATTCGGATTGCCAATAATTGTGATAGGCTTTAAATATGCTAGCAATACGACTATTCTAAGTTGAGACGTATTTCATAGTATATAGAATATTTTACTTGTAGACTATTTTCTACAAAAATTCTGTTGATGTCCTAATCAATTATAAATTGAAGTGTTTAATGACTGGTACTGGCGAGCAAAAAATGGTGATTAGAAATTAAGACTACACTGTAGAAGTCGAGCTTCTTGTGCTCCATGTAGATCCGAACGTTCTTACAAATAGCTAAATGATAGCGATGGCGAAAAACGAAAGAATATACAGGGTATTATTATAACTATATTGCCTTTTAATCTGTTCTATTATCTATTTCCGTATCCTGTGCTTTAGTTCAAGTATAAGAGATCTTTAAGAACGAGATTGGCCAATAGTTGGCCAAACAGATGATTCAAGATGAAAGAAGTTCAATAGAATTTTGCCCAAACTTCTTGATCCTCCTGCAGATATGTCTCCAATATTTGGTGTCTATTCTGTTTTGTGTCTACATCTATCTATTGGTGGTTTGAATAGCAGAACGTTGGCTATGAAGGCAAGTCATACCTCGACAAAGGGAACTACACTGTCCCCTAACCCGAATCCTGAGCACAGCCTAATGAGGCTGTACTATCTGCTTAACTAGGTCTAGAATTTGAAACTACCTGGCAAACAATGGGAATCACTTAAATCTACTCAATATCAAAATTTCGCATCCGCGCCTAGTCCTCACGAATCTATAGTATAAAGGATGGGATAACTTCAACTTCATCTCATCGTCTGCACACTCTTTTCGACATTCAAAACAAATTAATCACGACAAAGGGGACCCAACGTGTTCCTTTGTACTTTCATTTGCTATTTCTTTCGTAACATTTCGGATTCCTTCAGTAATCTCCAGCTCCAACAACTCTATTCTTTCAACATGAAACTCACATCTGCCCTCATTCTACTCGACCTCCTTGCCACCACCACTATTACAAAGGTTTGTCAAGAATGCAATGACTGCCAAAGGAAGACCACTGATCAGCCCTTCTTCCCAAAAACTCTGGAAGGAAACTGGACATGTGTACACAACATACACGGCCAACAAGGAACAATCATCACCAATCAGATTAAGGTAAACTCCGCCATAGAAATTTTGCAGCTTAATATATCCCTGCCAGTAAATAACCTGTCTAAATACACAATATCCATTGTCCCCAAAGCCGAACGGTCATATTTGTAGGGCTTCCTAAAATACATATGGCTTCAGGGAATCCTCGATGCTCATTACACACGTAACCTCTCCTCTATGTAGGCAAGCTCTACGTGATGAAGAGAGGACCTCCGCCAGTGCGACACTTGCAATGCTGTGGAAGCGATGAGAGTTGACCATGAGGAGTTTATAGATGCACGATATCGAAGTTCTGATGCCAAGATTCAATCTATGGAAGTGGGGCGGGGAAGCTCAGGTTTCTCGCGTCACAGTGGCTTTGGAACGCGTCCGGGCCAACCTCTCGTTTTATCATCACGACTTGCGGAACTCAAAAACCCTCCCTAACCCTCCCCTCTAACACCTTAATTCAACATTCAATTCTACTATTACTCCTTGGAAATACGTTAATCATTCGCGAAAATGGTTCTCAAAAGAAAGCGCTCTGACTCTGAGATATCTACTACTAGCTCCCTCTTCAATTCATCACCCCTCTCATCCGGAAATATGATGTCTATGGACTTCCACACGAGCCAGCAGATCCCAACTCCTTCTCTCTTCTCTTCACGAACGCGCAAGCGTTACCGTGACAATCGCCCTACAGAGTCCGACATTCACCGTATGCGATTCCTGTCATACGTCACTCCTGGTCATCAACTAACACTCAGCAGAACATACCCTATCTCTACTCTTTTCGGCGCAACAGAGCACTCAATCACAATCCCAGCCTCTACATCTATTCCGGCAGCAAGCGCCAGTGTCAAGTCTCCCCACATTAGCAGAATCAAAGCCCCAGCAGGCGAGTTTACATTCGTTCTGGGCAATCCCAAATGCGCGCCAGTTATCGCCAGCCAGCACCTATTCTACATCCTCCTTCAGCAGTACACCCACTGGCTCAGATAATATGATGACCCAAATTTTGGAGACAAGCAATTGCGAAGACTGTGATGCATCGCTCAATGCAGAGGAGGACTCGATGGATGTTGACATGATCGACATCGATGTTTCTGCAAATGGAGGAAATCATGCATGCTCAAGTTGTGGGAAACAGGTCTGCCGGAATTGCGCGGTAAGTAACTTGGGTGCTGAAAGGAAATGCCTAGGTTGCGCTGGGAGACGGAAATGGGTTGGTGGCGTTGGATGGGTTGCTAGGTAGTGATTACATGTTGAATAATAATATAGTTTAGATGGGATGTATATACTTGGACTAAGCGGTGTTTGGAGTACTGGATACTGGATACCATGACTGTATGTTCAATTGAATAATATCTTGCTCGCGTTTCACTTTCTCTATTGTTAATTTACGTGTAGACTCTTTTGAAGTCCTCGATTGTTCTTGTCTAATGTCTGCAAGCGTAGATCCATCATGCGTTAGTATGATATTTGAGTTGTCTTGAGATCTGGGAAAGTCAACTTTCGGCAAGTGGTTGTGATACAATTTGTCACTGCAGCATTGAGCACATGATGTGGAACACTTCCTATGATTTGGACTGGAATTGTACATGGCTTCAAGGTGACACTTGGTTACTTTATCCAGGACCTCCTTCGATGGTCCTTGAGACCCGCGGGCCTGTTGCCGCTTCCTCTTGCGCCCAACACGAAGTTAAGATTAAATCTATAAATTGGAAGGTTAGCCATCTTGTTTCCGAACGAACCGAAGGTACGAATGTGTGGCAGTACTGCTTACCTGGTTCCTACTCCCATTGCTCCAAAGAACACTCGATCGCCAGAAACATTAAATCCTAACTCTCCAAAGCCTCCAGGTGGCCCGAGGGTCTCTTTAATTTCATCTAGAGCACTCTTGTCAATGGTTAAATCCCAGTTCAAAATCCTTTCCTCCTTGACTGGGTTTCGGCTTTGGTGCCTTTTCAAATTGATCACTTGGACAACACCCTTTTCATTCCCGACCAAGCTCCCTCCGCGTGGCCGTTCTATCCGCATGCCTGGTTCTGGTACTGATTTGCGGGTGAGCTCTCGAGCAAAGTCCAAAAGTTCTAAGCATCGATATGGGAGCTTCACAATCGCTGCTTGTGGATCCTTCCGGATGTTCCGGACCAGAGGAATAATGGTATCCAACACCGTATTAATGCTCGAAGAGATGAGCCATGTCGCTAGGACTTCATAGATCAGAACAGAAAAACCGTTCCATTCTGGCGTCGGCTGGAATGAGCTTCCTAGCATGGAATTCTGCAAGCTATACCCGTAATGCGTGGAGCGCAGGAATTGATACATCAACCACTCATCCTGTGACAAGACAAAGCGCACGCTGGTGTCTACTATCAAGTTGATTATTCCGCTCAGGACACGGTGAAGTATCCACAGAACTGTAATTACAAAGTAGAGTTCTGGGGAGGTCGGCGACTTTGGACTCGGTTTTGAACGGTGGGTCTTTAGTAGGAGGTACTGAATGAGAGACATGTACAGACATGCCACCAACGTCGAAACTGTGGAGGCAAAGACTAGAAAATTGCCTGCTTGACAATGTTCATCAGACCAGCGGTCTGGAACATCGAAGTCTGCCATCCGCGACCAACATGGAAAGAAACAAACTGAACCTTCCCAAGGGAGAATTATTCTGAGTTAATATGCTGACTTTGAACTAATTAAATATTTGGTGGGATTACTGAGAAGTATGAGTAATCCTCGTAATCTCAAAAGGTTATGACAGACACTAGAAGAGGCCAGAAGGGATTAGAGCCTTGAGGATGAGCTGACGTCCAACAGAAACGCTGCATTTTCGTCTGATCCAATCAGGCTGGCTCGGCATTCGAAATGCACCGCGCCCCGTGAGACATTTGATCAGCCGCATCGGAACTTATCCTGATCATCACGGATTGTAGGAGGAGGCTTTTACAATCAGGCATCAGTATTTTGCAACGACTTTCGCACGAAACTATGAGCCAAGTCGCGGGGCTAATCGAGATGCCAATCGGCATCGAGATCAAGGGGTAGTGGTAGAGGCGCGATTGATTTCCTTGGCTTGGGATACTATGGGTTTGTCCCGGCTTGGCATGTATGAACCAAATTACACCTAGCATTTTCACTGATATAATAAAAGATTTCATCAGAGACTATTCTTTAAATATGCATTCCTAGATATTAATACTAACATAGGGACCTAGCTCACAACAATAAGACTAAGCGCAGTTTCAAAGCAGGCGGCTTAACCCTGGGTTAATGTACACCTATAACATGAAGTTTGTAAAATCGCAAAGACACGATCTTTCGTAAGGTGTATCGCTGTTAATATTGTGATTTCATAGTTTGTTATAGTAAATTGAAAGACCAACAACTACCTTATAGATTTATATAAGTGTTGAGGTACTGGATTATACTAGCCTGAATCAGATTAATTGACTCTTGTGGAAGCGACAATCACTTCTCGGAACAGAAACCTCTTCTTTTCATTGTATTAACGCAGGTGGCGGCATCCCTATAGTACCTATGCAACAGCGCAGGGAAACCGTTCCGTTCAGGATAATATAAACCAGTTCAGTTCTAAATACCAAGAAATGCCATGATGGAACGAGAATCACAAGTATTTAATTTGGGTTGGTTGGGTGCGAAACTGAGTGTTCTTCTGCCTTCCGTATTACCAACCACGGAAAAAACCTGTTCTGCCCTGGGTTAAATGTACAGGAATAGCTTTAGAACTGAATTGTATAGATGTGCGGATTGAAATTTATAGAGATCTCCATAGGAGAGGCATAGGGTTTGTTGTGTGCTGTAGCAAGTGCATTCGCAAACTGAATGCGTGCAGTATTTTATCAGTTTTCAATAATGGTACTTGCCATCAACAAAGAATATGCATTTCAAGTAGGATACGGAGTAAACTATGTATTGATATTCTATTTTTGCAGAATTCTTGACTTGAGTTACGAGTTATGAGAAAAGAGAATCACGCGTCCTCGCCTCAAAGTGTGGATGGTATTTAAGCAATTAATTAGACATAAAATAAGAGCAATAAATATTAAGCTACCAAGCATTGCGTTGCTTCCTGATCACTTAGCACCTGCCTTTTTAGGGTAAATTTTGTGGCGGCCAACAGCCAGGTCATGAACACCCTCAACTTGTACAACCTTACGATTTCATAACATCAGCAAGTTCATGAGAAAACGCCAGTTGGTGTAGAATTATACCATAATCCATTAGCTTGTAGTGCAATCAACAATGACTCGTTCATCTTCAGCACGAAAGGCTTTGCTTGGAGCTGCAACCGCTGCGAGTAATCGCCCTGTGCGTGAGTGCAAGGCGGCGCAAGTCTACCAACCCCCATCTCAAATCAAGCCTCCTGCAAGCAAGCGCGGTGGTAGAAGAAAGGCTAAGAAGTCGTCTGCCACTGCTGCCTCGGCTCGACGTATTCTTTCCCATTCGGACAAGACCTCTTCTAAGCCAAAGGGCAAGGGCCGTCTTGTATGTTGAATATTCAATTTTTCGAAGAGAGAGATGTAATTAATATCTACAGCTAAGCTCCAAGCTTTCTAAAAATAGCAATGTCGCAAGAAAAGAGACGAAGGGTATGCATCATGGTGTTGTTAAGGTAATATATTATGATCTCTTAAAATATTCGCAAGCACTAATTATATATTCTAGGGTACATCTGAAGTCAAAGGTTCTGACGAATATGAAGTGAAGCGGATTCTTGACTCTCGAATTGATGCTAAAGGAAACCGCTTCTATAAGGTCCATTGGGCTGGCTGGTCATTGGGTGAAAGCACATGGGAACCTGAAGCCAATCTTCTTAATTCCCAAGAGAAAATTAAGGATTTTGATGTCAAGTTTCCAAACAAGCCCTAAGTTATCCTTGAATTACACGCCAACGTAAGTGGAGACCTGAAGTTTAATTGCCAAAATTCTGACTTCTGCGTAGTTTCTGCTTGCTGGTGCTTTGATTTTACAATACATGGAGATGAGTACTATGGAAAGTTATATGGACGTTGGGTTGATTTCTGGGCAGGAGTGATTTTCAATGGAGAAACAGCACTCGCACAATACAAAGCAGCTCTGTGGGAATAGTTTTCTAAGAATCAAAATCCAATTCTACTACCCTAATAAGTCTTTGTCAAGTAGATAAGACGCAACACTTTTAGTCAAATCTGAAGGATTACCACCCTACAAACAAAATCAACTACTGGGTTATCAATGAGTCTATCCATGACAGACTGTTTATTCAACTGCCCCTGCCCCTTTTTTCGCCGAAAGTCTTGGTATACATCTCGTGACTGTCGCCGCTTCAACTTGCCTTCTTAGGCGAAGTCAACCAAAGTTTCGGAGGCTAACTTGTTCCATTCCGGCTGCCACTCAAGAGACAGATCAGACTAACAATTGCCTTATCTGTTCTCCAAAAGGCATTTCCTTACAAAGGTGTGAAATCAATATTCGCGATGGAGTCTCTACGATCTACTTTGCAGCCCATCACTCACAATCTGCCAGTCCCAATCCGCGACTTGGGTGTCTCTATCCTTGGCAAGACCTGCTATAAGAGCCTCCTCCTAGACATTGATCTCGAAGCCACGGAGTGTCTCAAGCTCGCCGTTTCCAAGGGACTCGGGATTGGAATCATCGGAGCCTCTGCTATCGTCAAGGTTCCGCAGATTATCAAACTTTACGGCTCGAAGTCTGCTTCTGGCATCTCGTTCCTATCATATTTGCTCGAATCTGCCTCTTACCTTATTTCTCTGGCCTATAATGTCCGCCAGGAGTTCCCATTCAGCACATATGGTGAGACGGGATTCATGTTGGTGCAGAATGTAGTCATATCAGCATTAGTGGTACGTTTACACCGGCCTTGGAAGCGCATTACTTCATCATCTATGGAAGCTTGTCTCCAGGGTGGTGCTTAGGCCTGCGCGCTTTTGCGCGAGCCGTTTTCTGACTATTAGAACAGTTACACTATACAAACAAATCTACTACAGCTGCCGCCTTCGTTGCACAGCTAGCCGCAAGCGCTTTCCTGCTTTTCAATAAGGACTTAGTTCCTTCAGAGACATTACAGTATCTACAAGCTGGTGCCGGCGCCTTGAGCGTTGCCAGCAAGCTGCCACAAATCTGGACCATTTACCAACAAGGTGGAACCGGACAATTAAGCGCCTTCGCAGTAAATTTCTCCTCCACATGATGTTACTTAACGCTAACAAGACACAGGTATTCAACTACCTTGCCGGCTCGCTCTCTAGAATCTTTACAACCCTACAAGAAGTGGATGACAAGTTGATCCTTTATGGATTCATTGCAGGCTTTGCTCTGAACGCGGTCTTGGCTGCACAGATGATTTACTATTGGAATGCCCCAGTGGCGAAATCAAAAGGGAAGCAAAAGGAAAAGCTCCCAATTGCGCCATTTGCAACACCGGATGGGAAGTCCTCTGCTGCATCTAAGGGGAAACAACCTGGCTCACTTCGACGACGAGGTTGAGTGACTAAGTTGGTTATTGTGTTAACTTGTTTCGACTCCTGCGAGCAGCGGTTGCAGTCTGTTACTTATTTAAGATTTTCTAAAATGCATATAATTTTATCTATTATCATACCTTTCATTCTTACTATATTTTGTCCTCTACCAAGCACTATTATATATTGTGTTGCGATCTGGAGGAAGTAGATGAGATTTTCGTGCTCGCCATCCATTCTGCAGGTCATGATCAAACTAGTCAGAGGTCTCTAGATTGCAAGCACGAGGCAAAGATTCACGAAATTTTGGGTCATCTGTGCTTTCCTTGTTGCTTATAAAGGGCTCCAGATACTACCTGGAATAGATGATTATCAAGTGTTGCATTCCTGCAAACCGTGATTTCGGGTTGAGTTTGTGACTCAAGTGGCCAAAGGACATCGACTCGGAGATCCTAGTCTGCTTGATCTGCTAGAGCTATGTAATACATAGGGGAATCATTACTATTTGATCCCAAAATTAGTATAATTTTGTCAACTTAGAAACGGCGCTTCAGCTTCAAGCTTCCCAAACTATAAGATCCTCTGCTGTACAGATATCCCTCAATCATTTACCTTTTTTTGGTATGCTCGCAGCAGTAGCAGTGCTGGTCTCGGCGAAAGTCTGGGCGCAACTACTTAGATATGAAGTCGAGTGATGGCTCTGCCTTGAATTGCATGCCGTACTTGCACCTACTGAGATCGTGTTTGGGATTACTGTAAGGAGTCTAGGCGGGAAGGATTACATGTTGCAAATATTTATCTAAGAACAGGCAGGAAATTCGGTGGATATCCATTCTTGGAAGGTACGAAGTAAAAAAAAAGGGATAAGCGGAGGTTATGAAGATACAATGTAGACGTAGTGTGGAAGTGATGGTAAGCCACTATCGTAAGCCTAGTAATAACGCGAGACAGCGGCCAATCTATTTATCCTGCCACTCAAAATAAGCAGTAACCATACCCACGAATAAGTATATCCGTTCAGATATCGAGTCAAACATTAGAGTGAGTCAACCTAAGTTGACTCACAATGCTGGCCATCCCCTTCTTCGCAGGGCATAAATAGAGAGAGAGAGAGACAATAGAGCTTTCGGTTTGCTAAATGTTATTACTGTAAATGTTGAGTTTTCAGACGACAAAGCATTTATTTGCTCCTATGATCTCGACGTGATATTCATCTATCTAGAAGTACTATTGATACCAAGCCTTGGACCCGCTTTAAATATATGATTCCGGAGTATCTAAAGGCCGACATCCGACGCGTCCTACCAAAAAAATGGCGACTCTTGATTCCAGGAACGAGCAACAATCTGAATACCATGGCACCGAAATGCCGGTCCGCCCTGCAAAGTCATGGTCATCAACCTTGAGGCTACCGAAGTCTTCTTTTCCGTGAGTGAATCAGCGAGCGTTGTTCAATCAGAATGGCATATTCAATTTACTAACCAATGCTAGACCGCGCCCATCGCCAGCAGATCAACCAAAATACCTCCAGAGATGTACCGGTGACCTCTACGACTGGCAGACCCGGGAGAGGACTGACCAGAAACCATTTATACTCCACGATGGACCTCCTTATGCAAATGGAGATCTACATATTGGACACGCCTTAAATAAGATTTTGAAAGATATGATCTGTAGGGTGAAGGTACAGCAAGGTCGAAGAGTGGTCTACGTTCCAGGGTGGGATTGTCATGGCCTTCCAATTGAATTGAAGGCTCTTGAGGCGCAACGAAAGAGTCAGAAAGGGACTTCAAGCAAATCTTCTAGCCAAGATGGAGACAGCCAGGAGAGTAATGTCTTGAGTGCTATTCAGATCCGGCATGTCGCCCGGTCTCTTGCGACCAAAACGGTGAAACAGCAAATGAATGGGTTTAAAGAATGGGGAATTATGGCAGATTGGGAGAAGGCCTGGAAAACAATGGACAAATCATTCGAGGTCAAGCAGCTAGAAGTCTTTCTTACCATGGTCAAAAAAGGGTTGATATTCCGTCGGTACAAGCCAGTGTATTGGTCTCCATCCTCGAGAACAGCGCTCGCTGAGTCGGAGCTTGAATATAAAGAGGATCATGAGTCCACAGCAGCCTATGTCAAGTTTCCTATCACAACAGTACCTGAATCTTTAGCCCGCAAGCTTAGAGATGCTGGCCAGCTTTATGCTGTTATCTGGACGACCACGCCCTGGACTTTGCCGGCAAACCGAGCGATTGCATTCAGCAATGGATTAGAATATTCCGTCGTCAAAAGCGGACCAGATCTGTTCATCGTGGCAAACGAAAGACTGCCTCATATCACCAAATTATGTTTCGGTGATGAGCCTCCTGAAGTCGTCGCAGACTCGTTTCTTGGCAGCGAATTCAATGGTGCTTATTATCGGAATATTTTGAGAGGGAAGGACTCTGAATTGCAGCCACTAATCCATGCCGATTTCGTCTCCGCTGGATCTGGCACGGGACTGGTTCATTGTGCTCCTGGACACGGAAAGGATGATTATGAAGTCTGCACTCGGCTGGGTATCAATGCTGACGCGCCCGTGAATGCCCTAGGATGCTTCACAAGTGCTGCACTGCCTGATGACCCCTCCGCTCTAGAAGGCCAAGCAGTGCTGGGTGGAGGTAGTGGCGCGGTGTTGAAGCTCCTTGGTGACCAGGTCCTTGCTGTTCATAAGTATAGGCACAAGTATCCTTACGACTGGAGAACAAAACTTCCCGTAATTGTTCGGGCCACTGAACAATGGTTTGCGGACGTTGGCAGCGCCCAAGATGCTGCCGTGAGCAGTTTGGCTGATGTTCGTTTCATTCCAGAGGGAGGAAGAACAAGACTGGAAACTTTCGTTAAAGGGAGAAGCGAGTGGTGTATCTCAAGGCAACGAGCTTGGGGTGTTCCAATCCCGGCGTTATATGGCGAGGATGGACAAGCAGTACTTACTGATGCATCTGTAACCCACATCATCAAAGTGATCAATGAACGAGGCATTGATGCTTGGTGGACGGACGCTCCAGATGATCCTGTTTGGCTAGCACCAGGACTCTCGGGAACTTTCCGCCGGGGCAAGGACACGATGGATGTCTGGTTTGATAGTGGCACGAGTTGGACACAAACCGATCAGCAGGCGGATGTATATCTTGAAGGCACGGATCAACATAGGGGTTGGTTTCAGTCAAGTCTGTTGACGCATGTTAGTGCATCAGACAGAGGCACTGCGCCGTTCAAAACTTTGATCACCCATGGATTTACTCTCGATCAAGAAGGTGGAAAGATGTCAAAATCTATTGGAAACACCATTGCACCAAGTCAGATCATGGACGGATCGCTTCTTCCTGCGCCATCGACCAAGCGCAAAGGGGGTGGCTCATCGAACCTAGGGGCAGATTTATTGCGGTTATGGGTTGCCAGCAGTGATTATACTCGAGATGTAATGATCGGACAACCAGTTCTAAAATCAAATCAGTCAGCACTTCTCAAGTACCGAATGATCATTAAAATGCTGCTCGGGTCAATGCACGAGAGTGCAAGGACAGCACCAACTACCAAATTGGACGAAATTGCGCTCTGTCAGCTGAAAGCTGTTATGAACGAGGTAGCAACTTCATTTGACAATTTCGAGTTCCATAAAGGTATTAGCGCAATCAATCGTTGGATCAATCTTGAGGTTTCGGCTTTCTATCTAGAGGCAATGAAGGACAGGCTATATACTGGTGATGGTGGTGGCGTCCTAGAGGAGATTTTCCAGGGCTTGCTACGGATGTTGACTCCAATCACTCCAAGTCTTGTGGATGAGGCTTGGGCTCATCTGCCTGACTGGCTGAAGGCTGAAAAACTCGTGCATCCGTTCCATCAGACTATTGATGAACCTCTCACATCACGAGACATCACCATTTCAGAGCATACCCGGGACGATATCCCCTGGCTTTTGAATGCAAATAGTGCCATTAAAATAGCTCAAGAGGAGGCGCGAGCTCTCAAAGTAATTGGATCGTCGCTGGAGTCGTCTGTGGTATTTTCACTACCTCAAGAGGCACAAGAGGTCTTCAGTCGGTATGCAGATGAGTTGGAGAGTATCTTTGTTGTTTCTTCTGTAGAAATTAATGGGAAACCAGAGGGAGCCTGGAAATACTCTGCAGAGTTCGAGGCACCTGGCGGGAAAGCAACGGCTTGGATTCTGCCTCCAAAGGATTCGAAGTGTCCACGATGCTGGAGATTCGTTGCTCCTGCTGAGGACCAACTTTGTACACGATGTGATGACTTAGTGTCTGATAAGTAATAGCGTTGTTGTAAGATTAGTTGAATATACCCCTGTCATATTGTACATTAATGCGTTTCAAATATCTCGTGAGCCAATTATGGCGTATCCAGGAATCTTGATATCTGACATGATAAGCTGACTGACTGAGCCCAGATAGAAGTCTTATGCGACTCTCAGCATAACTGCGTCTCCAACTCAGGGGCTAAACGAGAAGCCCCAATTTTAAGTACCAGATCCGGCGAGTCTAGAACCCTCAAGACCAATGCCTCTCTACGGGAACATGTTTTTATATGCGCAACAACGCGAAACAAGAGGAGCAACAAATTGCATATCAAGGCACGACCATGTCTCTCAATGCCTCCAAGCGCACATTCGAAACCTTCACTGAGCCCAATGGCACATCATCCCAAGATACCAGCGGCGCATCCCCCAAAAGGCCGTGCCCAGAACCAGACACAAAGCTCTGGGACAAGATAACCAGACTCCCCTCCGAGACGCTCCAAGCGCTCCTCTTCAACATCTGCACCGATCACCTTGGCGCGCGCGAGCTCGTACAAGCCGCGCACGAAGAGCGGCTCGCGAAGCTCGCGGCGCAACCGCCTCGAGCCTTCGACTCCTACGCGCGCCATTGCCGGGACGCGCTCGATAAGCCGTATGTGGAGGGCGCCAGCGGCAGGCGCTACGAGCCCTTGGCCGAGATCGTGCAGACGCTCAGCGAGGCGCGGGAGGAGATTATGGAAGGCGCGGGGCCCGAGGAGAGGTACGAGACGAGGCGGAATGCGCTGGACGCGCTGAGGCAGATTTGCAAGGGCATCATGCTTTGCGAGCACCCGAGGGTTAGCGATGGGTTGCTGAGCGAGGGGTTCGTCCTGAATGAGTTTGCGGGGGCGATGGCGGACCTGGCGGGGGCGATGACGGACGAGGAGCGCGGGAGGTATAAGGGCGAGGGGTATTATGAGAGATTGGTGGATCTACAGACGCATTGTGAGTGGGAGGTTGAGATGGACGGGCTGAGGGATGTTTATGAGATCTTTGACGGTCCTGATGTTGGTGGAGAAGACGCGGAGGATAGTGAGGAGGAACAGGAGGAATACCGAGCGGAGATCCAGAGCGCCCCCAAGGAGTCCGGCGCACAGGAAGCATCGTCCGCAGATCTGGTTCCTGTACAAGCACAACACGACATTGCCCTACCGTCTCATACTGCCGCTCCTCGGCGCACGAGCGTTTTCAATATCGGGGAACTCTTATGATTCAAGAGGCAGTGAGCGGCGCATCAGGCCGACGACCCAGGTATACAGATTAGGGAGGAGTTTTTGGTGTACAGGATTTTGCTTAATGATACCCAATTTGAGTTTGAAATCTAGAATTAGCTGGACCGTTCTAGTTGAGTGCAATAGAAATTGCTGTCCATTACCAGTCACCATGCATGATTGAGCTACAACTCAAGTTGTCACATCATCTCTCAAATTGCTTTTTCAACCTGTTTTGCTTGCTCCCTCTAAAATCTACCCGCACATTTTGTTCAAGTAATGTTACTACAAAGTCTTAGGTGGAATGACTAGAGGAATGTTGGTGTTTTTCTAAGCTGTTGGAAGTAAGCCGTGTTCAAAGATCTGGTTGGATGTCTCATGTATTCAATGAATGTCCTTTTACTAGATCTCAATTAATCATTTTAAAGTGTTTAATTTGATTTTTCAATATAGAAGCTGAACCCTTTTTATTTTGCATGAGGCTCACTACCACTTTCATCCTCAGACTCGGAGATGGACGGTTGTTCTTCTTTCTCTTCATTCTCGTCATCCAGCACCTCAGGGTCCAGCCTCGCCCTCTTTTGCTTTCTGTTCGAATAGTAGCGCGGTCTTTTAATTGGTCTCAAAAAGCCATCAATATGCAAGGCACCTCCCATATCACTCATATCGTCCAATAACAACTTAATCTCGCTCTCTGATAATGCATGAACCTTGTTCATGTGTTTTCTTAGATCCGCTAAGTTGCTGAAACTTGGGGATTGGCTCATACATCCAGCTACTGGGCAATTATGTACACCAAGTGCGTCGTTCTCCTTTTCCTCCTCCTCTTCTTCCTCTGCATCATCATCAGAGTCATTGTCTGTAATATCTGTTCCATCAGAAGTAAAGTCAGGAATCTCCTCCGGCTGGTAAGTTGTGACTACATCCGCATTCTTAAGACCAAAGGGAACTTCAGGCATTGTCCTCATTTCCATGCTTTCCCCAAATATATTTGCACACCTCTGAGTTGCCCTTGCAATAACATCCGGAGGAAAGCCAACAAGAGCAGCTGTACCAAGCACTTCACTCCAATCTCGTAGCCCCAGAATCTTTTGTCTGTTCCGTCTGCGTTCTTCAGAATTTGGGTTCCTGATACGCTTTTTCTTGGCTGGAGTCTCAGCAGGAGATGAAGGAGGTTGAGGGGAGATCTCGCGAGGCTTTGCAGACGCAGGCAATGGCTTCTTCTGTAGCCTGGCGATTCTGACCTCAAATTCCTCCTGTGTCTCGCCATCCAAGGGCTCGTAGTGCTTCAAAGGCCGACCGCGATGAGTGCTTTTTGACCGTTGGGGCCGAGGGTGGTCAAATTCTTCAACTGGATCACAATCTGCATCTGCTGCAGTTTTTGGGCGTGATACAAGTGCAAATTTCCGTGGTCTTCCTCTAGGGCCTTTAGACCCTCTGCGCTCTATCGAACTGACAGAGGAGCCTCGACTGGCACTTCTTTCTCGGCTTCCATTGTCCGTATCAGGTTCTGATTGAGAGTTGTGGTCCGTACAAAGCTTCCGTGCGTGATGAAGCGCCATCAGTACTTCATCAAGCTTTGAAAGAGTATGCCGTACTGATGAACGAAGCAGTTGTCGAGATCGGTCGTCATCTGTGGAGGCTACTGGCCTCATTGATAAGTTGAAAAGAGGAGACTTTGGAGGATGTTCGAGGATTGGTTCTGGCTCTTCAGGGCGCTCAGAATCCTCCCCGAAATTGGATAAATTTTCATGTAACTTCTGTGTATCTTCAGTTGTGGAATCTCCCTCAAAACCAGATATATTCTCATATTGATTTGTTTCTTGGGTTTTGTCAACAATATTATGCCATTGTTCTGCCTTCTTCTTTGGTGGATCTTCTCTCTTTTCAAATCTCTCCTTCGCGGCCTTCAAAGTCACCCCCACCATAACATCCTCTAACTCGCGACTAGACCTGAAAACCTCCTTCCTCCTAAAAGTATACTGATCATCTGGATCCTCCGGCCCGACATGTTCTCCTTCTCTGGGCACCAAATCCGGTGGCAGAGGCCAAGCAGTCCAGGACTTCGGAGGTGCCCATCCCTTCCCAGCCTCATCACTCTCTTCCTCTTTCCCCTGCAGTTCATGCTCCTGTGATGCCAGAGTCTTTCCACTCTTTGATGCAAGATATTCTCGGGCACGCTTTCTGAGCGTAAACGAGTTGAAGAGGTGTATGCCAAGGTCCTGGTTACGAATTTGGTCGAGCGAGGCAGCAAGTCCACGTTCTTGCTCGGTCAAGCTTTGCCATGTTGAAGGAGCGCCACTCCATCGATTCGGTCGAGTGTCGGACGAGGAGTCTGAGATTTGGCTTGAGCTGTCATCTGCCATTGCATCGCTGCGATGTCATTGTTCAGATGCAGGACATTCGGCCAGCATCTAAGCAAAATATTCAAATGATGATTGTCGGGTCGGCTATGTTTCGGGTCGGCCCGTTATTTAGTTTTAGCCGACCGGCCCGTCGCAAGTGGGTATGGAAGGGAACATATTGATAAAAGACCCTGGGAGAGTTTGAATATATCTATGATCTTTCGAAGGCAATAAGATTCTAGTTTCCTCTCCCTAGAGTAATCATCCCTTCTATCCTAATAGATTACGACTACTCATTGGATCCGACACTGAGAGTATACTCTCCGCCTTGAACTTCAACAGTCACATAACCATCCTCTGTATCTTTCTGAGCATGATATCCTTTAGATACTGAATTCTCCCAGACTGGTTTCGTATTGAGGTAGACAGCTGAATCCAAATTGTTCACTGGAACAGATATTTCGCCGGAAGTGCCAGGTGGTGCATCAACATAAATGATGAAAAGGCCAGGTTGACTATTGTTCCAAGAGACTTTAATCCGGCCTTTTGGAGTCGGGACTACCCCTTTCGCCCATTTCACGTCACCAGGTATAGGCTTGATTTTCCACTAGAATACCGGATAGTTAATATCAAGGTACCTAAGAAAGGGAACAACAGTGAAGCAATGAAGTAAGGATGGGCTGGTAGGGGTCATCATACCGTACTGAACCCTGGACCCGTAGGGATCACGCCTAGAACAAAGTTGGTAAGAGCTGGCACTACTCCTGTTGACCACCCATGCGCCATAGAAGTGAAGCCATCTTCATATGGCCTGCCATTGAACTCGATGCCTTCCCACATAGTAATCCCTGGATCATTTTTCCTACCCGAATTAGCACAGCATATTCTAGTGGACTTAACGGAGAAAGCCAATATTGCACTGGGTTTATTATAAAATATAGGAAACATAACGCATAGGTGATTGCTAGAAGAAATACAAATACTTACGACATCCATCCATACATTCGCCTTATTTGGTCAAGTGCACTGTCAGCGTTTCCAGTCATGAACCTTGCTTCAATCTCGAAGTATGAGACAAAGGCATAAACACGCTGTGAGTAGTTCGCGCCGATATTATCATTATCGTAAAATGCATTGCCATAGAATCGTGACATATGAGTAGTTAGGTACGATAGTACATCTTCTGCTTGGGATCTGTTGGCTACTCCACTAATAATGCTGAGACTGTTACCATCTTGAGCATGCTGGTCACATGGAGCAAACCCGCATGTTCCATCCCAGTAAGCTCCAGATTTACTATCCCATCTGTATTGATTGACAGCTTCAGAGACATTTCTAGCACGGGCAGTCCAGCGTATTACCTACATTACACCTTGATCAGTATATGTGATAATAAAATTCATAAACTTGAAAGAGCATAGGCATCCAGCTTGAGCTGATTGTGTTCAATGTTTGTTGACTTACGTCAGCGTTATGTCCTCCGATGTGTTTGGCAATTGCAGCAGCGTTATCTAGAGCCAGAACGTAAAGAACATTGAAGTATGTCACGATGCTGTTTCTTCCTAGAAATGCATAATCTCCATAATCAGAGAATCCAAGATCTTTGTCGATGAGCTGGTTCTCAGGATTCGTAATTGACGGATAGAATTTATCCAGGGTAAGTGTAATAACATGGTAATATTTCTCGATAAAATCGACGTCACCAGTATACAGCAGAAGGTCAGATGCGGAATTAACCCACCACAAAGGGTAGTCCAGAAGTTTCAAGGTATAGTTCCGAATGCTGGCAGGTGGTATCCAGCCATCCTCACGTTGGTGTTCCGCAAGATCAGCTAGAACATTTCGAGCGGCCTCATGTACATCATGACTGAGATAGAGTGTTCGGCCAGCAACAGCTACATCACCAACATAAGGATCACGATCCCGTTTCGCACCATCAAGAAGAACAAGCTTTCCTAATATGCCTGGACTTGCGGCTTGCCTGGGATCAGTTGAGTTCTCATCAAGTGTATCTGTGTTTAGGTCATTAGTGTAGACCCCTAAGTACTGTTAGTCTGTGATAGCAAAAACATTTGAAGGTGGCTCACTCACCATCATACCACCATTGGTTCAAATCATCATCGGAACTCTCAAACCACCCAGTGAAGGTATCTGGGGTTCCTAAATATGCTGTATAGTTCAGGCTTATCGACTCAATCGCAACATAACCGTAGGATGAGGTGTAAGGAGCATCTTTGGGAAGTGCATCCATATAAAGCCTCAGATACCGGAAGCCGTGAATACCATCAGCACAGACTTGTGTGCCATTATACTCACATCCGTGATTGCCAGTCCATACATAGGGCTCATGTTTTACGGCTATTTGATCACTGCCAGGGGTGATCTTCTCTGGAGAACCTCTGTCTGCCTAGTAGATAGTTATCTTCCATAAGTGCCCGAGGGAAGCTCCCCAGAACTTACATTATTCGATCGGGAGAAGTCACTAACATTCGTCAGGAAGCCATATTGAATAGTTTCTGAGAATGCTAGACGGATCCCAGGTAGCCCGAGGGTACTATTACTTGCTCCTGCGAATTTGATAGAAAGATATCCTGCAACGTTCTGACCAAAATCAATCACGAGTCCTGGAGCAGATTTCCAGCTATCCAAATTCGAAATAGGGATCTCATCAGACGGTGCTGTTCGAGTCAAAATTGTCGGGCCGTTACCGGTGATAAGTGCATTAGCATTTGTCACATTCCCAGTGGTGGACACCACTGTTTCTGGATAGATGGTGTTGGATTTTGGCGAGCGAACGTATCTATGCCAATTATTGGACGTTTCAGACAGCTGGTCCTGCCATTGATATTGAGTTATGTCTAGGGCTGGTGCAGCCAAAACCTTCGTTCCTGAGATAGAAATGAAAGCAATAAATGAATGAACCCATAGCAAAACGTGATGCCACATGATCTCAGGATGATTCAACAATACAAATTAGGGATATATTAGCTCCTACCGCCTTCTGACATGTTTTGACAATTGTGGCTTCGAGGATGATTTATACTTTCGAAAACACCAGGTTGGAATGTCTTGCATCTGGACAACCCCCTTGGACCGGGCCGGCAGCGGCAGTTGCGACCCTTTTGAGTAGATTCCCGTCGCTCCTTGGCGAGGAAATTGTGGTGGTGGCCTTATCCTTACCGTTGAAGGTTACTGTTGAAAGCTTGGTTCCAATATAGAGGCAATCACGGAACTACATCTCATGATTGTAAATTCTTATTTCCGCCTCTAGGGATGTTGTTTGCGCTTTTTTTGTGTATGGCAGTTCTGTAGCATCAAACTCGAAGCCCGAGGCCACGCGACAGTATCATTCGCAATAGGATGGAGATCTAGCATTGCCGTTGCCATTCCCCCCTTGATCTCCTATCTTCCTCGCTTATCTTATATGGGATGTATGTACAACAGATATCTCAGGGGAAATTGATTGCCGTGTAACCTTGTCCTGGAATCAAGCTTGATTGGATTCTGATTTCCCTCCTGGCTGCTCATGCGCTTGCTCATGCAGGCTTCAGCACTTTTCTTCGTCGTGCCTGCATAATACCTTGCTTGACATGAGAGCTTTGAAGGATCCATTGACTACATTATTAGTGTCAATACTACACAAAGTCTTCTGGCTTTGTCAATCCTATCAAGGCGCATGCGCAGTTGGTATATGCGGGGTTCTTTGCTTGCTGCCCCATGATGAGCAACGTACAAACTGCACACCCATTCTTTATCTGCGAGTCACTTGTAAACCAGCTGGTTTACAAATGGTGACAGATGATCATTCATTACTGCGTAGAGCTTAATGGGGAGCTAGCAATATAACTCAGATCTAGGTTGGCCGTGTAGATTTGGCCATACCCGGTATACTTAGGTTTTCTCGAAGTCAGCCGGCTGTCTATGCAGTTTTGCAGTTGACGTGCTAATAATCACTGTCTAAGTCCTATCCCTTTAAATGTGAATTCGGATCTGAATAGGTATCGACACATACTGTGTACAAAATAGGTTGTCCAAAATAGGTCCTTCGAGACGAATCTGGTCCAATTTAACAGGCTCAGCTAGAAAGCCACACCCCACATCGAAACCCTCAAGACAACAGCTGAACAAGTAAAAGCCATCCCCAACGGCTATGCATACATACAAGGGGGTATCATGAACGGGCTGGCCCCCCCCCCCCTTGTCGGAACACCAAAAATCATGGAAAGCACATCACAACGCGACACGCACACACCTATTTCCTTAGCTATTGTGTCCAGAATTGATGCAATAATTGCTAATCAATATGCCAGGCCAACATTTAGCCCGGAAACACTTCGCCGACCCAGCTAGGCCTATAGGACAGCGTCTTTCTTACGCCGAACGCGTCCAAATCCATACTCTCTACTCTAAAGCTCGCTGGTCTGCTACAGCAATTGCAAAAGATCTTAAAATAGCCCGTTCGACTATTCAAGCTTGTATTAAATCAGGCTATACCACTCCTCGAAAAGCTATCGGCCGACCAGCTAAGCTTACTACTCGCAAAAGAGGCCGATTAATCAAAAAAGCTACGACTGACGCGTTTCACCGACGTATGACTTTGGAAGAAATTGCACATATCGAAGGAATACAAGCTTGCCGGCGTACTTTGTTTAAAGCTTTTGAAAAAGAAGGCTATTTTCGCCGCGTTGCAGCTGAAAAGCCTTTGCTTACAGAAGCTCAAACACGCGCACGTTTAGAATGGGCCAAAAAACACAAAGATTGGGATTTTGATATGTGGAAACGCGTATTATGGACCGATGAAGCTGCATTTCGCACAGGAGGATTTGGGTCTATATATATAACTCGCAAAGCCGAAGAAAAATACGACCACAGTTGTATTGTTCCCAAATTTCGCAAGCACATGTCTTGGATGGCTCATGGGTGTATTTCTGGTACTTCAAAAGGGCCTTTGCTTGTATTTGAAAAAGACTGGAACAAAGTTACAGCTGCAGTATACTCAGAACGAGTTTTACCTGGCGTTTACAGCCATATGCGGTATGGCATGAAGCACGAAGGAGGCTTTATGAGAGCTATATTAATGGAGGACAATGCTGCAATTCACAAAGCCAACTTGACGAAAGCATATCACGCCTACTACGGCGCAATTTATATGACTTGGCCGGCCAATTCTCCAGATCTTAATCCTATCGAAAATGTGTGGCGTTTGCTAAAGCACAGGATAGGAAAAAGATTCCCTCATACAGAAGAAGAAGTTCGTCGGTTTTTAGAAGAGGAATGGGCGGCGTTAAAGCTTGAGGATTTTGTACACTATATTAAAGAAATGCCGCAAAGAGTTCAGGCTGTTATTGATGCTGAGGGAGGACACACAAAATGGTAGAATACATAATAATTGCATCAATTCTGGACACAATAGCTAAGGAAATAGGTGTGTGCGTGTCGCGTTGTGATGTGCTTTCCATGATTTTTGGTGTTCCGACAAGGGGGGGGGGCCAGCCCGTTCATGATACCCCCTTGTATGTATAAATCCGCCATCATGCCGCCACCACTTTGCTCAAGCTTTGTGTGTCGATCTCGAGTCAGTCGGATTTCCGGCCAACGATTACAACCATGCCACTATATGCTTGTAGTTCGTGCGGAGACAACATTGGCCTACAAAAACCGCGACTTCATTGCACCGTGTGTCACTTCTACGAGATCTGTGCGAATTGCTATGTCCTGAGCACATATACTGGTTCACATACTCCAGATCACATCACAACTTTGTTCAGGCAGAGTGGCATACAACTAGCAGCACCTCCTCCACTCCCTCCTCGTCGAACGCCGGTTCCGGGGCAGCAGCCTACATCGCAGCACATACCACAATATGCGCCAGTAGACATCCCTCAAGCTTATGTTAGGCCAGAAGCAAACAGTTACTTCCCGGGAGCGCAGCAGCGACAGGCTCCGCAATATTCTGCTCAAGGACAGGGACAGCCTTCCGCCTCTACGCAATATCAGCAGATTCCACAATATATTCCGCAAGGTCAGGAGCAGAACTCTGCTCCCGTACCATCCCAACAGATCCCACAATATGTTCCGCAAGGACCGAGTGAGTCTTCTGCTCCCGCGCCAGCTCAACAACAGGCCAACGAACAGAAACAAACCGAGAGACTCGAGGCTGGCGCATTCGGAGCTGGAGGATCACAGGAGGTGCCACGGTCCTCTCCTCCATCGCAAGCACAAGCTGTTCCAGTGGAGCCAGTAGCGCAGCCATCCTATTCCCCGCCAATTTTTGCACCACCAGGATGGAATCCGATATTTGACGGCTGCGAGCCTTCAGCTACTGGTGCTGCCTTCTTCAACGCTGTCTTCGATTGCCTTGACACACAAAATAGGGGATTGTTGAGTCCAGAACAGTATTCCGCTTTCAACGATGTGCAAGGATATCTACCTGATCAGGATGTTTGTAAGTACGGTTTGTTGTTTGTACTCGAATTGCGCTAACATATGATCACCAGGGAAGAGAGCCAACAAGCCGACTTTTGGATATAACTCGGAGGATTTAGCAGACTACGAGTTCCGAACTGTGCTTGAAAACTTTTCCTTCGAATTCGTGTTACAGCCTCGGATAACCAAGCCTAACAACGATATGGATAATATGTTAAATTCCGTGCCTGGACTATCGAAAAGTTTTGCCACATTAATGTCAAAAACAGCATCCCCGACCCCGATTTCGGGCGGACAAATGCCAATGCTAACTAGAAAGGGTTTCATTGATATCACAACATTAGAAGTACTCGGAGACCCATCTTTAGGCTGGCGCAGACTGAATTGTATGGCGAAGCATTACAATATCTGGAGGGAGTTGGGAGAATGTCCTCGAGAAATGCTACCTCAAGAAGCACCTAAAACATTGTTGGAGAGAATAGCCCGTGTGTCAGAGTATAGCAAGCGGCAAGCAGCGGAGAAGATCGAAGCGACAAGGGTAGAGATGGAGCTTAGAGCCCAAGGACGTGAGCAAGCAGTGCGGCTTACTGACCCTCCTGGTACTAAATACTATTATCGTTATTGAAAGAGCACCTTCCAACCTAGAAATTTAAGGATTTTATTCATGATAGTCCCAGATATTCGAATTAGTCCGCTTGTTTTTATTTTCGACCAACACGTTTTGATTATCCCTATTGACATATCTTCCATCAACGCTCTGCTCTGCCTCGAGGCCCTTATAAAAAGGACAATTGAGTTCGTCATTTCTAGTCACACTCAAGCACCTAAAGCACAGTGCGAAGTCTGGTTATGGTATGCTCATCTAAATTTCATGAACACAAGACTTACCCTGCAGACAAGTATAACCCAACTTTCTCCGTATTCACATCGATCATAATTGAGCGGAGCTCTTTCACATATCCTACAAATTCTCTCTCCAACCCCACGATCCCATACCGCCTCTCCAAGCTTCACAACCACGCTATATCCACTATCGAGGAATCGGTATCCTCCTGCCAAACGCCAACGCGGCCCAACCCCCAATCAAGCACAGCCCACCCAACGGCGTAACCGGACCCAGGGCCTTGAAGCGCTGAGGGTCAAGCGTCAACAGGTATATACTCCCGCTGAACATCGTCATGCCCGCCACGAACAAGCTTGCAGCGACGGTATTTTTCGGAGCCACGGCCGTGGTCAGGAGGAGCATGCCGCTGTGAATGAGCTGCGCGACCGGTCAGCACGATGGATAAATCCTGGGAAGGGGGAAGCAACGTTGCGTGCGCAGTGGAAGCTTACCTGATAATGAGCAGCGGTGTTCCAGTTCGCGATCCGGGCCGGGTCCACGATACGTTTCTTGAGACCGTGGGCCCCGAACGCGCCGAGCGTTACGCTTGCGGCGCCGTAGACGCAGCCGATGGTCCAGAAGGGGATTGGCATGACGAGGTCTAGTTGCGTGTGTTTGTGTGGTGGTTTTTGGGACGGTGATGGGGGAGATGGAGGCGCTGAAGGTTTGATGGATAAGATTATTGGACGAGGCTCGGGACCTGGCCGGGTGTCGTGCCCACTTCCGCCCGATCGACCCGCATCCTTATTGCTGCGCGGGATAGGGGCGAAGCGAGCTTGCGGAGCTATTTATGATTTGAAATTGTGATTTTGCGTTTCCTGTGTTTCTAATAAAGATTTTGACATGTTTTTGGTTGGGGCGATAGACAGGGGATATGAGCTTTAGGAAGTGTTTGAATTTTCTTTGTCAATGAACCTTGATTCCCGAGATAATGCTGTGCAGGAGAATGCAAAGGAACTTGCTACATGGATAGCTGGGCTCACCAAGGATGAGTCTAGTGGCTTGTAGCTGAGTGGACGATGGTCAATTGAAGGAATATGGAAAGTCATGCTGCGATGTGTAAAGGCTTGACGTCACAGAAATCGGGGAGAAAGTTACATTGACTTCGAATATCACAGTTGAGACATGAAAGCATGGTCTACCAGACTGGAAGGTCCAAGCAAGTTAAACGTAACAAGAAGGTAGCTAGGGTCACTTAGAAACTATTTAGATTTATCCGATGAGACAATGTATTAGGCTATGTGCAGGGTCACGAGCCTATATCGAAGTGTCTGTGCAGGATTGCCACCACGTGCTGTGAGAACATACACAGATGATCAGACTGAGGTCTCACTTTCAAGTAAGCCTAATTCTATACCCCAAGAACTATACTAGCCTCTGTCAACATCCTTCACAAATCGTGCAGCTTTACGAGCGATATCCTCCGCCTCTTTCGCAAATCCTAAGACGAGACCTGCCCCAAAGATATCATGTGGTGCATTCTCCGTCGCTAGGAACTCGACTTTGCTTCCTTTCTTTCGCATGGCATCTGCAAAGTACACATGGTCATCATACAACCCCTCTGATGTTCCAGTATGCACGAATATGGGCACCTCGCTGTGGAACTCGTTGCCCATGGGACTGAGATACGGATGCTTTCTTGACCAGCCTTTGGGAGTATAGCGTCTTGCACCCCAGTCCCCAAATTCGCCAAAGACGTAGTCGGTCTTGAGGTTGCGATGGCTATTGACCTTTGGGACGTCGATATCTAGGTCGACCCAGGGACTCCAGAGCAGAGCAGCTCTCGGCAGAGGCAGCGCGCCCCTTCCTTCGTCCTGGAGATACCGCACCAGAGTAATTGCAAGATTCCCGCCAGCCGAGTCACCTGAAAATATAACATTCTCAGGACGAACCTTGAGTATATTCAGCACGTAGGAGTAAGCTGTGAGACCGTCAATAATTGCCGCCGGAAAAGAAGAGTTTTCTTCAACGGCAAGGCGGTATTGTGGTTGAAGCACAGGACATCCCAAGGCTCTGCTCAGGATTTCCGGTCCGTAGCCACCTTCCATCTTTCTCGCGCCCCCAACAACATATGCACCGCCATGAAAGTGAATCGCCACCAGCTTAGGAATGGCATCAGCAGCTGGCGGGGCCGTATACCATACACCGCCAATCGTCACAGGGCGGATTGCTGGATTGCTAGTAAGCAAACCCCTCACCGGAGACTCGCCAGATGGAGGTTCTATTGCAATGAACTGGTCTTTTTCACTTCCGGGATCCAATGATTTTGCAGTGCGATACTCTACTACAGTGACATATTTCCACCATATTGAAAAGATTGCCTTTCCCACTGCTTGGTGATAGGTCCAGTGCGGATTCTGGCGGGTCACTTTGGGAATGTAGTAAAGAAGGATAGCGAGGATGCGTGTTGGTAAACTAAGGATGGTGAATGTTGTGTATGCGATTTTGAATGGCTGATGGGTGAAAAGGGTGGCTGGCATTATGAAATATAATGGGTACTGAATTGATGTGGAGTTGAATTATGCTGTACAATTACTATTGATGTCGCTCTTTCATTATAATTCAGCTGAACTGGCGATTGAAGAGAATACAACACATTTAATGCCCAACCCAAATACAAATATCTTGCGATGAACTCTCTGCTTTATATAGGAATATTCAAACTTGCCGAGGGACAACCTATCCCCCTCCCTGAGAAATATATACCACTGGTCCAGCAGCCGAAGCTTATTCTGCGCCACAAGATCTCACCCTTAGGCCATTTTTGGCAATGACCCATTAACCAATACAATATCTAATCCAGAACAATCACCTTTCCATCATAATTTGGAAGCTTTCGTTTCGTGATGGGCGGAAGCATGCGATTTGTAGCATTTTCATTCGGTTCAAGAGGATTGACTTGTCGAGCCCTGACTTCTGGAAGAAGTTCATTGACGGCAATGGATCCGATGTGTTGGAATTGCTCTCCAAGGATTCTCTTCAGAGCGGGCTGGCCAATGTCTTCAAGCTGCCTCCTCACGATATTGCACCGTTGGGTCCATTCCTTGTGAGCTTTCTTGTATTTGGCCCGAGTTTTTGTTAGGACCAATGTTAGAGCAGAACCTCCTTCTTTTACAGTGCGAAGATCAATATCTGCGCCATAGAGTTGATATTCGATATGCCTCCTCCTTTTCTCCGCTGCTTTGAATTTCCACGTTTGTGCATTGCGATCAATAAGAAATGAAATCAAAGCTGTACAATCTTTGCAACCTTCAAGAGAGCAGCTCCTTGGCTCCTGCCCCCAGTGACCGACGTGCGTAGGCTCTAGATCCACATATTGCACTATATGTGTACTTAATATAATGTAGAATAAATGTTTGTTGGTAGGAGTTTCAAGTGAGATACTTTTCCGTTTCGCCTTCTTCACTAGACTTGCCAAAGCAGGAACATATACGGCCATCAAAAGGTTGGATTTTACAAGGACATCATTCTTCTCGATCTGGCCAGCAATGCTTTCCAATTCAGAATAAAGTCCGAGTGCCTGGCAGGCAATAATCAGATCCGCAAGGTTATCAATGTTGTTTGGATCAAGGTCTGGTGTCACATCCATGGTCGGCGGTTCACCTCTCCAGAACCTTACACCAGTCATAGGCTTTTTGACAGGTGCAACCAATTGCTGTAGTGTAAATTGTTCTGTAAGATCTGAGAGAATATCTTTGAAGATTGATTGAGTAACGTTCTCAGGGAGTTCTTTGTTTGCACCAACAGCATAAAGTCCTGTTATAAAGGCCATGGCGAATGATGTATGGTTTGAGTTGCTCTTTACGACTGGAAGTATCCTGCAACTCATTAGTATTTATAAGAGAGCGGTTTGCGTTACATACTTGTCAAAGATCCTTTGTGGTGCAAATTGTTTTGCTATCGTGACCAGATATGCACCATCTTTAGCCGTTGGCGAAGGAATCGACAAAATAGCTTGGTCCGTCTCTGACTCGAGCCACTTCTCAAAGGCGGACAAATCAGCGTTGCTGGCCTTTGCTTCCTTTTCCAGTCCACTTCGCAATTCTTTGATCATCTCTAGACGATCCGCGAGTTTGGTAATCGTTGCTGTGAGCAAACTTATCCTGTGACTGTATTAGTAGTCATTCCTTATTTTAGGTTGGAGAGTAGCACTAACTCTGGTAGGAGCGGCTCGAGCTCAAACCGGAATAATGCAGCCCCGACTAATCGAAACATCTCAGATGAGACTACACCAGAGCAAAGTTTGTAACCGCTCAAAAATATGTCCTTCCTTTTAAACTCAAGAGCGAGCTCCAGGACGAATCTTTGAGTATCTCCTGAGAATGGGGCAGGATGCGATCCAGGATCGGCCTTCCAGGTTGTCATCTCTTGTATAATCATTTCTGATATCTGTCCCAACTCTTCCTGAGCGACGTCATTGGTCGCATCTCGACGCAGGTCTTTCGCGAGTCGATTAAGCCAAACTTTGACCTTGGGATTTTCTGGTTGCACGTGGTCTCCGTAGAACCTCCAATCAACATCATTAGCGTCCAGCGGTGGAGATGTGAGGAGGAATTGAATGCGATAAAGTTTTGGAACTATTACAGCCACCTAATTCGTAACATTAGCCGAACCTGTTTGAACAACCTCATAAAGCAGAATATTGTCTTACGGTTCGATTGTAGAAGTATGTTGCGTTTACACCTTCATTCCCAGTGTACTCAATATCATCATCATCAGGATCCATCTCTTTGAACGGTTTATCGTTGATGAATTCATCCTCTGCAGTTGCAATATCTGTAGCAATTTTAGTCCCATCTAGATTTACTACCCTTTTAAGGCAAAGAGTAATTCTGTTATCTTCCTCAGAGAGAAATTCCAGACTGCCGTAGCCATAGCCGTCCTCGTCGCCATCCACAGCCCCAGAAACGACTCTTTGAAGACTAGCGAGATACAATTCAAAGTCATATGTCTTGCACATATCCTTTAGATTCATGACGACTTGCTGATCATGTCCCTTTAGCCCATCGAACGACAGGCTTGCATCGGTATACTGATGCTCGAGAAGCCAAACAAGAGGCTTGGATGCTAACTTTCCTTTTAGTCTGACCTCCTTTCCCCATGAAGACAACAACATATCCAACTTGGCCACGCTTTTATTGGAACTCGCCCCGAGCTCTTTAGATCCGAGTTTTGTATGGATGAGATTGTATGTCAGAACAACTCGACGCCCGCTTTTTACAGGTTTAACCTCATGCGTTACGTCAGAGAACCTAAGGAGTTGAGTTGGTAGATGTTCAAGCGCAATCGCACCGGTGCAACTTACCACGCAGCATAGGAACAGTCATATTTTGAATACTTAGAGGATTCGAACACTTTCTGTTCGGTTCCGTGAGTAACTACAACTTCTCCCCCCTCGTGGCAAGATGGAAGAATAATGACAAGTGTGCCAAACATTCTTGGTGCTTTCTCGGAGCTTTATAGCGTTAGTATACGAGCTTTGGATCAAAGATTGTGTATACTCTTGGTGTGGTTTGAACATGGCGCCTTCATCGTAGAGCAACATCTTATAAAGCTCGGCTGTAACCCCTTTCCCAGTGGCATCAACCCCGAGTCCGGCGCTCACTTTTTTAACAACATCTTGCAAGAACGTATTCCACTCTGGATTTCGGAGCTCGAAGTCGCCAGGAGAAAGTTGCCAGGTTTTCCTTACAGACTCATCAATAATAGTTTTT
The DNA here is from genome assembly GCA_021307315.1 of Bisporella sp. PMI_857. Lineage (NCBI taxonomy): Eukaryota > Fungi > Ascomycota > Leotiomycetes > Helotiales > Helotiaceae > Bisporella > Bisporella sp. PMI_857. The sequence continues at coordinate 140,281 of JAJSPD010000073.1, forward strand.
TCTCTTTTGCCAAACGGAGCCTGGTGGCTAGCACTAATCAGAGCCTCCGCATCACGGTCAGAGAGAGGTAAGCCAATATTGCCACCGTTTTTGAGATAAATTCCTGGATTTGGCGAGTTCTTCAATTGTTCGAATAATGCAAAAGAGCCCGGTGATTTGATGTTGGTAAAGCATTCTTGAAGGCTTTCGCGGAGAGTTACGGTGCTATAACGAGCCATATTGCTTGTCGAGGACATGTGTTGAGCTTTTGAAATGTTGCACGCGTCGAGGTTTACGCGACGCGCTAATCTTCCCCTTTTCCATCAGACGAGGTCACGTGTAGAGCATACGTTGCCTTTTACTCAAATCTGAGCTTTAGATTTGGAGAATTAGATTCATAAAAGTGTGATAGCCAGCTCATTAGAAAGAAGAAGATGGACTAGATCTAATTATGCATCGAGTGAGCGTACGGAAGCATTCTATCCGATTTGCAAGATCAATACTACCCAGTCTCCTTGGTGGTTCTCGACACAGAGTGCTAGAACAAAAGACACAATGAAGAGAATCACGAATAGTTTAAAGTGGAGAGGGAAGTAGCAACCTCACACCAATGATAAAAACACAGTGACAAGTGCCTGAATTTGCAGCGCAAAGGCCTTGACATTCATTACGCTGCTCAACAGTCTACTAAGTCATCTTTGTCACTAACGTTCAGATTTTCGCAGCAACATTCTTAGTAACCTCCCAATCAGTAGTACAATTTCCTTCTAATAGACATTTCTCCTCCAGTTGCATAGAACCAGATTTATGATCATGGAACCTATAAAAATGATCCTCGTATCTTTTCCGTGGGTTCTCCATTAACTTGTACTTTTGCTCGTCGTCTTTCTTCCGCAGATCATCCGTATGCTTGTCTATAGACTTCTTCCCTTCCTCCCAAGCAGCTTCGGTAGGTTCGATTAATCTATAAGGCTAGGCTAGGCTTGCCATAGTGACTGTTAGGGATACCCCTCCCTAAACCGAGGAGTTTTAGTGGTCCGCCCGACCGAAGCTTATTCTACACCGCAAATCTCACCCATGTAGCACTACTTGAAAGAGCTTATCCAACAATTGTTAACCATGTTTCGCTCTTAATCCAAGACGATCACTTCGCTAGTATTTGGAATCTTTCGTTTAGTGATTGGCGGCAGCATACGGTTTGAAGCATCTCTGCTTTGTCCAAGAGGCGTCGCTCGATTGATTTGTGGAAGAAGCTCAGCCACTGCGAACGAGCTGATGAGCTGATATTTGTCCCCAAGAATCCACTGCAGTACTGGGCCAATATCGTGTAGTTGCTGCCTCACAACGGCACAACGCTGGGTCCAGTTCGCATGATCCGTATAAAACTGATGTTGTGATTTTGTCATGTACAATACTTTGGGTTTGCCTTCTAAGCGGCACTCGATATCAAAGTTTCGTCGGCGACATTGGTCCCACTCGATATGGTTCATTCTTGCAAGAGTCGCTTTGAAGCTCCAGTGTTGCTGCACTGGGTTCATGAGAAATTGATTGTACAGCGCGCAGTCGTTGCAATTATTCGTGCAGTGAACGGGGCTACGTGCCCAGTCCCGAGGTTGAAGAGGCTCATACCCTACATAGCTCGCGACGTGATTACCGAGTATTAAGAAAAAAAAACGTTGCAACACGGGACCGCCGAGAGATATGTGCTGCTGTTCCGCTTTTTTTACCAGTATACCCAAAGCAGGAAGATAGACACGCAACAAAAGCGAGGTAGAGATATCGTTGTGCTCGATTTTGTCCGTAATACGTTCCAGTTCAGAGTGAAGTCCCAGCTTGTAACAGGAAAGAAATATATCTGAGAGATTCTGAATATTTTGAGGATCGATATCGGGAATGGCTTCTATAGTAGGGACAACAGGGTTTGTATTTGGATATCCGTGTCGAATCACAGGTCCAGACGCGGTGGCAATTTTCTTGACCATATATGGTTCTAACAATGACTGTAGAGTAAAGCTCTCTGTCATATCACATAAAACATCCTTGAAAATGCTTTGAGCAATGCTCTCGGGGATTTCGCCGTTCGCACAGGCGGCCATATTTCCGGCCATGAACGCCATGGCAAACGGGGTTTGGTGCGAGTTTCTTTTCACAGCCGGCAGTATCCTAGATCTTGTTAGTATATAAGCATAAATTATATTTGACTTTCCATACTTATCAAATACAACTTGCGATGGCATTCCTTTCGCAATACTCGCTAAAATTGATCCATCTTTGTCGTTCAACAAAGACATGGTCAATATAGCTTGGTTCACCTCTGAGTCTAGCCAAATCTGATATATGGATATGTTAACACCAGTTCTCTGGGATTCTGACTCTAAGCTCGCTCTCATTGCTCGTGTTACCAAGATCCGGTCTGAAAACTTGCTAATGGTGGCTATTTGTGCAGAAATCCTATGCCACTATTAGTCAGGTAACTAGGTATTAGTGAGGAGAGTTCACTGACTCTGGCAGTACTTGCTGCAGGTCGAATCGGAGCAGTGCTGTTCCAATTGATTGGAATAGCTCCGAAGACACCATACCAGCACAGATTTTAACCATATCTAAGAGTATATCTCGTCTGTCAAACTCTACTGCCATTGCAACAATGAGAGTCTGGACTTGAGTAGGGACGGAAGAAGGACGATAGCCTGATCGAGCCCTCCAGGATGTCATGTTGTCTACCACCAACTTTGCCAGTTCGGTGAATTCCTTTTGCGCCGTTCGGTCCAGTGCATCTTGACGTAATTCTTTCACAAGTTGCTCAAGCCACAGCTTGATCTTCATACGCTCTGGTGCTACTGGTTGACTTCCGTATCCTTCGAAATCTTTGGATGTAGGAGCAACGAGATATTTAATGCGCTCACTTTTGGGAAGAATAACAACTACCTTTAGCTCAGTGTTAGTGTGTCTACGAAACATTCCAAGATATTGACTTACTGTCCTGTTATAAATTAGCGTGGCATGGACTCCTTCATTGCCAGTATATTCAACCTCTTCGTCATCCGCCTCCATATTTTCAAAGGGGTCCTTGTTGATGAAAAATTCTTTCATCTCAATATCGACGTCCGAAGCTACATGTGATCCATTTAAAGTAACAACTCTTTGCAGTGAAAGCTCCTCTGATTCCAGATCTTCGATTTTGTGTCCGCCATACGAATAGCGCTCATCACCGAAATCGTCCCAGCCACCCTCCTCAACTCTCTCGAAACTAGCGAGATAGAGACTAAATCCATGGTTCTTACATGCATCTCGTAAGTAAGTGCAAACCAGTTGATCCTGCCCTTTAAGACCATCATATGACAAGCTTTCGTCCGTATATTCATGCTCGAGAAGCCAATACATTGGATGCCCATCTCTTTGATCCATATCAATTTCCGTCTTCCAGACAGAGAAAAGCCTACTCAGCTTTACCAATGACACATTCGAGTTCGCTCCAAGCTCTCTCGATCCTAGGCTCGTGTGCATGAGGTTGTAAGTGAGGACAAGGCGACGACCGGAACGAACGGGCTTTACTTCGTGCGTTACGTCCGAGAACCTAGAAACTGTAGGTGAGTGAATATTCGAGATTGACTCAATAAAGACACTTACCACGCAGCATAAGAGCAGTCAAAATCAGAGCACGAAGACGACTGAAATACCATTGTTTGTCCTGCATGAGTTACATGCACCTCTCCTCCATCATGTTTTGAAGGTAGGATAATGACTAAAGTCCCAAACATCCCGGGCGCTTTCTCAGAGCTTCAGCAATCAGCATGAATTTTCAAGTGCCAAATTTGGACTTACTCCTGATGCGGTTTAAACATAGCCCCCTTATCATATAGCAACAACTTATACAGCTCCGCTGTGACACCTCTTCCAGTTGCATCTACTCCTAATCCAGCACTAACTTTTGTGACAATGCTCTGCAAAAATGGAATCCATGCCGGATTCTTCAATTGAAACTCATTGACCGAAAGCTGCCACGTCTTTCTGACTGTCTCATCAACGATAGTCTGTTCCCCTTTGCCGAATGGGGCCTGATGACTAGCAGCGATTAACGCCTCAGCATCACGATCCGACAGAGGTAAGCCAATTGTGCCACCATTGTTCAGGTATAAGCCGGGATTTGGAGCGTTATCAAGAGGCTCAGATTGGGCGTATGAACCTGGGGCTTTGATATTGGTGAGACATTCTTGGAGACCTTCGAAGAGATTTTCACTATTATAGTTGGTCATGCTTAGTTACATATATACTGGTGCAGTAGTGTGCGTTAAATAGCCTTAAATCATAGAGTCAATAATTCTGAATTGACACACGCGTCGAGGTTCACGCGACACGCTAATCTTGTCAAACGAGGTCACGTGTTGAGGATGACCTCCATTTTCCTCAATCCAAGCTCTAAACTGAGAAGTAGATCCATAAAATGGTGATGGCAGGCTCATATGAAAGAAGATGACAACTCTAAGATTCTAGCTAAGCCTCAAGCACGTAAATACAAGCATTTTACCAGATTTACAAGATCGATCCTCCTGTCCTTGTCCACGGATGTCCCTGCATATACACCAGAGACACGCTGAATAGAATTACAATGGGTGAAAATTGAATAATGAACGATATCATATGTGGCAAGTGTCCAAATTTGCTGCGTGAAGACTTTGACGTTCAACACATTGCTGAGCCGTCTCCTAAATTATCTATGTCACCAACGCGCAGAGCACAACTGTCCATAAACTTCGCATCAGCAGTACAATTTCCTTCTGATGTACGTTTCTCCTCCAGTTGCATAAAATCACCTCCCTAATCATGGTACATATGAAGATCATCCTTGTCTCTCCTCCGCGCATCCTCCGCTATCTTATACTTTGGCTCGTCGTCTTCTGGGGGTCATCCGTATGCTTGTCTACAGACTTCTTTCCTTTCTCCCAAGTATCTTCGGTAGGCTCGATTAGACATTCAGTGTTGGCTGATAGCACAAGTACTCACTTAACAATCCTAGTATACCGCTCAACCATTCTTGAGTCTCAGCCAAGTTGCCGATTCCACTGCTGTTGATGACTTGGTGTAAGCCAAGCGGCGCAGAAATCGTGGGGCTGATGGCTTGGAGGATGGGCCTAGAAAAGAGAGTTCAGTCGGCCGTTCTCATGAAAAAGGTGTCTCCTACTGAACCAGTAAACTTGAAGGAGCTCATCAATACGAAAAATAGGCGACGAAAGCTCTCTTAGGATTGTATGCCTAGTTGAGGAAGGCACGGTCTATTATGGGTTGGACACTCCGACTATGATGTGATCGGAGTTGTACTGTACGTCTTGCCGTACACGGTAGACATCAGGCAGTTTGTTCGAGTTGGTCACATTTTCCTAGCCTCTCCAGTGTCCACTACGATTTTAGTCCTGGTATTGTTTATCAGTAGTTCTACCTTCCTCTGTTTTATGGTTGCCAAAATATCTTACTTCTGACGACGCGCCATACGTTGTGAGGTTGCTTCAAGGTGGAGATTCTTTCAATGCCCGAGCTTCATGAATGTGATGGCTATTTGGTAAATGACTAATCTCTCTGAGTATGGCTAGTTTTCTGGTAGCCCTTCCTATCGTGTTTATGTAGTAGAATTAGCCAGAGATGAGATGGATATTTATCTTCCAACTTAGATCTCCGGTTCATTTATCGTAGCGTACATCCTTGACATGTTGATGCCGCCTCTTGTCTTTATATCACATCCAAATCAACAATAGCATAATCCCAAACGCAGAAGGGCGAGACAGATGGAGAGATAATAATCATGCCTTTGATTTATTCTTTCTAAGTACCCTAGGCTAGTAGCTCAAAGTATGCATAGCAAATAATAACCATCATATCAAAGCTACTAAAAGCAAGCATGACGTCACCCTAGTTGCCACCGCCTTCCTGATTTTGGAGAAGGAAGAGGGTTGTGAATTGGTTGAGCGCCACGGACAACGGCCACCAGCAACGAAAGTAGCGTGTCGATTTCCGGTCCGTATAAACACCAAGGTAAGATTGGTGACTGGAATATGGTAGGGGTCTGGGATTAGGAAAGTAGAAGCAAGTGGAATGGGAATTGCACCAGAGTCGAGCCCTTGGGTAGTGATCTATTAATTGGTGGCCGGGTTATATTCGCTTCAGGAAATTGTGGCAAAGGTCGTGGACTATCACCTAGCGTTAGTGGTAGGTTTAATCTATACAGGGCCTCGCCGTGCTCATCGAAATCGCCTAAGATGCGCGGTGGTCTATCGGGGAAGTCTCGTATTTCGTGCACTTAGAAGAGGCAGCATGATCTCGATCTCATTCAAAAGGAAGCGGGGATCTGGGTGCTCCACTGAGTCCTCGGCGAGACAGCGATGAACAAGCTCTATCAAATAAGTACTATATCTAGTGTTGAGTATCTTTGGGCCATAAGTCCGGAAAGCCACATTTTGCTGAGCTGCAGGGAGATTTGGATACGAAGTAGTGCTAGTATTAAACCTTCTCTGTTGTAGGCCAGGTAATAATTGCCCGGCTTGATTTCTAGTTTGGATTCCATATCTTCCTTCACTTGAAGTAAGCATTAGCTGGTAAATGACAGCTCCGACTTGCCAGATATTGGTCTTTGGTCCCACGCTTTGACTATGTCGAGGCTAGTCGTGGTTACTAGTAGTATAGAGGTCGCAGCAATATTTCTCGTTTCCTCCATAGCTGCAATAGTAAGAGTGCGGATTGGTGTGATACCTACGTTGGATGACCTATAAATAATTGATCCTGTGGAGGTCAAACGAATACTCTTGTGAAAAAGCTCATTGGATCAGAACAATCTTTAGGGGACAAAGCACCCTACCTTCCCTCTCCAACAGCATTCATTGAAAACAGCGCGACTGTTAAGATGATTTGGCCTAACTCCAGCGCTTAGAAGTAATTGAGAGAGTCCAAAGTCGCTAATTTATATACCTATCAGTGGATTTTAAACATGCTTATTGCACTGAATACGTATTTTGAACGTTGCCATACGCCGGTGATCACCATCGCCATCATGCTCCCCAATGAAGATTGTAAGGTTATTTAGCAGCAGCTAACATCTAGACATTAGGGAGACCAAAAGTATTCATGTCTGACGGGTCTAGATCAAAATGTACCAACCATTTGCCCCCTGAAGCTGCCCATATGGTGCGGCTGGAGCAAACCCTTCAACCTAGAGTGAGAAGCTTAATTAATCTGATAAACAATTTCAGGAGAGAGTCAATGAACTCAATCCATGCGCAAGACCAGAAATACCCATGGCAAGACAATGAAAAATTCTCCAACAAGCCACCGTCGGTAAAACCGATGCTACATGCTAGAACTCAACAACTTTAAGGTGTTGAAATACAAGGGTAGTGATTTCACGCACAATCTGCTCCTCTGAGATATGATAGCCTGGTGTTATCTTGAGCCTTTCTTGCAAGTCCCCGTCTCTACGGTACTCCCTATGAGTTACGAACTAAGGCAGCTTGTATCATGATAAAAGAATTGCGTTTAAGATAGAGTATTAGAAACTCTGGCAAGATGTAGCCTGCGCCTTGCAGATTCAGAAGAGACGGCAGTCTGTCTAGTTCCACCCTATGCTGACTTAAATGGCAGATTGAAGAGCAATAGAATACATAAAGAGCATGATACTTACATATAGATTCGAGTAACCTCTTTAAAACGATCATAACCAAACCAACTCCAGGATTGTTTGAGTAGGGTGTCTCACCTATATGATGCGGTCCGCTTCCGTCATCTCCGTGGATTGCTTTGTAGGGTTTTACACAGATCCATGCCGCCTTGGTTCATGATCATGGACATTGCACGGCTCTCATTGCATACGCCTGGATCTATCTTAAGCTCTGCTTTATGATGGTGTCCTGCGGTTCGAGTCTGAACCAGACCCCTCCTCTTCTATAACCTCTTCTTCGTGCTTTGGTATTCATCCACAACCCAGCAATACCATTGCCTCCCGCTCTTACTGCTTTGGCGGGCTGCCATTTTTGGTCATGATCAGCCCAATTTCGCGACTGAAATAACCATTCTATCTGTTCGTCGGTTTCATAACCAACGTGGACTGCTGCTCTAGCATCAAGTTGTCAGCTTTACAAGCTCGAGAGAATAGTAAAAAGAGAGATATATATATTATCGGACACCTTTTAGTATGGAAGCCGACTAGCTTGAACAAAGTCTACGAAAATGCCGATATGGAGGAGATATAGCTGCTGACACCATATCGTACGTTACGCGGCATTGTGAGTCATTCTCGAAAGAGAAGTAATGGGATAGCTGAATACCAATTGAGGAACCTCCCTCTTAGCCCAATGTTGTTGCTCGGGCTCTAGAAACGTGGTTCTTTGTTTGGTTATGGACGATTGCTAATTTCAAATTCTCCCAATACAGTCTCGACAAAGCGATTAATATCAACTGTAAAAACAAAGAGGTACACAAAAGTCAAAGAACTAATGATAGAGAGAATATCAGGTACGACTTGTTCAGGTGATGAAGCACTATAGCTATGTAAATTTTCTTACAATAGAGAATTCAGTGACCACTAATGCTTCGTCCGTTTGATTGAATTATTTGTATTAGCAGTTTCATGTCAGATACTCCTCTATATAAAGTGCTAACTTTTTCAAGGCTTCTTGAAGAACAGCGGTCTCGCACACAAATCCTATGCGGACAAACCCTTTAAATTCTTCTCCAAAACATTTTGAGCCTGGCAAAACCATGACTTTGGTCTTCTCGATGAGATCAATGCATAATTGGACATCATCTAAAGGCTTGCCTTTCCGCTGAAATCGAATGAAAGCCGTTGTTCCGCCGGTTGGTTTCACCCATGAGCAAAGCCAGCCATGCTCTTTTACAAACTCGTCCAAAAAAGCGACATTATCCTTCGCAAGCTGTATGTTTCGTTTGAGAAGGGCGTGAAGCACTGATTGCGATAAGGCATAGGATGCTACTTGATCATCTAGCTGTGATACAGAGATCGTGGTGTAATCTCGAGCAGAAGCAATGGCCTCGGTGATACCTTGTTCTCGTGTAGCTATCCAGCCGATCCGGATACCGGCCAAAGAATAAGCTTTGGACATGGATCCTGTGACAATTGTCCTTGAATAGCCTAATGAAAGTAGTGACGGAGGGAACTCTTGATCTGCTGGTGATATACCATGGAATAGTGGCCGATATACTTCGTCAGAAAGAACAATTATATCTCGTTCTTTGGCAAAGTTCACTAATTCCTGCAGCACGGACTTCGGAGTTGTAGCCCCAGCTACAAAGGATCAATGTTAGTCGAAACTCTATTTGAAAGTAAACCAAGGCTTACGGCCGCTCTGCTTAGAGTAGTATATGTTAAGGACATGCAGGTGTAGAGTGAATAGAAGATTCATAAAATTTGAAGGTCCAACATGCCAACAGCCACCACGGCCATATCTCAGAAAAGGGGCAAATCTCAGTCCTGAGGTATATCTCCCTATTACTTACTGGGATTGTTCGGATTATTGATGATGATCATTTTCGTGTTTTCCTTAACCAAACTGTCCAGCTCCTTCACGTCTGGGATATATTTTTTGTCTTTTTGCAATCTCCACAGAGACACTTCTGCCCCAAGACTTTTGGGTACAGCATAGAGCTGTTGGTAGGTAGGATACATGCAAATGACATGATCTTCTGGGCCGATCAGAGTATATAGTAAGAGGAAATTCGCAGCGATGGCCCCAGGTGTGATGAGGATATTTTCAGCTGAGAGGGGCGATGCAGTTCTTGCAGAGTACAAGGCAGACAAGCGCCCGCGAAGAGTATCTGATCCTCTAATAGCACCATATGTAAGTTTTGTAGAGGTATTGAGCGGTGGCTTGACATTCGGATCTTCACAAAGTCCAACTAGGTCGTCTATAGAAATGCTTGCCGCACAGGTCTCGGCGATATTGAGAACTCCTGGGGTGATTTCATACTTGTCCATCCACTGCAAGGCCAGTCAGTTGGTATCTAGACAGGTAGAGGAAGCAGAAGCACATACTTGTTCGACATCGAAAGGCTCAATTTTGACCATGATGACCTAGAGAAAGAGGTATTGATAGGCGTGCCCCGCACCGGCACTCTTGCGATACTCGGTAATGGCAAGGTTATAATAAGACACTATTCTGTGAAATGTAGAGTTGTAGCTGGGAACGGAATTTGTACTCTACCGTCGTTTCGTAATATCCGGACCAGAACAGAACTCGTAGTGCAATAGATCAATTCCGTAGCCCACTTTGATATACTATATAGGATTGCGTTCACTAGTCTCTGTGCAGTTACAGGTACAGGTACACATACACGTCCTGGTACGGGCCGCGATAAACTCAGATGGATGTGGCACACGTGAAGTGGGGGAGCTGAGGTGCCTTTGGTGGAAGATTGAGGTCATGATCCTTGTTATACACCAAACCCCAAGCCCCAACCACCGCGGTTCAGGCCACAATTTGGTGGCACAACCATCTACATCCACGACTCTTTCTAGGTAGACATCTTTCTTAGGTTGCCACCCAAAGCAGCTCCTACGTCCTTTGCGCATTCATCTTTTCATTCACATTCTTCTGCCTTTTGCCGGGATTTGTCACGAAATACGCTCCAGCTTTCGTTGTGAGTTGTATGGCGTAAACACAGCTCCCCATCTTATCTTGAGCCAAGCTCCCAACATCACCAATTCGAGAATTCGAGGACAGATGCAGCCGCTACGGCTTAAGGCAGCAGCCCTGGCGGCTCTGTCGCTGGTCTCTGCAGCTTATGGATATGGCAACTATTCTACAGTGGATATGATGAGAGCCCAGAGCTCGCTATTGGGCATTCGGGATGAGGACTGTCCACCATGGTATGATATGCGCAACTCTGTCCTATATCTGTTGAGTATGATACTAAGTGCCGTAGTTTCAATTGCTTACTACCAAAATTTACCTGTGGACAATATGCAGAGTGCCAACAGTATGATGGCAAGTGCTCATGTCCTTCTGGATTTGGAGGAGAAGACTGTTTGTCTCCAGGTTAATACCCTGATCTATCTGCCACTTAACATGCTAATGTTATCTAGTTTGTGGATCTTTGGCAGATGGCAAAGACCGACCTATGCGATCAGGCGATTACTGCGAGTGTGCTGAAGGGTGGACTGGTATAAATTGTAATGTCTGCACAAATAACCTGGCATGCAATGCTTTGATGCCTGGAGATGCGACAGGAGGGGTCTGCTATCAGAATGGCGAAGTTGTAAAGCAAAACTACCAGATATGCGACGTGACCAACGTCAAGATTGTGGAGATTCTAGATGGAAGGCGGCCACAAGTTACCTTTACTTGTGACGCCGAGGACTCCACTTGCGATTTTCAATGTAAGTGAAGTTACTTTACGCCTCCGACACAATGAGCTGACTTAACATAGTCTGGGTTGAGCATAAGGAGTCTTTCTATTGTCACCTTAATACGTGTGAATCGAGCGCCGACAATTCTTACTCCCAGAACGGTACAAGCTATAAATGCGAGAACATTGAATGCAGTTGTATCGCTGACCGCATGCTATGCGGTGAAGGTGGATCAGTTGACATCAGCGATTTTCTGGTCGAAGAAATCAAAGGCCCAGCAACATTCAGCTGCTTGCAGAAAAACGGAGGGAGTAATGACTGCAAGTTCAAAGAGCCAGCAATGGATCAGCTAATACAGCAGATTTTTGGAGATAGTAGTATTTTCATTGATTGCCAGGCAGGAGAATGTCTTCATGAAACCCAAGTTCCGGGTTTCGAACGTCCCGTAAAGAAGATCAATACACCTCTGATTGCTGGGGTCATAGCTGGAGCCTCACTCTTCGTAGTTGCGGTCATTTTGGCCGTATGGTATCTATCCCGGAGACAATACAAGTACGGGCCTATCCATTTGGACGACTCTGATGATGAAGGAACAAAACTCATGACCGACCACAAACCGGCATCCTTATACTTTGACGAGGTATCGTATAAGCTGAACGGGAAACAAATATTGTCTGGTATTCACGGTGTTGCTCACCCAGGGGAGATCATGGCCATCATGGGAGCGTCAGGCGCTGGAAAAACTACGTTTCTTGATATCCTAGCGCGGAAAAACAAACGGGGGACCGTTGGAGGCAACTTCTATGTGAATGGTGAAAAGGTCAATGACTCTGAGTACAAGAGTGTTGTTGGTTTTGTTGATCAAGAGGACTCTATGCTACCTACACTCACCGTTCATGAGACCATCATGACTAGCGCTTTACTCCGACTTCCTCGAGGCATGGGTAGGGCAGCCAAAGAGCAACGAGTTCACGAAGTTGAGAAACAGCTGGGAATTTCTCATATTAAAGATTCCTTAATAGGCTCCGAAGAGGGCAAGGGTCGAGGAATCTCTGGTGGTGAGAAACGAAGGGTTGGAATCGCGTGCGAGCTTGTCACCAGTCCGAGTATCCTGTTTCTGGATGAGCCGACAAGCGGACTCGACGCCTATAATGCATTCAATGTCATAGAGTGTCTAGTCACTCTAGCCAAAACCTACAAGCGGACCGTTATATTTACCATTCATCAGCCAAGATCTAACATAGTAGCTTTGTTCGATCGGCTCCTCCTTCTAGCAAAAGGAAAGACTGTTTATTCTGGCGAGTTCGCGCAGTGCCAGGACTTTTTTGATCATATTGGCTATGCCTGTCCTCCTGGCTTCAATATTGCAGACTACTTGGTTGACTTGACCATGCATGCCGGTACTCCTCACACGCCATTAGATACGGGTATTCCAGGTTTTGAGCCGGATGCCAGCAGCAGCGTTGGCCCAAGTAGTACACGAGCTGTTAAGTCAATTGCAAGCATTGGCGGCGGCAGTATAGAGGAAGGTATAGTCGTTGGTAGTCCGAGTGACTCGGTCCGTCGACCCAAAGGCAAACGGAGGGACTCTGTCAAAGCGAAGCAAGAGCGGGAGTTGTACACACGCAGGAAGAGCGGCATGGAAACCCCAGGCTCAGCAATTGAAGAGACGCCTCTGGATCCAAATGCCACAGCTGCGGAACAATGGCTACGTCTTTCAAGGCAGAAAGTTGGCCATGTTCCTCAGCACACTATAGAAGACCCTGACAACCTACCGCCTGCAGCGCCTGATACTGGTACTGATCTTGATATCATTGTTGCTGCATACGCAAATTCAGAGATAGCCGCGAACATCAACAATGATATTCATGCTGCTATCTCTAGCGCCCAAGATGCGAATGGTTATTCAAATGGTCATACCGTTGTAGCTAGTTCTGGAGGCACTATGGGAAGAGGGTATGCAAGGGTCAGCTACTTGAGGCAGTTTATTATCCTGTCACAACGTACCTGGAGAAATCTATATCGAAATCCAATGTTGATGCTAACGCATTACGCCATCGCGATCCTGCTAGCAGTGCTCTCAGGCTATTTATTCTACGGACTGACAGATGATATCCCTGGGTTTCAAAATCGACTCGGTCTATTCTTTTTCATCCTTGCACTTTTTGGATTCAGCACCCTTTCCAGCTTGAACGTGTTCGCAACCGAAAGGCTTGTATTTGTGCGCGAGAGAGCTAACGGGTATTATTCACCCATTACATATTTCGCCGCCAAAGTAATTTTCGATATCGTCCCTCTTCGTATCATTCCACCCCTGATCATGGGATCAATCCTCTATCCGATGACCGGGCTGGTGCCGGACTGGACACACTTTTTTAAATTCATTCTGGTGTTGGTCCTATTCAACCTCGCTGCAGCTGGCATCTGCCTCTTCATAGGAATTGTGTGCAAAGATCAAGGCGTAGCAAGCTTGATCGGAAGCCTAGTCATGCTTTTTAGCTTACTCTTCGCTGGGTTACTGCTCAATCATGACGCAATTCCTAAGTCTGCGCTTTGGCTGCAGTCGCTTTCAATTTTCCACTACGGCTTCGAGTCCCTCATTGTTAATGAGGTTACATACCTCACACTAACGGACCGAAAGTATGGTCTTGATATCAGCGTTCCTGGAGCTACGATTCTAAGCTCTTTTGGATTTGACACGCAATCTTACTATCCAGACATTACCCGCTTAGCGATATTTGGAGGCTCCTTCATCCTACTAGCATATATTGCGATGCATATCCTTTTAGTTGAAAGACGATAGATGATATTGGACTTTACTGTGTATTTACACCATTTTCTATTCATAAGCATATTGGCGGAGTTTGGGAGTTGCTGTAGTATATATTTCTAGTCTATAGATGACCTGGCAATCATACATAATATTCTAACTTTTATGATGTCATATGACAGCACTAGACCAGTTTACTTCAGCATTTCATACAAGATATGCTTTTCATTGACATTGATTCTTAGACTTTGTGCTCGTTTATTCATCCACACTGTCAGGCGCGGTACCAATGTTTAGTGACTGTCATTAGTTTGTTCTCGATATTCATCACTTTCGAGGAATCGTTGATATAGTACCTTTCGTGAATACGGCTGATTTAACCACTATAATTTTTCTACTTGAAATCAGCCGTCAAGTTGTATTTTGGCGCTGAATTGTTTTCATAAAACTTTCAAAGTCAAAAATGAATCCTTCGCGTCTTCGGTCATCGTCCCTCAAATGGCGATCTCATGTACTGGACAACTCGAGTTCCCCATTGTATCCAGTCGGTTATGATGGCATTCCACCCAGATGAGCCAGACTGGAGTCGAGCTAATACTCCAACATACTTTTCTAAGTTGTCTACGCGACCAGCCCAATCCATGTATTCATTCGCCTCCAAGGCAAGTATCACTGTTTGGGCGCGAGTTTCGGCGAGTATAGAGATGCCATTAGCATTTATCACAGTTGTGCATGAAGCTTGAATCGCTTGTACATCGCCGTCTCTCTCACAAGCAGTTCTAGCGTGTTGTAATGTAGCTGGTTCGTTTATGTCAGGCAGATTCTGTATAGTCATGGTCGGGCTAAGCAGCCTTAGGCGACAATACTCGAGGGAAATTTTATCTTCAAAGAGGGTTTGTCTGGCTGGCGTACCATCTAGCTACTCCGAATTTTTGTAAAGCTCTGTCGTAAATATTCGCATCCCTCTATTTCATATGAGTAAAGATCTTATATGGTTGGTATGGAGGTCGTTATCTGCTCGCTGGAGCGATTCTAGAGATATAATTATGTCTTTGTGCTTCTCTATTAAGTCATCAATTCTATTAGCTAATAAGTCAAGAACTTCGGATGAAATACTTTTGCCCTGTATTGAAAGTAGTAGCTCGTCTATCTGGCGTGCACTTGCCGATCCCATTTGACTGGCTTTTCGAAAGTCGAGATTAGCTTGAAGTATCCTAAAAAGATTTTCTGCGAATGCGAGACTTCGTTTTTGATCTGGTGTCAAAGCAAGTATGTCCAGGTTATCTCCCAAAGGCATATTGAATAACCTTGTGCACTCTCCGACAGTGGCCAGTAGCCTTTCGTTATTGCTATTAATGTCGTAAGCCTCTATGGCTTCCTAAGATACAGAATATGTTGTTTTATAACACTCATTACTGTGATATAACGAAGAAGCGGACGTTGAAAAGCCTGACTGATGATGGTCCAGAAATCCTCTTGTTGTAACATTGACCAAGTAGTAACTGGTACCGGATAGCTTGTCTGTGTGTTTATACATCCAGGCTGACGCAATATCGGCTCCCCGGATCCGCTCATATCTTTAAATGTGGGGAAATCGGTCTGGAGCCAATAACCAAGAGGCAGTCCTCTTATTCCAGGGAAAGGCTCCGAATTACATCCGTGGAGCTTTCGACTTCCGTCAGACCACGATACAACTTGAGTAACTTAGAGACTTACGACAAATTCTGCAGCCCAACCAAGTTCTGAAATTGCTTGTGTCTCGAAATACAGCTCTCTCCACTCGAAGTTAGAACCGGATATCTTTGCGAAAAATGGTATACCGAATGCATGCATTACTTCATGATATAACTGTCAGACAAAAGATCAGCACAAAATTGCGCCACGACACTCTCAACTCACGGTGCTGGCTTCTTCCCATTCTATACGCATCCGCTCAGCAGTATTCAAATCAGATCTGAATAGTGTATCAATTCTTTCATATTTCAAGAAGATCCAGATACCCCACCCAATTCTCATGTCTCTTTGATTCTTTGGCTCTTGCATCTGCTCATCGTTCATGAGCGTCACAGCATAACCATTCGAATTCTTCCTGTTCTCGTCTAAGAGATTACCAAAATGAGGCTAGAAGTTTTGTCAGCCAGTAAATTCTAATTTAGTGAAAACAACACAAAAGTTCGGTGTCATTGCTACTTTTTTTTTTTTTAGTTCACCTCATGGCGCTCAGAAAACTGTGCAGCCAAACTTCGAAGGCTCTTCTTCATGGGATTGTATTTTTTATGCCCATTTATTTGCAAAATAAAAGAGAATATTTCTTTTGACTTACTCCGCGCGGGTCGTGCTCTATGGAACAAAAGCCGAGTTTGAGATCAAACTGGTTCATTAGCTGTTCAAACGTTTTCTCTCGCTGGTGGTCTATTACAGCTTGTGAATCATGGATTGGTGCTGCATGAAAAGATATATAGTTGGCCTCATCCACATCTTTTGGGCGTCTTCGATGATTAGGAATGACTCAGCGTGGACCGTTCATAATGGCATTATACTACAAAACAATCAAAAAACTTCCCATCACAACGAGTGCGATGAGCAAATACCCCAGGCAGAACATGCAGAGCTGTAAGCATTCTCGAAGCCAGCTTCAAACTCGGTAACATAATCCTCTCCACCTCCGGATAATGCATAACCCATTTACCCCTTGCATTCTTCAAATCATACAAATGATCTATCGTGAAAGCTGGGGTTGCGGGTCTTGTCAACCATCTGCTTCTTTGCAGTATCGGATGGATGTAGTTTCCCAGAGTGGCAACGGGCAATTCTCTGTCTGGTATCACGTCCAATTCTAGCAAATCCTTGGATGAGAACTTCCAGAACTTCCTCTGTTGAAATTTAAGAGTGGCAATGCGTTGCTTGCTTTCGTCGATGCCGTATGTGCTTTTTGGATAGAGAAGATCGAGGGGCGTTAGATCGCTTTAACGACTGTCTTGCTGTGCTCCATACTTCTTTGCAACTAAATTTCTTGAATTGGCATATCTAATCTATGGTTGAAATTAAAGCCAAACGACATGTCTTGCATCCTGAGCCCTATCGGCTTGACAATGAAACATATTTTAGACTAGGCACATACATTTGGTAAGTTCAGGGAGTGTAACCTGTGATTGCTGGGCTGCTATTGTGTATCGCTTAGTTTGAAATTCTAAATGTCCAGCCTTTCCCTACATACTGTACGTACTGTAGTCGTGATATTTGCCATATGGGAAAAAGCGCCAGTCGCTTTATTAGGCGAGCCCTGCACCAGTAGCCGCCGTTATTTTAGCGTTTCAACAACTTAATGTCCACCAAGTTAAATTACGGAAGTACAACCACAAAGTCTTCGTCCTTCTAACATTAATAACCCGGTTTACTACAAATATCGACCTTACCTTACCGTTTCACTTTCTACTACTGCTGAAAACCTAGCAGTATTCGCCAGAGACTCCTTTAAGTCCTAACGGAAGCACACCTTTTCCCTACCAACAGTACTTCCCCGCCGACATACATTTTAATAAATCTTTGCTTATCAAATAATAATGAACTGCACCGGTATTCGCTTTATCGAGACTTATCCCGCTGTTTGCTGGTTATATAACTTTTCGAATCGATGCCATGCATTCGAGGTTTGGTTAGGAATACCAGCCTGAATCAGCTTTTTCAGCAAGCCAGATTTACCTGCACTTCAGCTGAGTGAGGGGTTGCTTTTACTAGGAATCCTTACAATGTTTGGCCTTCTTGCGCCTATATCAGACATTTTACGTCCAGACTCGCGGCGCGGGTGGTTCGGCCGGTTTCTGTGGTACCTAGGAGGTTTCATCGTCGCTGCTTGGTTGGTTACTTCAGTTGTAAGTATTGAACCCCGTCATTTGGAAGTTTCTTGTAGAAGTACAAGCTGAATTTCTTGCAGACACGTACTACTTTGGGTGCTTTAGGGAGCTTGCAGCTTAAGTTTGATAGCTAAAGTTAGTATAAATGCTTTTACACTGTTCAATTTTTCCTTTCTTTGACTATAAGCAGTAAACATTATTACAACGGCTCTGTAGGTGCCAAATGGGACTCCAACGTCCCTTAGCTGGTAGCATGCAGTATATTAAGTGTGATATAACGTATTAAACGCGCGTTTTGTAAAATCCACTGCTCTCCTCTCGTTTCTAAGTGTGAGCTCCCTTTTTACATCAACAATATTCTTGTTATTCTGAGTCTGCTCGTAAACTCATATACTCTGCGCATTTTGCAACACTACAATTTTCGTTTTTCAATATTATGATGAATAGTGCCGATTGGAATCTGTTGGCAATGTACTCGTCGTGCCTTCCTTTTGAAGTTGGAATCGAGTGACTTGCCGTACTAGTAAATATCATGACGGTGAACTCGTGCACGCCGTTCCTTCCGTTGCAAATTCTTGAACAGAATAAAGAGATCTCGAATCGGAATTTTGTGTTGCAATAAACACTTCCTGACAAAGTCCTTTGATGATCACACGCGCTATTCATTTATAAATTTGAGACAATATTGCAAATACTGTATCAAAAAACAACATAATGCTTCATCTTTATCGACATACAAGCTCAACTACGAGCCGAAGCTGTGCCATCTTATCATACTTTATCGTTTAAGATTACATAGCTCAATCAAAATTCTCCAGATGATAGTAGTTGGAGATTTAGGTGCTACTGAGTAATCCAGCGGCTTCTCAAATAATTCGAAGATTTCCTGCAGGAACTCGGCAAATATCAGGGACATTCGCCTGGCCTGCACCCCATAATTGCCAAGAAGCCTGATCATCCGCGATCAAATTGCCGCTGACTTGATTATTCCCATCTCCACCAATGGGTTCTGGGATATACAACGTCGTAATGAGAATTATGCGTCCCAATGAAGGCATCTCCCAGCGATCAAGTGATGCATAGCTAACAAATATTTCCATTAAGCATTTTAGCACTGCGTTGAGTACTGAGACACACACTTGTGGTTCACAGAATAGTGGTAGGCATTCATGGATGTGTCTGATATGAGGCGGATATAAGCATATTTCATGTTTCAACTTGACAGTATATACTAAATATTGCGTCAGGGTGACTCTTAACAACGCTCTACCGACGCAACCCGAGTGGATTGGACATGGGCAAAGATCGCCGTCAGGCAGGAAATGACGCAGTTGAATTGTCGAAATCTCCTTTGAACACTTCCTCCCGCCTCAAAATTACAGATCTCTAATAACATATATTGCACAAACACCGTTATACAAGATGACCTCCGGGGGGGTTTCCGGTTACAGAAATGGGACCCTTCGACTTTCCGCAGGCATTTGCTCATATTAACAATGTTACATCTAGCATTCTGAGCCTTGTCGAGAGCTATGCAAATCTAGGAGCATGCTCAGGTGCTGGCCCCATGGGAGCGTCATTTAGTTATGATACGGGAAGTCTTTGGCTTTCAGCGAAGACTGATCCCATACTAGCACTATGCTGGCAGGAGCGGAGCAATCGGGGATAGCAGGAAGTAGTCCGGATAGAATACATTAATACAGCCCAATAGTTTGGCCATCTGTGTGACTCGGAAGAACGACCGGGTCTATTCTCTATGTCATAGAATCTTGATCCCAGTCCCCAGTCCGAGGTTCCGCCTTCTCCGTAACTCCTTTAAGTGATTAGTCTGATGATAATAAAAATTCATCTTCTTTGCAGCAGTCTATGTAACTTTAGATCAAAAACTCCGCCTATTAGTCCTTCTTGTCACAATATGGGCAGAAAGGATATTAATGAAATACCGGGATCTTCAGGGCATTGTGAAAGGAGAAGCGAGTCTCGGCTTTATTCATCCAGTCTCTCACCATTCCTGAGAGTACCCTGGTCTATTCCCCGCAAATTCTGCAATGCATGTACTATATCGCGTTACTGATTGCTAGCAGCCATGATCTGCGGAATAACGCCAGGATTTAGTAGCCACATACTTCATCCGGACCCGTTGTGGGGATATCAACCGAACACTAAGTTTGATCACACTGATATTCCAGAATGGAGTTCGGGGAGATATCCTTATTATTGCAGGGATTGCTTTGCTCCGTCTCGTGGGGTACCTTGTATAGCATCAACGATAGACTTTTCCGAACTCCTTTACCCTTTAGGGAGTTATGGGCTCTATTGGGCTTATGAGTGGTTGTTAGTGGCTTCCTGGAACCTCATTTGAAGCCAATGAACCTAGACATATAGTCTTGCAAGATTCACGGTCCGTAGCGGACCGGAGAGGGGTGTAATCACGATATAATGATCATGACGCTTCCGCATAAGAAATAAGCGTAGCTCCAAAATACGGCTACAATATTCATCATCGGATTCACAATGCATTTCTCTGGTGCAGCAGCGCTGTTGTTTGCTCTAACCGCTTCAGTAGAGGCAGTCCGTACCATAATCCCAGCAACGTCCTTCAACTCACAAACCGATTTCGACACAGACTGGAACTACAATTATCCATGGGGCACAGACCACAATGGTGGCGCTCGCATGGCCAAAAGTCAAGTGCAATTCTCCAGCGGCCAGTTGACGTTGACGGCGAAGAAAGTCACTGGACAACCGGATGCAAGCCATGGAGGCCAGGCCATAAAGATCAACTACCTTTCTGGTGCGATTCACGCCAAAGAGCATTTTAACGTGTCTCGCGGGGGTGGCTATGACTTTACTGGAGAATTTAAAGCAACGACAACGAAAGGAACGTGGCCGGCGTTTTGGTTAACTGCCGTCAATGGTTGGCCTCCTGAGGTACGAGAGTACCTTTGTATATTTAGAGCACGAGACTTATGAAACATTATATGTTTTCAAGTTTTTCCCAGAAAAAATCGCTGACTCTGAAAATTCGTAGGTTGACATGGCTGAATGGAAAGGGTCCGGGAAAATATCATTCAATACCTTTAATACCTCCTCGGTGCTTTCTTGGAAAGATGTTACTTACTCGAATCCCGGAAACTTTCACTCGATCAAGTGCGAGATTCGGGATATCAACCAGAAGGATGTGTCAGTCAAATTTTATATGGATGGCGCGTTGCAAGCGACCCATGTTGGAGGAGGTTATTTTGGCAAGCCTTTATATCTGTACGTCTTTTGGCGTCATGGAATAATGTAGTATATTATGAAGCTGACTTTCTACTTTTGCAGCATCATCAATCTACAGATGGAGGGATCATCTGGCTCGCCTGGCCCAACCACTGGTAGGTTATACTCGCAACCTCACCTTTTCCAAAAAGCTAATTTTAAGTAAGACACCCTTTACCAAGTTCGAAATTTGGCTGCCGTGAGCTACAACCCATAAGGGTAGTAGGTCTGCTGTGAATCTTTCTATCTATATTTGACAGTTTGACAGTTTGACAGTTTGACAGTCAAATCTTTCTTATGTTTTGTGCTTGTAGTTTGCAGATATTGAAGTCAAATAAATCCCTTTTGCACATCTCACCAATTAAACAAAGGACGGCTTGCTGTCCTTTATTTTATGAATCTTCGTGTGAAAAGGCCTGAAAAGCTTTGTGGCTCTGACCAGTGGTGAAAATTCCGTTTTCAAAGATGAAAACTTCACATTACTTAACTTTACAGTACAGAAATAAGACCATTCTTACTTATTCAAGCAAATATGATCTTGCGATTACACCGTACTCCAATTTCTAAGGGGCTTATATCGTAATTAAATTCTTAGTAGAAAATGCGATAAAAAGTGTTAAAACATTAGTAAGAAATGTTATGGGTACCTCGGATAGTCGGAGATCTCTCACTCAGTTAGCGAACCACTAACGGTAAGACATCTTCATTTCTAAGGGGGAGCTTGCAACTCCTGCTACATAAACCTACAAAGCAAATGGGAACCCTCCTGGTCTACTCTAAAAAAAAGAAAACGCAGCTAGGGTCACACGAGATGGTGTTTTACTTATGCATTCTTTATACCGTATTCTAGGTGCCGTTGATCCACAACGGCAATGATGGTATAGCTCGCTGTATTGCTGTTTAAGGTTTGGATCGTGATTCGTGGGTGAAGACGAGGCGCAGGCGAGTCGGTCTGCGTCGTAGGGAAATTGGAAAGTAAGCAAGAGCCCGATCAGCTCTTCAGGTGGTCGGATTCGTACAGACCATAAGCAAATTTCGGAATCAAAACCAAACCTTGCAAATAGCGCACAGACCCAAAAATTTCCAGAATATTAGGACATGTACGAAGCATCCAATCAAATGCAGATGATACGATTATATATCATCTTGTGTAGCTGCAGTGATAAAATCACGAACGTCATTTCTTTTTACTCCTGTTCTTTATGATGTAATTGTGAGCAGATTCTAGGCAGCCTTCGATCACCGATATTAATGCCCTGGGTTACGTGTTTTGGCCTACTTGTATTAATATATGAGAACCCGCCTGCTCTCAGGAAGTTGTAGGAAAACAGGTTCACAGTTTTCAACATTGTTAAGCTCAACCACTTCAGCCAGGGTTCCTTTCAAGCACCACATCATGCGAATCATCCTTCTCAATTTAATGCTAGCCGTCGCAGCTGGTGCTGCCCTCCTTCCAAACCTCACTGGCCCTTACGATGTTGGCACCACAGTCCTCGAGATAGTAGATAGCACTCGCTCGGATCCATTTTCCCCGACTCCTCAATCTCGAGATCTCGTCGTAACACTCTTCTACCCAACTCAATCCAATTTCTCGGAAAATTGCACCTTGGCTTATCAATTCCCTCCCAGTACCGCGGCATTTGCTGACAGCTACTTTGGGCTACCTGGAGGTACCTCCGGAGCTTTTCAGACCCGAGCCTGTAAAGACGCCCCGTTGGCTCGGCCAGATTTGCCTTTGTTGCTGTTCACACCTGGACTGGGGGCCCCGAGGCTCACTTATAGTTCAAATTTGGCAGAAATTGCAAGCTACGGTTGGAACGTGGCGTCTGTGGACCATCCTTACGAGACCCTGGTGGTGGAATATCCCGATGGCCGTGTGGTTTTTGGAAACCCTTTACTTCCGTCTAATGCTACCGAGTCCGAAGCTAATGACTGGTATCTGAAAAGGCTTGATGTTCGTGTAGCTGATGTGATATCTGTACTCAATGGACTGAGCAACCCACTTGTCGTATCACGCATACCAGGTTTCAAGCCTGTCTCGTCTTCTGAGACGGAAGCATGTCGCAACGTATCTGGATTTAGAACAGACAAGATAGGGATTTATGGCCACTCTTTTGGAGGTGCAACATCGCTGATGGCGATTACAAACGACACGCGCTTCCAAGCAGGGATTAACCTCGATGGGTCACTTTGGGGCTCGGCCATAGAGGAGGGAACTGATGTACCATTCATGATAATGAGTCGGCCGGGCTTCGCCAATAACCAGTCATGGGCTGCCGCATGGCCAAATCTGCGCGGCTTCAAGCGCGAGTACTTGGTGGATGGCGCTCTGCATAACTCCTACACCGATTTGCCTATCTTCAGGGATTTATTGGGTGATAAATTCCCTCCTGGCCAAGATGTAGGCCCAATTACTGGCTCGAGGATGTTAGCAATTGTGACAGGGTTTGTTGACGCATTCTTCGGGCGATTCTTGAAGAATCAAGAGCGTCCCTTACTAGATGGGCAAGGGATGGAGAATTATCTTGAAGTAACCCAGGTTATACCGCTAGAATGATAGCTCTTGAAGGAGTAATCTAGGTGGTCTTGCGTACCTAGATAAGTTAGCTATAGAATTGAAGGCTTAGAGAGCCGGTTGCAACAAAAGCAAATCTATAACGGGATAATATAGAATCTATGGCGTAAATCTTCGCTTGCCTCTGAGTATCTTCAGATTTGATTGTGGAAGGTGGCTATTAGACTGTACTCGAAATGTCATTTCACAAGGAGTAGAATAGACATACACAGTACTTATATTGATTATACATGCCAGACAATTACTATTTGTCTCTTGAGCCTAGTCTCGTAGTTTCTACCACGTTTTGATCATCGTCTACCTTGAGGTCATATTACGAAGCTTAGCTACATGTAATCTCCCAGAATAGGTAACTGGGTTATGTCCTCAGCACTCAGTAGGTAGCATCAAGTTTTTTGCTAGAGCCTTCGCTATCTGCCACCTGTCGAGGCTCGTCCTGTTGCTTTCCGACATCAGGAACAAGTTTGAGTAATCGCATGTCTCCATGGACTTCCGGTGATAAAATCGTAACCCGGAAGCAGGGTTATTTGGTTTCCAGGTTCATTATCTTAACTACTAAGATGTTAAAATGATTTAGCAAAGCATAATTTTGGACCAGAAGTTACTTATAATAGATCTCAGCTGAATACTACACCTGAAGTTTGCGCAAGTTTAGTTGAATGATGATTATGGGTAATATCAGTACAGGAATGTTCATCGTGATGTGTGCACAGGCACTGACTGACTCACTAATGTGGAATGTTGGAAATGCAAGCAGCTCTAAGTGGTTAATCTAAAACAATACAGAATTTACAAAAGAACTGCGTAATTACGTATGAAGTTTTCTTAGGTCTTCGATAATTCTGAACGGCTTTATGGCTTAAATTTAGGATCTATTCAACCATAATGGAACCTGTAAACCATCTAAGTCATATTTGAAAGCCAGAAAATTTTTCTTATGAGATTTAATTTCACTGTTACTTCTAGTAGTATTGTGAGCTTCTACCTGAGGCTTTGCCTATGCATAGATTCTGGAGACATTCGAAATTTCAAGTTCACATGATTGTTGGCTCTCTCTCACTCCGCCATTCAGGGGAGAGTGTGAGAAATGCAGGGAGAAAGAGAAATCAAACCAGTAGAAAGCACAAAAATGCGGCGGGAAGAAGTGATTAGTTCACATAGATAGGTTCATAAGCTGGAATTGACAATATACTCTCGAAGTCAAAGGTTCCCTTTTCAAAAGATGGTAAGACGTAAGTAGGGCCATGCAAAGGCTGACTCTCCATTATTGCGCAGACGGCAATATAAGTTAGAGATTACAGTCAGTTTAAGGTGCAGTAATTCATTTTCCAATTCTCAAATGTAAGTATTATGATATTCTGTATTCGTTTGGTTCCTTTATCTGTTTTCCAACAAAGGTTTTATACAATTGCAACAAGCTGACCCTGCTGTAATAACTCTAGCCTCTTTTCCGCACTTGCCTTCCATATTTTTATTTCAAACGTGTTATTGAATAATACCACCTGAAGTACTCGAAGATATGATGAATAGGACTAGCCCGGCTTGTGAGACTACCCGAAGTTAAAATGATCTTCAGGCAGTCTAAACAAATTTAAACATAGCCTGTTAGACTCCGTTGCTAGGCAAATTAGATAAGAGCATCTTAAGTGACTGTGAAGGGCAAGGGGCTGAGCGTAACCGGCAACTATTTAATGAGTCTACTTAGGAACCCTTTGTGGGCTTAGAAGCAATTCTCTTCCAGATTGGAGCTAACCCTGGCTACTCCTTAGTGGGACATATTTTTTGAGGCTGGTAAAAGATGCGACAGACAGGCAAATCCAGGACAACCATAGGTTTTCGCATGATCCCTGCTCAAGTTTTTCTCACATGCGTTGCCCATATTGGGGAGACTTACAGGTGTTATTTACCTTGATACATTGTTGCCTTGCACTTGCACATCTTGTCTTCTACACATTCAAGATTTATGAGTTATTAATGATATTTAAGCTGAGTGCCTCGAACAGCTGCGCACGCTAGGCGGCACTTCTAAGCCAAATCCTTTAAGCAAGTCGCAAATCTCCAAACACCGCACGATGATCACTGAGGTAAACATTGTCCTGGATGTTGTTGAGAACCTCGTAGCGGTCCATAACCCATCGGTTTTCTGTCACTGGGCCAACCCAAAGATAGTCGATTCGCGATGCTTTCTCGATAGAAAGGAAGCCGGTATAACTAGTTGGGATGTCAATGCATAATCATGGGCAAGATCAAAGGTCTCAGATTTTATCTGCTTTGACAGGACGAATTCATCATGAAATTATACAGATGCCCTGACAAGAGTAACATTAATAGAGACCACTTACGTCTCATAAGGACCAAATCTTGTTGCATTTGTCGCTAGGTTATATAACTCGCCCAAGTACCCGCTCGCTAGTAGAGCTTGGTACGCCTCACCGGTGGGCTCTGAGTTAAAGTCGCCCGAAAGAGATACACCAAGAGGTCCCCAGGCAGCCTGCACAGCCTTGATTCTTTCTAAAATAACACGGACTCCCTCAGAGCGAGCCCAACCGCTGACATTGTCTAAATGGGTGTTTGCAGCGATGAATCGTTTGCCAGACGTAATATGCTCAAATACTCCGATGGTGACAACCCGTCGGCTTCCAGCAAACCATCCAAAAGAGGGGACATCTGGAGTCAATGAAAGCCATTTGGTTTCGTTATACAAAAGCGTCAAAACCGAAGATTTGTATAGGATAGGAGAATATTCGCCACTTTGTTTGCCATCATCACGTGCGACACCAATATGTGCCCAAGCAGACCCCAGGCCACTTTTGATATCTTCAAGTTGCGCATGCAAGGCCTCTTGTAAGCCGATGAGAGTTACTGCGCTAGAGTCTGGTCCCCCAGCCGTCTGCGAGAGCTGGTTTATAACGAGCGGAGCCCTTGTGGACCACGGGCGTTCATTTCCCAGCGATATCGTGTTGGCATAACGAATGTTGAATGTTACTAGTCGTAAATTCAGTTCTTTAGACATAATCGGGGCAATGAGTGCCAAAGATAAGATGAAGCTGTCAAGCCTCATATTTATGGAAGCGTCGGCTGTAGATGCTGTATTATGTTTCTCAAGCGTAACATCAAGGAATGGCGACCACCTAATGCAACAACCAAGAAAATTCTAACCCACTGATGTGAAGTGATATACGCAGTTAAGAATATGGGAGTGATGGATTACAAAAGAGAAAGCATGTATGCACTTTTCAAGAGATTATGGGTCGCTACAGCAGCTGCCCACATGGGCGGACGTGAGTATTAAGGATCCAATAGCAGAAGCCGGGGAAACATGCATGGCCTGAGTGTACATCTTGGTGCGGAGTAACTCTCCAAAAAAGTTGATGATCTCGCGGTACTGATGTGGCAGGTGGGTTGCATAATCGGCTCCTGCATTTGACGACACTTCACATGTGATAGCCTGATGCTTCTGAACAATCGTTTTTAATACTATATTGGTGACCATAATCAAGAGTGTTATCTATATTATCTCCCTTTTGCAGTACCAACAATTAAAGTCTTAACTAAAATAATACTCGAAATACATGTCACAAGTTGATCAGTATACCAAAGGAGAGCCACGTGATCACTCAGTCAAATAGGGTAGATCCGTTTGCCTCATACCTCAACCGAGATGCTACCATCTTGATACCAGCTTCTTCGAGTCTTCGATTAAATCAAGACGGTTCTGGTCGGGAAGTTACTGCCGAGAAATCGTCAGAAATGACTCACCTAAGATGCAATTAAGAAGCAAGCTCCTGTGCTGTAGTAAGCCAAAACATGACGGTGGGAGGTTTAGGGGGGTTTCCTAATATTCCTTAAAGTCTCAACTATTTCATGAAGAATCTTCCAAGAGCCCCAAGGTTCTTCTCCACGACCCTCTGCCATTAAAGCTTTCACTTTATCCGTCTCAAATTTCTTGTCTATCACCAGAGCTGGCGTTGATTGGCCATGGAGGTGATAAAATATAGTCATCCATTGGGCTCTAGAAAATATTGCGAACAAGTCCTCCTCGTTTCCGTGCCGTCCAACTCTGGTGCTCCAGAGATAACGCTAGAGTGTGAGATTCTTGTGACACATGAAGAATAGCTTGCCAATGAACTGACCAGACGCCATATATCCACGTAGACGGCAAAACGGTCTTAGCGGCAATGGCCTAATACCATGTATTGTGCAATACGATAGTGCTGTAGGATCTTCCCCTTCTCCATAGCCTTCAGGCTCGAATGCAAGGATGCCGGGTTGAAGTGCGAATTCCCATATCATGTGTCGGATTTCTATAATAAGCGGTGAAAACAGAATAAACGATTCCGACTCGGATATCTTGGGATGAACAAATTCTACTTCGTTCGCTTCAAACACGGCAATAAATTCCACTAGACCTGACTGATATGATAGCGCTGCTTGTCGGGTGCAAGTAGTTTGGTGGCGGAACAACGAAAATGATTTAGAGTTTACCAAAGCACTATACGTCCATAGTGTTATCAACTAGGTCGAGAATAGTCCTTATCTCATAAATCAGATCCTCTCCACGTAATAGCCGTAATTTGGCTCACAAAATGAGTGCTTCACCCTTTCGGCTAATAGAAAGGCTCAGAGAGTGGTTTCTCTCCAAGGGTCTGAAAGGAAATCGTCAAAAATTTGTTAGTAGCTCGGCAATTCAAATTTGATTTTATTAACAAAATTTTAGGGGCTTTATTCCCTTTACCAACTTTTATAGAAATGCTGAAAGCAGGCAACTCAACATGGATCGCCACTCAAGGTAGACAAAATTCCACTGATGTGTTTCCATTATGCCGATCCTATAGGTTTCATTACTCGACTTGAAGAAGCAACTTTCCTTTCATCCGCGCATCATGAAAGTCATCAACTAATCTTGCGATTTGATCAAGTGGATAGAGACGAGTTTGAGCTCGAATGTTCTTTTCCATCACTAGTTCCATCATCTCCTGCAGCACTTTCTTGTCACCAAGTCCTCCTGGTAAAACAGTGATGTCTTTGGCAACAAACACACTCCAGTGAAACGGAATCGGATCCTTCGGTTGACCAACAGCAATGAGTGTTCCATGTTTCTCAAGAATATCTGTGGTATACTTGAATGCAGGAATGGCATCTGTACAGACAATTGCAGTGTCAATACCTGCATGTTTATGGAACGTATTCTTTATCTTCTCTATGGCATTGTCTACGCCGTCTTTTGGGTTGATAAGCAGATCAGGAGGCCAGTTAGAGGAAGCGACGAGATCAAGTGGATCCTGTCGTGTGTCGATGGCCACACATTTGTAGCCCATCGCCTTTGCGAACTGTACACCTATCATGCCTCAGTCTTTGCAAATATTAGCAATATGACCAAAATTACCGAGATGGCCTAATCCGCCAACTCCAACAACTGCCAAGACGGAGCCGGGAGGTTGTTGTGACCGACGAATGCTGTTGAACATTGTGTTGCCTGCACACATCACTGCACAACGGAGATAATGAGGTCAGTATATTAATAATGGAGTCAACCTTTTGATATAGAAGGAGAAAGGCAGGCTACTTCGCAATACGTACTTGGTGTGGCATCCTTAAAAGACAGTCCATCAGGCAGCTTGATAGTCGAAGACGGATCCGCAAGAAGGTACTCTGCCATACCACCATCAGAGTTGAGACCGGAGAGTTGAACCTGCGGGCAGAAATTACTACTTCCTCTGCTGCACTCTCGGCATTTTCCTGGCGAATATCAACTTCAGGACATGATCGATTTGTTGAAAAACTTACCGCACGAGCCATGGAAGAGGCCAACACCCACGCGATCACCAATTTGAAATCCCTGGACATTGGAGCCTACAACCACAACAGTACCAACACTCTCATGGCCTGGGATCATAGGAAGTTTGCCTTCGTAATCGCCCTATGACACGTAAGATCAATCGAGCTGACGCCCAGGTTCATAGGGTAGCTTACTTCTAGTACGATCGTTTCCGTGTGGCAGAATCCAGCAATCTTCACCTTGACCAGCATTTCACTATCAAAGTTGTAAGTGAGATTTTGGTGATGGCCTTCTAATCGGTCATGGCAAAAGGTTCACACCTCCCAAGTATCAAATCAATAAGCTCACTTGAACGGCTTGGAAATCTCTGTTACATGCTGAAATTGAAAAATGTGTCTCATATGACCCAATATATATATATATATATATAAAAGAGAATGAAAACGTAAATAGAAAAGATAACTATATAGGCGTAACCCTTTTTCTCTCAAATAATTCTCTTTACACAATATTCGACACAGAATTGAGGTTGGGACTTACTTACTCATTGTTAGGCTGAGGAACTGGAAGATCAGTCTTGTATAGATAAGGCTTGCCATATGCCTGGATACAGAGCCCTTTCATCAAAGACGGAATTTTTGCCATTATGATAATTACATTATTGCAATAATGTTTAGAGAAGTGTTGTTGACAAGAGGTGATGTTTAACTTTACCAACGTCATCCCCTTAAGCATGCCTTTATTGGATTCCGTCTTAGCGTTGCAGCCGCTAAATTAAGGCACTAATTTGTCGTAGCTCGACAACTCACTCCAGTCATGGTCGAAGGGGATTTTCGAAGTAAATCTCAACGCCCTCAACTTCCTCATCAAACCTGAGTCCCGTTCTCCTCCTCCATCTCTCTTGCATCTTCTGCTTTTCGCTCTCGATGAGCACATCGGGGTCTGGACCCTTCAAACCTAGTAAATCTATAGCCCTGATCTGACTGCCAGAATCAACTGACGCTCTGAGCGAGTTGAGCCTCCCAGTCATCATTTCTTCGGTGCGAATCTTGTCGTATGTTTGCCTGCGTCTTCTTTCCGACTCGGCTTCGTACGACAATCTGACTCTATTCTCCATCTCGAGCTGGGATATACGTCTTTCAACAGCCGCAACAGTCCAAGGCTCTGGTTCAAGATCTAGCGCCTGCCTAGCTCCCGGCTCAGCCCGCCGCACCGTTGAGGGATTGCCGGCATTGGTTCGTGGCGCTATGATGTTTTGCGGCTCAATATATGTGTGAAGTTTAGATATTCTTGGATCAGGTTCAGTCTGTCGCGGTTTAACCCTACTCCTGCGCACTTTTCTAGGTGCCACAGCCTCGTCCTCTCCACTTGGATTTTCTCTCTTCCTGCGAAAATTTCCATGAAAACAAAGAAAACCCATGTTGAGACAATGTATTTTACTTCTTGTCCGAAGCTCGAACTGTCAGGCCAAAAGGTCTTGCAGTGAGGCTCTTAAAAAAGAACTACGTGTGGGATATTTATTCCATGTCTAATATTGACCTATTTTTGGTATGCGAGGATTTCCAGACTGCTTGCAATTATTTTAGCCCAATAAAAAGTCTCTTGGGATATCCCGGGCAGCAGGCCGTGATATCGGTGGAATAACCAGCCGCTACGGGCTAACCTGATCGAGCTGGGGCTGAGATGTCACTTGATTTCCACCTGTTAAGTCTCTTTTTGATATCTGCTGGCGGTTGTTTCTATTATAGCCAGTCGAAATCATGGAAATGATGATTTAGTGATCATTTGACACAGATAGGAGCCAACAGCTTCGCAGGAGGAGCCCCTGAGGCATTTGCAAATTGAGAACTAGTACTTAAGCAGTGTTTAGAGAATTTCTTTCAGCAGTAAGAAGTCACCTTTCATCGGACACACTGTCTCGAAATGCTGAGTATAATCTTTAACCTAAATCTCAACAATATTGTACGATGGGATGCGAATCCTATGTGCGCCTCCTAGAAGCAAGCTGGCAGTAGCCACCTTCAAGTTGATACAAACACAGAGCGATAAATAAGCGTTCTTGCCTTTGCTCGCATTCTCAAGTATATAAACAGAAGTCTGAGAAGCAACAACGGTGAAAGCATAAGGTTTGAAACATTCAGCCTTATATGCTTAGTTACATAGCTACTACGGGAGGAGCCGCTAGCAACCTAGGACGCTTGTGGTTGTGGCGGTTTAAGTAATGTATTCAGTTATGGATTCGTTTTGCACAAGCGTTGCCTCAGTTGCAACGATATCCTTCCTACACTTTAAAGTTATATTAACGAATAAATTCTTTAATAGGTTTACGAGCAGTACCCAACTTTCCTCACAACTTTCGTCAAAAGCTATGCGCATCGGCAGTCGGTAGCACCTCACTCCTTGATGCCACGAAGTTTGGCGGGCATTTCGGAATTAGGCTCGCTGACCGCACTGAGTATAGTGACGTAGACAACTAAGTCATCTCACATAGTCTGCAGCGAGGCAAGTGCGGCTCAGCTTGGAGACAAAGTTAAGCCGGGTAATCGCAGCACTGAAGATTCTGTGAATGGTAAAGGCGAGGCGAGTGAATTAACGGATTTGAACAGGCCCCAGGGTACTAATAATGGGACAAGAGAGGAAAGGGACGAAAAATCCAGGAAACTCCTGGCTAAGTTCTCTGCGATGACCGTAATGAGAGCGGCGCTACAAGGGGCTGGAGGAATTGTGGGCTTATGGACTGCTCTAGCACTGTAATTGCGTTGACCGGCAAGGATAGCTATGCTGAAGGTCGCAAGTCTTCTACAATAAACGTCGAGTGGCTATTGTATATACCATACTTAGTGACACAAACTCACAAGCACGGAATCTATTTTTGTTTGAAATTTTTAGTTACTTGCCGTCAAGGTAATTTCCGTACATCATCAACGCTGCTGAAATAGGCTCGTAATTCTGATCATTTTAAGTCTTCAATATAGTAAGAAAACCAAGGCTCCAAGCTTTTGCGCAAACTCATCTTACGGCCTCGGGCTGTTTCTCCGTCCAGCCCTAGCGACAGCCTGGACAATATATACTTCGATATCTAGTGTATCATCCATTCTGAAATACCAGAGTCGAGAATTGGGCCATATGGAAAAGATGTCACCGCTCCACCTGCTCTCTTCAAACACAAAATTTCCAAGAATGCGGAGACATCGTACCTGACGTCGACGAAGCGTGGTTACACATTGGGAGAAGCAAATCAGCCACAATGAGTCCTTCGGGGGAGAATCCCTTGCCTCAGGTTTAGGGTAGACGTCATGGCTGCATATCGTGGAGAAGTAGTCGCCGCATTTCTCGGTATTCATGGTGTAGGACGTCCTAATGACAGCGTATATAATTAAATACGCCTATCTCATGAAAAGTTAACCTCCATAAGTTTGTAAAGATGCGTAGTTCAGCACTCACTGCTGTAGTGCTGGCGATTCCAGTACTTCTGCTGACAAGAATTATATCCTCCGACTCACCCACTGTCAGAACTGCCTCATCAAGCCCATCCTCAGCTTTCTCCGCTGCAGTCTCCAGCACAACAGGAAAACTTACGTCTTGGATCAGCGCACGTGTTGGACATGCATAGCATATTCGGACAAACCACCGTCTATCTAACAAACAAAGATGCATATCCTCCAACCGGTACGGCCTCGGCGCCGTCTCGCGCTACGCAAACAAACAGCATGGCACGGGGTCCATTCCCTGCAGGTCCACCACCCTCCTTATCCCACACCCACCTCTAACTACTAACAACCCACCAGCTAACCCTCCCGCCACGGTAGCTCCCCCAAGGCGCGCGCGAGACCGATGCGCAATGTGACATCCGCGCATGTACGAACAGGATATGTAGCGGACGATCGCCGGGTTCGACGACAGGAGCTTTAGCGGCAGGAACCGCCGACGGCAGCGGGGGTGAATGATTCGGTTTCAAGGACGGGAGACGGTGGCTCTGGAGGACGGGTGGTCTCGGTGTCGAGCACGAAGATCAAGATAGCGACGAGCACAGCCGTGGGCTCAACGGAGGGTGGGAGCGTTTCGGCGAGGACTGCTGAAATCGATTCCGCGCTGGGTAGTTTGATGTTGGGAGTGCTGCTCGATATCCTGGAGGCGCTGTGAACAGGAAACGTTCCATCTTCTGCAAGTGTGTCATGCCTAGATGGATATACCTGTAACAAAACTATTTCATACAAATCAAGTGCCGTGAAGCATTTATGCTTCATAATTCAAATGCTTCCTTTGCGTTACGGACATGTTTAAAGCTCGATCGAGGGTATATACAAGCTCTTTTCATTCGCTTCGCTAGCATAAAAGTATGGGTGAATCACCCAATTTGTATTCGAACAGCCACTAACTGAAGAAGATTTTTGCTAATCCATCTCCGAGAAATCATATCTCATAAACCATCATAAATAACTTTCATCTACGGTGTCGTTTGCCACATGATCTCCAAGCCCAGCATTCCTATCCAATGCAAATACGCTATGCCCAACTCAGAAGAGCGTTAGTGGATGTTTCAGCTTCCAATACCCAGCCCAACGCGTGATCCGCTTTGGCCACTTTGCTGTGTTCCAACACTTGCGCCTCGTTCACGCAGTCGTCGTCCCTCCATTAAACCCCGCAAGCCTCGTTTTTGCAGGCCGATGACCGCTGATACATCGCCATTCCATGCCTCCCCTCTTTCTTCATTGTATTTTCCCTTTTTCTCGAGACCACTAGCTTCGCTCCCACTAACATCACTAGCGACACTGCTCGTAGCACTGAGACTTTCCTCGTCATCCTGCCTTCTGCCTCCTTGGCCTGAGCTTAGGTTGCCGACCGATGTGTTGATTCTTAGGCTACCTGGTCCGGTTCTTGCCGGTTCGGGTCCAGGTATATCGGAAAAGGTTGGCGACAACCAGTTCTCGCCATTCTCTGATGTTGTTGATGTTGATCGACCACCACCAGCAGCCATAGCAGATGCATTGAATACAGCAGCTGCATTACGGGAGTCAAGGACACCATGGAGACGCTCTACCACAGCCTCAAGTAAACCATCAATCTTGTAGGGCCGGGCGAGTTGAAGAAGGGAACATAAAATTTGCGGCGTGCAGAGCGGTGAGGAAGATGGTGGGAGTGACGAGCCATAAAGGAAATAAAGTAGAGACTGAAGGGTCAGGTGCGTATGAGGAAGATATAGCGTACGTGGGCGTGATGAGGGAGGCAGAGTTGCGGTATCAGGAAGCTGCGCGACATTCGAGTCAGGAGTTGAACTAGAGCCGGCATTGTTGAGAGTAGTGGTAGTTGATAGATTGGAGGATTGGCCGCCAAGACTCGGAGTAATAGTTACGCTACTGTTTCGGCTCGGGTTGTGCCGGAAAATGTTTTCGGGCCGGAGCGTAGCCGCATCATTGCCGTCTTGATTTGCGGCACCTTCTCGGAGCAACTGCACAAAGTAAGGACCCCATCTTTGTGCTATAAAGCGGGAGTTGACCGGTATCCGTTCACCCCCAACACAAATGATGTCCATGTCGGCTAATTCTCTCAGGCCAAGCGCTGCCTGGCCCAGATCCTCAGCAGCTTTGGTCAACGACCGACCTCCAGCAGTCCATCCAGCCTTGGTCTTCAGGCTAAGTGATGGGCCTGAATACGGCGAGCTGGCCGATACGAATCCAGACATGGGTGCTGTTTTTCTAGGATTATCGTAGAGTCCAAAGGCTTCCAACTCGACCATGCATACATTGGAAAAGTTGATACGTCGGTGGTTGTAATCCTCAACTAGGCTGCGTTTACGATTTCCTAAGATGACGAAGGTATTCCGGCGATTCCAAAGAACACCGCGATTCCAACTCCCTTGACTGAAGACATTCCCCCCAGCATCGATGCGACTCCATGTCAAAGCGCGCAGATCTAGAGCCCACAAAGCATATTCTTGTTTGGACGAAGTCAGGTACGTACCACTGACAACGAAATTCGTATCGATGATCCCTCCGTTGGGAAAGCGGAGCCCGGGAGGCGAAAAGGTTCCTTGCATTGGCTTCTCGGACAGAGTTCCATCAGAGGAACGGATTTGTAGCTCCAGTTTTACATCCAAAAAGTTGTAATTGGAGTAAATCAGCATGCTGGACCCAGGCTCTCTGGAATCTTGACTAGGGCCGCTGTCTGATTTCCCTGAAGAACTCTTTCCAAGCCGCGAAGCTACATTGCTAGGCAATGGTGCTACGACACTTCGGTAGGCTCCACAACTTTTCCCTAATTGCTGGGTGCTAGTCCACTTTAAACTTCGAATATTAAACACACTGATCTGCTCAATGTAATGATTGGCGCTGTCTTGGCCACCAACCACAACCATCTCAGCTCCTCCACTCCCGTCAATATTTACACCAATTGTTCCTTGATTTGGATTTGAACCCGAAGGATTATGATGTAGTGCTGAGGAAGGCGCATTGACTGACGAAAACGTTGCAGATGACGGGAGAATAGTAGCACAATGTGCATAACGGCCTTGTGGGGTATCTTGAGTAGGTATGAAAGTCCAAGTTTTTGAGGTCGCGTCATAAATATATATGTCAGACATGACAACAACCTCAGGCTGAGAATCCTGACTATTTGGAGCCGGAGACTGGGATTGCTGTGGCTGATTGGGTGCTGGTGACATGCCTCCATAGCACACAAGCTTCGTGTCGCCTAACGGGCAAACGCTATGAAAGTATCTAGGAGGTGGTATGTCTCCCTGTGTCTCTAGCTTTGTCCAATGCCGGCGGATCAAATCCAACTCGTATAAGTCGTTCGTCAGCATGGGCCTGCTTCGAGATAGTATTCTTCCTCCGAATACATATAATTTATCCCCTAGTATCGTGGTAGTAGCTCCAACTAGTGGATGAGGCTCTCTACCGGTAGTTCGATGTACATTGCACATAAGTCCAGACAAATGAGTTGAGGATCCTCCTGGGGTCACAATATTTTGGCCGCCAGCTGAACGTGGTTGTTGTGCGGGTGACGGACCTGCTGATGGTGGCCCGTTGCTTCTCGGGGTCATTATATCCCTCGTGTCATCTTCTTCCGGCTTGCTTGAGCTTGCAAAACTGCTCTGGTTGGTAGCCATTTCAGCCAGATTCGAGGTTGAAGTTGCCTTGTAACCATTTGCATATTGTAGTGGCGCACCAGATGTCGAAGAGTCCATTGTACTCGTTCGACTCCCACTAACAGCTGGCCGAGACATTATAGTAAAGGGTTTCGGAGTTTCCGGGGGAGAAAACGGGTTCATTAACAGTTGTTCAAGAGGCGGTGATCCAGGAGTATCTGGTAGAGGTTTTTCACTGCTGTGATTGAAATTGCTTGTGCTTCTGGCATGCCTCAATTTTCTGGGTGATAATGGTGATCCCCCTCTGCGACTCGAAGACTGCACGGGAGATGTCGTCCTAAAGCTCCCACTAGTTTGTAGTTCCGTAGGCCTATGCCGCGATCCAGAAGATATTGAGCCCAGCCGCCGAATGCCAGAGATGCCCTTCCGTACGCCGGCGAGGAAATCAACCTTGTCGTTCTCTTCTTCAGAGTGTCCCGAATCGGATGAGGTCGAAAATTTGGATGATTCGAAGGAGGCAGCGGGACGTATGGTCTCCTTGTCTGTCCGCAAAGTTAGCTTTGGGGCCATAGTGTATTGATCTCATAGTGAGGCCTCAAAAGCGACTGAAGCAGAACTCAGGAGTTCGAAACCTTGAGAACCACGAGTTCACATGTCGAGCTTTAACATGGAAACATGGAGAAAAGTAGCTGCTTACCTAGGACAATCTACCCTAACTAGGGAGAGAACCCGCTCCGCGTAATGATGTTGACCCGGATCAGCTGGGTGTTCCGCAAATGAATCCCGTCTGGGTGCGTGGTGGGAAAAGAGGCTCGTGGCGAGAAGGTCCGCCCACAACAGCCGCACAGACGCCTTGACACCACAAATTTCACAGAAATGGCAACGACAGGCGCCTGCTTCCCTGCTTCGATGCTCCAGCAGCCCGGATAGGGACTTTGGGTCGCGGGTAGGGCCGAACGATTGGTACACGTTTGCTGCCGCTTCCAGAACGAATGTTTAGTTTCGCGTTTGTGATTTTACCAAATTCTTGAACTCGTAAAGATTTGCGAGCCGTCCCACCGGTGTCCCAGTTTCTTGACAAGCCTCACGTGGAAAAATGTCCTAATCTCCGCTATGTTTCGATTTCCATAAAACCACCGGGTCTGTCTGGCAGATGTTCTTCGTGCCTGTCGAGCTTCCTGAAGAATAAAGAACTCTCGATATCACCTTCGGCCCGTATTTGCGCCTGGCAGGACGTATTCGGCCCTCGTCCTCAACTCAGTAGCTGCCAAAAGCTCAATCCCGCGAATTTTCTTATTCTGCCGTTGCTGTAGAAGTTGAAGGTTATAATAGAGAAAGCCGGTCTATACTTGGTCGGTTGGATGTCTCGGACCTGACCCCTCGCTCAACACCCTCTCATCTATCACTGTTCGTCCGATGGTTCCAACCTTGTTTCGTTAGATTGCTCTGAATTTTCGGGCCAAAGTTTCAATTCATGATTAATTCAAGCAGGGAAGTTGTGGTGATGATTGATATTGATATTTTCGGTGAAAAGGGCCCCCCTCCCCCCTTTTTGGCACCTTCTTTGCTTCAGGTTAATTGATTTCGGAAAGGGGGGCACAAACGCGCTAAAGGCCGTTTTGATGCAAAGAGCCTCTAAGATCGGCACAATGCAAGATAATGCCCGTCAATCATTCCAGCGTTTTAATAGGACACAAACGATGCATTTCATCAATAAATAGACGCCTCAATGCTGAGGCTCATCTATCAGTTCAATTATGGTGTTGAGGGAGTCATTATCTGTGTCACTTAATGTTGACGTGTGGAGAAGCAGAATCACATGTTTTTTGGAAGGAGAAAAGGAGGCAGTTTATCAAGGTAAAGTGGCTGAAATGAAGTGGAGGGTATAGTTTCTTATTTACTTTTGCGCCTCAAAGCAGATCGATGGGTTGGCCTTTTTCAGGATAATAGCATGACAGCCAAGTATAATATGTCTTCCGCCATCCCAGCCACTCCGTTTCTGTATCATTCAATTCCCAATCGCAGTCCTAAAATATAGAATTTAGACGGCGGCAGAAGTTTCTTCCTTTGGCAATGGGGTAAATCGAAGGTATGGCTTGACGATGCGGAACTTGGGGAAGAGTGTCGCGGCCTCATCGTTCTTGACGGAGGGATGGACAATAACGTCATCTCCTGGGACCCAGTTAATGGGGGTGGTAACACGGTGCTTGTCACCGGTCTGAAGGGAATCAACGACTCGGAGAACCTCGGCGGTGTTACGGCCAGTTGAAGCTGGGTATGAGAGGATGAGGCGGATGGTCTTCTTTGGGTCAATGATGAAAACAGAGCGGATGGTGAAGGCAATGCCCTTGGAGTCAACATTGGTAGTGTCTTGGTAGTCAAGCCTGGCCGAGAGAGTCAGTCGCGATCCCTATGTTCCAAACAGTATGCTCACATGTCATATGCATATGCAACCTTGCGCTCCTTGTCACCAATGATTGGGAAGCTGAGTTTGCTACCCGAGATCTCATCGATATCCTTAATCCATCCTCCGTGCGACTCGATGGTATTGGCAGAGAGACCAATCAACTTGACGCCACGCTTGGTGAACTCTGGCTCGAGCTTGGCGAAAGCACCAAGTTCGGTTGTGCAGACCGGAGTGTAGTCCTCAGGGTGAGAGAAGAGTACAACCCAGTTGTCACCAATGAACTCGTGGAAGTCAATGGGACCGTTGGTGGTGTCGGCCTTGAAGTTTGGTGCAATGCTTCCCAAACGGAGACTGTCAACACAAACGCGTCAGCGGAAATGTTTCTTTATGTAGAATTAAATCTGTAGAGAGACCGCTGGTATATTAATGTTCCTATCGCTACGCTCGAGACTTTCTCCTTTGCAGGCCGGTTGGACATGTTTGCAGAGGCATAGCAGTTCAATTGCACAATGGTGGGGTAGTTGTGCTCATAGAGGGGTAGCATTGGGCAGGGAACAGGAGGGGTACTCACGGGGTTGCTCTTTGCTCAGCGGCCATGATGAAGGCAGTGATAATTGCAGGTTGTGAATATGTGTGGGAAGGTGAACTTTTGGATGAATTGTTTGATGGGAGGCGAGAATAGATAGATAGATGGAAGAAATGGAAGAAAGGGAGGAGCCGGTACAGGTATGGCTGATATTAATAAGAGAAATGTTTTGTCCCTCTCTCCTCTTGGACGAGGATTCCTCGAGGCTGCGAATAAATCACATCATCAACGCTAATGACGCCACTGTCCCCGAAGAGGCTTAAAGGATTGAAAAGAGGCATGCTTATTGGTTAGATGGGACAAATGGTGGAGAGAAGAGTGGAGAGGGGTAGCTTGAGAAAGAGACACAAGGAAAAAACATCACCACCCAACTGACTTTCAGAGGACCATGGAAAAAAGCATAAGGTGCTTGCGATGGCCTGGCATTTGCGTTGATTGGCCTTAACTTGACAAACAAGTCCTGATACCTTATCTACCCTCCTTCTCTATATCCTTCTTTCGTTCTCTTTCCCTTATTAGCAATCATAAGACAAAGGCACGCCATCCAGAGAATCAACAGATCATTTGGGCACTTCTTGTCTGATATGGCGGCCATGGCAAGGCTACCAGGAAACCTTCCAAGGGAAAAGAAAAAAGGGAATGACCCCGCGCTTCAGCCTTACTTACCTCGCCGGTTTCGGATAGGGCCGCCAAGTCTTTCATTCAGCTAAGATAGACTGTAGAGTGCAGTACGGTAGGTATGTCCCGTTGGTTGCTGTAGCTTCCCTGATCATTGGATACCCGAGAACCTTTCCGAATATATATATCCCGACTGCGTCTTCACTCCCGTTTGCAGAAAGAGCATCACCAATCATCGCTAAAACAACCGAACATGTGATGCCGTGTGGTGTTGTCACGTGACAGTGGCATTGATGCACCTCCTCCCATGGGACTCGTTTCTCCACTGATACAGTCTCCCATACACAAGATCTCCTCGTCATTTGTACATCCCCAATTGGATACATTATGGTCTGCTTGCATGAGTGTCTGCCAATGCAATGCCAGCAATGGCTTTTCACAGGCCGTTTTTTTGAGGTGACAGTAGCGCAATCCCGGCCACTCGGCAAACGGCTTTAAACACCCCACTGCTGGGAATAAGAGTCTGCATCGCAACGGTACCAAAAAGTTAGTAAGTGACGTTTTACCTGGCCTATCACCGCGTCGGGCCGTAAGAAATCATCTTCCAAACTTGACTTGGAAGGGTATACTCTTTCTCCATTACAATCCCAGGATCTGTAAAGTCATGCGGGTCTCGGAAATACTAAAAGTACTACCATTTCTCGGCCGTTTGACTCGTTATGGCCACTGTTTGATTTATCTCAATGATTTATCCCCCAAATTGCGCACGTTGCTTCCTTCCTTCTGTTATCCCATGTCTTGGACAAGTCT
Organism: Bisporella sp. PMI_857; assembly: GCA_021307315.1. Taxonomy (NCBI): domain Eukaryota; kingdom Fungi; phylum Ascomycota; class Leotiomycetes; order Helotiales; family Helotiaceae; genus Bisporella; species Bisporella sp. PMI_857. The sequence goes on from JAJSPD010000073.1 coordinate 181,351, forward strand.
CTGTTGTTGAAATTGTGGGAAAAGTCAAGCGCCGATGGCAGCAGTAGGGGCAACAGTCCCTCCCAACACCATCGAGGATAGCCGAAATGGCACCTTGGGTGAAAAAAACTCCGAGAGAAGGGCTGATTCCATTTCGGATCCTCAAGTATTCGCCAGCAATCTGAATCACACTTCTCCCATAAGCTTCAAATATCTTACATTCGAGACCAATTTACCAACTCCAATTTTCTCCAACAACGGTCAGCCACCACCATCGCCTCCGGATCTGAAAAAATACGGAAATCCTTTTGACTGGTCTCCAGCCAGAAAGAGCTATATAGTATGGGTTTGCACTGTTGCTACCATGATTGCTGCGTACACTGCTGGCTCTTACTCTCCACCAGCCTCTCAAATGTCACAACTATGGAACGTCAGTGAAGTAGCAGTCTTCGTTGGCATCACGACGTTTTGTGCTGGCTTTGCTATTGCTCCGATGGTTCTAGCACCTTTCTCTGAGATCAATGGCCGGTATCCAGTCTTTGTGGGTGCTGGGGTTGTATATTTCGTTTGCCGTACGTACCCTTGGCCTTGCCATATTCTGCGTAGCTCAACATTTCATGAATTGTTCTTCTGAGTCTATTTTTTTTTCAATTCCATACAGAGATCTTTTTTTGAGAATGCGAGAAAAACTTCATTCAGTATACAGCAGGCAAGCTAACTTTGGTTTCCATATAGAACTTTGTTGTGCAGTGACGCCTACATATGCTGGAATGTAAGTGAACCTCTCTCTGATATTATGGCAGCAAGGTCAAAATATACCTCAACTCTTTGCTTTGGACAGTATATAATGAGCATATTCAGGTCTCATAAAGCTGCCAACCTCCAGCCTCGTTTCCAGCTGGAAGTGTCACCAAGATGAATGCTGATTTTATGACATGTAGGCTTATCGCCAGATTTTTCAGCGGATGTGGAGCCAGTGTATTCTCTACGATGGTTGGCGGGGTGATTTCGGACATATACCATGCAAAAGACAGGAACACACCGATGGCTCTTTTCTCCGGTGGAGCTTTGTTTGGTACTGGCTTGGGTCCACTTTGTTCGGGTTTCATAGCTCAAAACATCCATTGGCGATGGGTCTTCTGGGTTCAGGTCATCACCTGTGGTCTCCTGATCTCGGTTGTCATCTTGACATTCAAAGAAACTCGTGGATCCATCCTTCTATCGCGAAAAGCTGCACAATTGAATCTCTACTATGAGGCCTTGGAAGCTGCAGGACATTATGGCTTGTCTATCTCGTCAGCCTCAGAAAAGGAAGAATCTCAACGCATTCGTTGGCGTGTCAAGTCAGACGAAGAGCGTGAGTCGCTGACCAAGATGATCAGCATTTCGATTTACCGGCCATTCCACCTGCTTTTCACAGAGCCTGTAGTGTTCTTCTTTTCTCTGTGGGTTTCATTCGCTTGGGCAGTGCTCTACCTCACCTTTGGTTCTATACCACTTGTGTTCTCGACATCTCACAGGTTCTCTATACAAGATTCCGGCGCCGTATTTGCGGCAATGAGCGTCGGCGCGTGCCTATCGACCATTCTGTCAATCTACCAAGACCATTTACTTGCCTCCTATGTCGCATATTCGGCCAAGGAACCCGAAAAGCAAAGCCGCCTGATCAAAAGCCTGGATTTGTCATCTCCAGAAGCGCGGCTATACTTCACTTGCGTTGAGGCTGCACTTCTACCAATTGGCCTCTTCTGGTTCGGGTGGACACAATTTTCTTCCATTCCCTGGATCGTACCTGCAATGTCCGTCGCATGTGCCACTATGGGGATCTACTCGGTATATCTAGCAACTTTCAATTACCTGGCTGATACATACCATCGCTATGCCTCCTCCGCACTGGCTGCACAGTCCTTCTGCCGAAACGTGCTGGGTGGGATCTTTCCACTGGTGACAAGAGCCATGTTTGTTAATCTTACTTTCCAAGGAGCAGCGTCCCTACTAGGAGGCATCGCAGCGCTTCTGACGGTCGTGCCGTGGGTGTTGGTTTTCTACGGCCCGACGATCAGAGCCCGATCGAAGTTTGCAAGTGAGATTATGTAAAGGGGAATTACATCTCAACCACTCATTAATGACCATTATTTTGGATGTCGCGTTTAATGATTTATGACCAGCCAGTTCAGGCTATAAAATAAGCATTGTTACGGAGTAGGGTTTTTAACTTCTTCTAGACAGGGGTTTGAAATAGTATTACTGCGAGTGGAGCGAGCCAGAAAACATAATGCTTTAGCATGTCGAACTGTGGAGCACAGGACAGAACCCGATATGTTTTTCAAATAATCAGTTGTAACTTACATAATATAGCATGTATAAACATAGCTTATCAGAATATGGTCATCACGTAATCAGATACTAGATTGTGGATCAGCTAGATAGGGGGACAATGATACACCCTCAAGTCAGCTAGCTACATCGGCTTATGATCCCAGCAATATATGGCAATTATGACATATCAAAGCATTTTTATGAATGCTGTAAACGCACTTCGGTCCAATTCATTGATAGTTTGGCTATTTTATAGATGTGCGCACGAAACGTCGGCCAATCGAATACCATCATCTAGCTTAGTGGCTAAAATCAAAGTCTTCGAATCAACATGCCAGATCCGGCAGACCCTTTTCATGTCATTTCCTTTTTTAACTAAATCGAGATGTTCACCTTAGGCTCGGTCATCGTATTTCTGTTAGCTACATGGATAACATACATACTATACAGCGTCATCTACCGCCTCTACCTGAGCCCGATCTCTCGCTTTCCGGGTCCAAAGCTCGCCGCCGTAACTAGGTTTTACGAGCTCTACCACGAGATCATCAAGGGCGGGCAATATACGTTCAAGATCGGGGAGCTCCACGAGAAATACGGTACCGCCTTTTCCTCTCCCGTTCCGTCATCAAAGGGGGCTAACGCGCAAACCAGGACCCGTAATCCGCATTAATCCCTGGGAGCTTCACATCAACGACCCGGAGTATTATGACGTGCTGTACGCCGGGGCAGGCAGGAAGAGGGACAAGTACGATTATTACTGCCGGCAGTTTGGCAATCCAGGTTCTGTCATCGGGACCGTGCCTCATGCTTTGCATCGCTTGCGGCGAGGACCTCTTAATAAGTTCTTCTCTAAGGCGAGCGTCGTTGGCTTGGAGCCGCTTATTGGGGATACGGTCGAGAAGCTTTGTGCTCGGCTGAGAAGGATTGAGGACGGAGGGGAAGGGGAGGGGCGGGTTTTGAATATCGGATGGGCATTTGCATGTCTTACCAACGATGTGGTATGCGAGTATGCTTTTGGGAAGAGCGATGGGTTGGTGGAGGGGAGCGAGGCGTTTAGGACGGATATTCACGATGCTATGGTTAATGTTAGTGATGTCGGACATGTGTTGAAGCAGGTCCCTTGGTTGATCGGGTTACTGAAAAAGGTTCCGTTCTCGGTATGCGTGCATAGATCCTGATTTCCTGCTTGAAGGTGAGTTTTACTGACACCAGGGATTCTAGGCAATCCGGTTGCTCGACCCGAAGATTGGGTCTTTCATACAGTTTCAGAATGTAAGTCGACGCTGAGAAGACAAATCGTATGACTAACTGGACAACAGAACATGGCTGCGGAGATACAATCTATTATAGATGGCACAAACACCAACCATAAAAACGCAGCTCACCCAACCATCTTCCACGCCATTCTCGCTTCCTCTCTTCCTCCATCAGAAAAGAGTCTTGATCGCCTCTGGCAAGAAGGGCAAACCATCGTTGGAGCGGGAACCGAGACTACAGCATGGACCATGAGCGTCATCGTCTACCACGTGCTCGCCAATCCTCAGATTAGAGCACAATTGGTGGAGGAATTGGGGACGATTATGGGGAGTGATAAGGAGCGGGTGACTTGGAATCAGCTCGAGCAGCTTCCGTACTTCACTGCCGTGGTAAGCGAGGGATTGAGGTTGAGCTATGGGGTTACCACGCATTTGCAACGTGTATCGGACGAAGTTCTCGTTTTTGAGGACTGGAATATCCCAGCCGGTGTAAGCCGCTTTCCTTCTCCTGATTTGTCTCTTCACTACTGAAAAGCAAAAGACGCCGGTAAGCATGACATCCGTGCTTGTCCACCTCAATCCCAGAATTTTCCCCGACCCGCACGACTTCATTCCTGAGCGCTGGATCGAGAACCCACGGTTGTCGAAGTATCTGGTCAGTTTCACGAAAGGCTCGAGGCAGTGCATCGAGATCAATTTGGCATATGCCGAGATCTACGTTTGTCTTGCGAATCTGTTTTGGCGCTTTCCGGGGATGAAATTGTACGAGACGACTAAAAGCGACGTGGAGATCCAGGCTGATTATTATATGCCTAAAGCTAGTGGGAAAGGTGTGAGGGTTGCGTTGGGGTGATTTGGGCAAGATATATTCTCTGGTATAGACGCACTTGGTCTCGATTTAGCATCCAGACTCCAAAAGTTGTCAAGAACCAAGGAGGCTTCGGCTTGAGTGAGAGGAACTGTATTCTTATTTAGTTTAACAAAATGTCTGATATCGAGGCAAGTACTGCTTCAGTGCTATCCTACGATGAAAGTCGTAGAGGAACTCATTTAGGTATAGCTGCAGTCCTCGGACCATGGTATCATATTTCATTGTTTACAAAACACTTCTTCTCCCCTCAAATTCCTCCCCATAATTGGAAAAGCGACATGGAGATTCTGGCCTATGTGGATAAGCCACTGCTTGTTCTTTCCTTTCGCGGCTCCTGCCTCGGAAGACGTCAAGCAGATCTTTCCATTTCTTTATATAAGACATTCTCTACTTCTCTCAATACTTCTTCACATCACCACCCCGAGGTCTGAAACTTTGGCTGTGCAGTAATATCTAGGTTTTATCGTCCTTCCAAGAAGTTTTGAGCAATTTGTTTACGGCACTACAATGGATCCACCACCGCCACCTAAGCTGACTTCCAAGAAAGCTCCTTCACCACCATCTGCTGGATATTTTCCAACGAATTTGCCTCTTCCGCCGCCTTCTCCAAAGCCACGTCCTCCGCCAATCAGGGCGGGCACGCCGCTTCCCTCATCAGGACCACCTTTCGTTCCTGGGAAGTCAGATGCTGAACTCCGAACCCTTGCCGATAATGTTGAGGTATTGGGAATTGAGGAGGGATCGAGTTGCTATAAGCGTGGAGGCTTTCACCCTGTGCAAATCGGTGATGTAATCAATGGCTGGATTGTTCATCGCAAACTGGGCTGGGGTCGTTACTCAACCGTTTGGTTGGTACAGAACTTGCAGTAAGAATGGGACCTGCTTGGGAAAAGCCTAATGCTGATTAGAATTCAAAGATCTGGAAAGTTCAGAGCTTTGAAAATCTTGTCCGCCTCGATCAATCATGAAGTATCCCTTACGTATGAGATAGAGGCGTTGGTCACGTTGAAGGCTTCTCGTCTAAAGTACCCGAACCACCATGGCTATAATTATATCAATCATTTTGAGGACTATTTCTGGTTCAAAGGTGAAAATGGCTCACACCAGTGCATCATAACTAAAGTCATGGCTGAACATCTCGGGTACTTCGCTGCTTGGTTTTCAAACAGAGAGATCCCACGGCCGCTTGTTCAGCATTTTGCGCGCCAGCTTATTATGGCACTAGATTATGCTCACCACTGTGACATAGCACATAATGGTATGCTTCAGTCTTCAGCTAATCTATTTAAGGGTACATTCTAACTTTTATAACAGATATTCAGCATGCCAACATCATGATCCAACTTCCCGATGACGACTTGGAGCCCATTATTAATCGCTACCTAGCAGCCACAAAATCCTCCATCGTAACTAATCGCTATGATACGAGTCACACACGTGTGACCGGTACTGTAATTTTGACCAAGTCACAATCCTTACATAATTATTACCTTAATGATGGCGTTGATCTTATGACCCTAACAATTGCATTGATAGATTGGGGCTTCGCTATATTTGAAGGATATCTGCCTGAAGGCATGACATACCATTTAACATTTCAACCTCCGGAGACGATGCTTTTAGCTCCACGCGGTTTGCAAGTGGATGCCTGGAACTTGGGAATGCTTATTCCAGATCTCATTTTTGGCGAAGCTTTATTTGGCAACAATTTGATATCTGGAGAGTACTCTTTCAAGTCACACCTCGAGGAGATCAATCAACTTCTCGGGCCATTTCCCAAGCATTTGCTCGAAAGCGGCAAACAGCACCAAGATATGTTTGATGACAGAGGCGATATTAAAGACCCTGAATATGGTGATTTCCTAAATCTGCAAGAGAGATTCTCCAGTATCGAAGGCGAGGAGGGCCTGAAATTTCTCGATCTGGTCCTCTCAATTCTCCAAATTGACCCTGAAAAGCGTCTGGAGATGATGGATCTCCTGGCTCATCCTTGGATGCTCCACGATTATGTACCCGCACCCAAGTTTTCGGTTGTCTTCGCGACGGTGAAGGATGAGAACAATCCAAGGAAGAACATTAGAGAAATGCTGATTGTGCCTCAAGACCTTTCTGCAGCGGAAGTGAAACAGGCAGAAGCGCAATCAGAAGAAACGCATGTATGATATTGGATGAAACATTCTTTACGAGTCGTTACCATGGTAATTGTTGTTCCAAAGCTATAGAATAAACAGTATACTCGAAAGTTTCAAATTAATGCCTGTTCAACAATGATTAATCCATATATTCAACGTCTTGATCAATAAAAACAAGATGGTGAAAAACATTATGACTGTGGGTCATGCCCAGGAAAGGTTCCACATAGGTTAAGAAATGACCACCGATATCAAATCATTGCCACCTATTCCTTACATATCTTTGAAAAACTAAGCAGGTTATCACACCAAAGAAAGAGTCTCAATAGAACTAAATAAATCTCTGACGTTCCTCCATCCCTTCAAATGTATACTATGTCTACGCCGACAAGCCCCTTCAAGCCACTCGCCGCGTCCCTGGTCGCCATACCAACGATAGGAACTATCCTCAACCTACCTACGGTAACGGACGGTGCGACGAGCATTACTTTTGGCGGCGTTGAGCGGACGAATGCACGCAAGGAAGGCTGAGCTGTAGCGTTATGGCGTCGGATGGGGGGCAGAAAGAGACATGGGCGTGGTGGAAGGGAAGGAGGTAGCGCGGATTATGTGCGGGCCATAGGTGTGTGGTTTTGGGAGTTGGAGAACGTGTTTTGATCTACGTTTTAGCTTATTGGCTTGCGGGTTCGAATGTGCGGTGGTTTGAGAGATGGCTCGTGGGGCTTGGAGAGGTCGTTCTTTGAGCTGCTTGCTGTTGAGGCCGTTATACGGAAGGGGGGGTAAAAAGGGAAGGAGCAATAAGGGGTTCTGTTAAGGTTAAGCGAGCGTTCAATGGGAGAGAGGCGACTAGTCAGGGGATTTTTTGCGGAATCTGTTTTACCCAAGTGGTTGAGTATAGGCTTCTGATGTCTTGATATATTGATATATGCGTGATATTGTGTGCCACAATGAGTGGAAGTTGTCAGAACTGGCTTGCGCTTCAGACGGATATCTTGTTTCATATTTAATATACAAAATTCTTGTTCCCATCACCGTGGAGGCTCTTTCAAAACACAAACAATGCAGAATGCCGCCTATATGCACCGTTTTGATCGCTATTTTACTTTGCTACTTGGCCCTCATTACCAGTCGTACGTCAGTCAGAATCATCGTCATCGTCAGCTAACTCCTCGAATCTTCCTTCTTGCATCGCTTTTGCGACTGGGTTTTGGACATCCACTATGCCTGTTCTTCTAAGTCTAAGACACTAGTTAGTATTAATCTACAAGCGAAGTCATGTTATCGAATACCTCTCAAATAGCACAAACAGTCTTTCTGCTTCTCTCTCCTTCTCCGCTTGTGACATCTGGGGCATCTTGATATCTGGCTCCGATTCCAGATGCTGTCCAGTGATAGGGTTGAAAGGCTTAGAAGAACTATCATCGCTTGCTCTTGGTTGGCTAGATTCGCTGTTGTTGGTGCTCCACGCCTCTAGTGCATTTTCTGGTATTGGCACATTGTGGCTGAACAAAAATCCAGAAGCAAATCCGTATCCTATATTTTGTACCATCTTGGTAGCATCTTTATCTGACAAGTCAAATAATAATGTGGATATTGATTCTCGAATTTGAGGAGTTGTCGCATTTGTAGATAACCGAAGAAGACGACCAGCTAACGACTCACTGCGGCTAAGAGGCTGCTTTCGATCATCATGTGCCGGAAGCAAAAATCGCTGTATATGTTTTTGTACTTTCTCGGGAGCTATCTCGTAAACTTTGCGCATCAGAGCTAGGAGAGGAGATACTAAACTCTCTAAATCGTCGTCGATGTATACTTTTGTAGATTTATCTAAAATTTCTATAAGCCGGTCAACATGGAGGGACGGAGTCTCCTTGGGAAAGAATTGGTGTAGGTTATCTTTCTGTTCGAGCGGAAGGTTGAGAAGTGCATTAATTAGAGTCCCTATTGGGGCCTCCAAAGGCTTGGACTCGTATACCGGCCGGCGAGCAAGAAGCAGTAAAATATGAGGCAGGGCAGGCGAGAATACCGCATTTCGTTGCGGACAAAAGTGTGTCAAATTGAAGAGGAGCTTCAGTGACTCAATCAAAGCCATGTCCTCCATAGGATCCAACTCCTTTACTTTTTTCTGCTTCGTCGTATACTGTCTCGCATGTCTGCCAATATTCCCACATACAGTTTCGGCAATATGATGCTGATCAACCAACTTTTCAATATCCACAGTCGCTTCGTAGGTTGTGAGGAAGAATATTCGTGATACCAAGAATTCGTCATCTCGATTATCGTTCTTTAATTTATTACAAGCCTTTGTCTCAAAACCCAGCTCTAAAAATATTTTTCTAGTATTTGGTTTGAGCAACATTGCGTTCGCAAGGCATCGCAGGGCATTTCGAGAAGTAGTTAACGAAGGGCTATTGAAGGCATGGCAGCTTAAGGTTTCTATCCCCTTCACAGAAGTTAGGCTTTGGCATGATTTGCGCTGTCTTTGACTTACCTGCCTGGTGAAAATAGGGTCCGAATAATTCGGATCCCTTCCATATACTTTCAGCTGTTCCAGATGCGCATCTCGTTCTACTCTCGTCAACAGCCGTCATGCTCGCAGCAACAGAAGCCGCGCTTACGGTGTGGTAGGAGACTCGGTTTTTCGAGATCGGATGAAAGTATGCCCATGAGCCTCGTCACTTCCTTCAACTTCGCTATAGATCACGTCAGTAGAAGTATCTTTCCTGTACAAGGCGAGAAGTACCTGGACCTGTCACCTCGGTGGAGGAGATGGACGATCGCGGGGTAGCCATCGCGTCGAGAGTCGGGCAGCTATGTTTTCTGCGCGGGATCGCAAGAATCCGCTGTCAGAGTTGGGAGATGGTGCTTTTTGGCAAATATTTTCAAAATCAAAGATTTCTGGTCCAGCTTATGCGGGTGAGCTGACAGCTGGGTGGGTGCTGCAAGAATAGGTGTGGTTTGTTTCTGTACAGTAGTGTGTAATCGGTCTGATGCAATGACGGGGGAATTATTTCTGTTGGAACACCGCTAGAGCCACTGACTGGCCAAAGCTTGACTGCTGTGCCACAGGGCTAAGCTCTGACCAGAGCCAGACCAGCGGGGTACAGACCGACACACTAAAAGGGGGCTGACTACAGGGCTTGTTACAGGCTCTTCTTCACCCCACACCGGCTCGCTCTCCCCGAAATCGACAACTGATTGGAACAACAACCTTTCTCTTGCTTACAGTACATGACTTGTATGTGAATGGAGAAGAAGAAGACCCACAACAACATCGTAATACAAGTTTACATTGAATATGTTGAGGCTCAATGTGCATTTGCGCCTCTATGCATATCTGGCAGTGCTGAAGGATGAGGAATTCATCCTGACCTGATAGGTATTTTGTCTCAGGCCTTACGGTTTGCACAAGGCAACTCACTTGCAGGTTAGATCAATGTATTTCCGTGAGGAAACTGCATCCCTTCTTGTTCATCTTGTTATTACAACAGTAGTCCTGTTCATACTTTCCTGAATTTGCGGAAGCTGGCACAATGGAAAGGACCAAAGACTACGCATCAAAACAGCTTCCCTTGCGTGCTTCTTCATACTTGATTCCTATATTCACGTCTAGTCTTACGAAAAACTCAAGCATCAGCACAGCTATACCTTGTTTGAAAGAGTATCATCGCAACAAATAGTGCTTCCTTGTTTAATACATCTGCGGACTCCTCACACGCATATAATTCCAAACTTCACTCGACTGAGAATCATGAATGGCGGTCATCAAAGGCATGCCCGGTCTCGAAATTTCGATTTGTCAGAAATTATCCAATAAACGGTTCAACGAGTTCGGTGAAGCGATTACTCAATGGTTGAACGACAAGTATCCTATCTCTCACAAATCCCAGCAATACCTAGATTGTACCGCAGGCATTGAATATGTTATCCATGTTCGGATAACGGATGAGTTCGACTTTAATTGTGATCAACTGCTTCTCAAATTTACCATCGATGGGGAAGTCATTTACCTCGTGAGGATAAGCAGGGCGTTCTTCGAGGCTCAAGGTCGATCTATCCATGGAAGCATTACCGGAGCATACAGGAAGGTTTACCCTGACTCAACGATATTCCGTGCTTTCAAATTCCTGTCGATTGAAACATGTAAGTTTGTCATATCAGAAAAGGAAAGCGGGATGTCTCTTCGACGCCTTAGTCAGGATGCCGATGGCATTAATACATTAAAGCATACTGATCCGTTTCAAGTATCCTCTAACAAGAGTCATTGGGTCGCTGATCGATGGCAATAGTAAATAATCGCGATATTCAGCGCAAAGACGTGTGGATCACCCATGGATGTGGCGATATCATCGTTGAGGTTCACCGTGTAAAGTTTGGGAACAGAGTGGTCTTAAGCATAAAGAAGGAGGAAGAGGTAACTTTGAAGAAGCAGCTGCTCCTTCAATCTATCAGGTGCGCCATGTCATGTATTCAAATTTATCATTGTTCGCCATGCCTTGGACGTAACCTAATGGACTATGCTTAATCGTCTTATCTTGAATGAGATTGGACTGATGTTCAAAGCCCTAGTGACGGTATCTACTATCGGCTTCCACCAGAGCCAGAGACAGAGCACTCTAGTTATTGGCAGTACTGCAAAGAAAAACCTTTCGCGGTCTTTCTTTTTAGATATCGCACTCCGGGTATGGCGGTCACCGCTGTGATCCTGATCACTAACGTTCTAAACAGTATCAGAAATCCTCAAACTGAAGAGAATCGTTTTTCATTCTCCGCCGCCCCCAACGTACGTATCCCAAAAGCTACACTCACTACTTCGAATAATTGCCTACTACATAATTAAAGAGCATACAAGCTAGGATATCAGTTGTCAAGCATTTTCCACGCCGAATCACGACTTCCTCGCTGATATGCTTGCAGGCTCGGGAATTATCACTTCCGACAGCCAAGCCAAACTGACATGACTTTTGAAGAGTTTACCAGAGCCTATAAAGAGGATACCTGGACGGATGCACCGGTAATGCTTCCCTCACTTACTTTTTGAGTCTAATCTTTGAATCAACTTTCCAAGGGTCGAATCCCGCAAATATTCGTTGAAAGAAGCAACCATAAGCTATCATTATTTTTTAGGCTTTATTCTCGAGTCCTTAATTGCGCATTTACCCATAAAACTTTAGGACTAGACCACAGGAGCCAAAACTTAGTATATTATTAGCATATTCAGTTGCTAATGTTTCGTAGTCATGGAAAGCGATTCTCGAGGTTAAGCTCAACGAGCATATGCTTGCATGGAGACAAAGGCTTAAGGAAGAAGCATTGAAAGCGAAGGAAACAAAAATGGAAGAGAAAGCATCCCCGATATTGCGTTATCAGGTGTTGGCCAGCTCGAACGAACCCATGAAGGCCATTACATGAGATCTAAGAACCCCTGGCCTGCATTCGCCATAGGAATATAGCTCACATGTAAAGCTGGGGACTTCTCGGTATATGCCTCTACCAGAGGGGCATCCTGAACTCATACCAGAGCTGAAGTGTGAAGAAGAGCTGTCTGACGAGAGAAAGACGGGTGCGTGAAGGAAGAGCTCATTCCTAGGCTGCAGAAAAGAGTCAAGCTGGTGAGATTCGAGAATTCGACTCACCCCTAGTACGTAATGGTATTGTGTGATTTTTTAAGGGAATGCCTAGCAGTTGGCGAATTCGAAAGCATGCTTCTCGTCATCCTCAGCCGAATTTGACTTTTAAAATTCATGCCAGACGCGAGACGCCTTCGTCACTAGTATTTGAGGCCTCTGCTACTTGTCTCATCAGTCCTTTTGAAAGAGCATGCTTTATGTCTGTTGTGATTTTTCCTGTAAGAGAAACACCTTGTGCTGGCTCTTTCCATATGTCTCTGTTGTTTTAATACAAAGTACAATAGACACATGAGTATGAAGAAGTACAGATGTTATGTGTTGCCTCGTGCTGCGGAAGTTCTATAGGAATTTCAACTTGGATTTCGACTTTTCTTCCTCGCGTTGACATCACTTTCAAGGACCCCCTTTTTGATGGAGGCTTGTTCCCATTTGCAGGCCATTCAATCCGGAACGTTTCAAACAAAGTGTTCATCTCAACAACAATGCCACCACACCACAAACCAATCACCCCGAGACTTAATCCGCATTTTAGAAGCTACTCGAAGGGTTGCGGAAGCCAAGCCAGATACAACCGACAGCCCCCGGCACTACTTAAGCTGCAGTCCACCAATATACGCAGGCTGTTACTAGCTTCCCCACATTCCGCTTCTCCAATGCATCGGTTCCCTTCAGCCGCCGGGAGCGAACTTAGATCTTAAAAGAGCTTCATTCCAGCCAAGCCGGAGACCCTGAATATATTGGAATAATTTCATACTTTGATTGGTGGGACCTGCCAATACTCCGTGCTTTCTTTTGGCCATTTCTTAATTGCCGATGGCTCGGGACAAAAAGTCACGAACCCCCTCAGGCTCTTCTACTGACCCTCTCCGCTCATCTTTGCCTTCTTGCTATAGCTAGGCAGTCCTAGGTTGTTGCATGCGTTTTTTGCTTTCTTTTTTTTTGGTGAGCAAAATAATAGTCTACAAGTTTTCATAGTAGCAAATAGTCATGAAGTCAAACAATCTCTCTCTTATTGCAGCTTTGGCTGCCCTCACGCTGGCAGCTCCAGCAGATGAGGAACTATCCAAGCGTGCAACTCCCAAAGTCTACCTTGCAGGTGACAGCACGATGGCCAAAGCAAGTGCAGGTTCAGGCATAGAAGGTAGTTCTATTCCCATTCAGCCTTAGAACCAGACTGAAACCTCTAGGCTGGGGCGTTTACCTCCCATACTCTCTGACGGGCGTGACCGTAATCAACAATGCCATTGGAGGGCGTTCAGCACGCTCCTACACCGACGAAGGCCGTTTTAACACAATCATCAATGCTGTAGTAGCAGGCGACTACGTGGTCATCGAATTCGGGCACAACGACGGCGGCTCCCTATCCCCAGTGGACAACGGCCGCTCCGCATGCGTCGGCGCCGGCTCTGAAACCTGCGTCTCAGCCTCCGGCGCGATCGTGCAAACATATCCAACCTACCTGACCAACGCCGCCAAAGCCCTGGTTGCGAAGGGCGCCCGAGTCATCATCTCCTCTCCCACCCCTAATAACGTCTGCGAGGGAACCACCTGCACCTATACCCCGTCCCGATTCACCGGCTACTGCAAGATCGTGGTCAGCAACACGGGCAGTAGCGCGAATTTCGTGGATCATGGCCAGTATGTTGCCAATGAGTATATCCGGCTGGGGAAGACCACTGTGGATACGTACTATCCGAATGATCATACGCACACGAGCCCAGCCGGCGCGGAGGTGGTGGCGAAGCAGTTTGTTAAGGGGCTGCTCTGTGGAGGGAGCCCGTTGGCGGCGTATGTGAAGAATGGTACCAGTAGCATCCCAGGGAACTGCATTTGAGGGGGGATGGTTGGATGTGATGTGGACTACCTGCAAGGGGAAAGGGGGTGGGTGTATATAGTTCTGTTGTATATATTGGGAAATGAAGTGTATATACTCAAGATTTCCTTTAAAATAACTCTACCACTGCGAGATGTTGAGTATTAAACTGACCCTGTGCGCATGTAGCCCGGTTGGTTTTACAAATCCGGCTTGCGAAAGGGGTTCGCTCTAAGGATCACGAAAAACATAAAAGGTCAATCAAGAAGGATAAACATGATTCATGGTATCTCTACTACATAATCAAGGCTTATTGAAGAAAGTCAATAATGCCACCAAGCCTCATCCCTAAGTCATATCCCACCCAATAAGTGAGGCAATCAAGGTCGTACCATCGACGCCATAAACTCCAAGCTTCCAATTACGTATACATCATCATAAGTGTAGCTGACTCATCACAAGTTGAGCTGCTCAATACCATCACAAAAAAAAAACACATAAACTCATCATAAAGCCTTACTTTCTTCCTCGTGCGAGAAGTTTCTCTCCTAATTCTGCAACAGCAGCTCCCCATGATACCTTAGACCGCTGAGTCTTCTCTTCGACGTTGTCGCCGCATCGATTGAGAAGAAACTCACGCATCTTGGGCTCGTTGAATCTCTCACCGTATACTACGGTAGCTCTGGGCGAGATCTCGATATCGATTCCATCTTCTCCGCTCTGGCATGTCAGGTCGAAAACAACCTCTACCTTCGTGGATAGAGGCGCGATTAATAAGTTCGACCTGATCATGATGGAGTTGTCGGAAGTCTTCGAAACGTCAGTTAGGCAGCTGACGTTGAGAAGGCGGATGTCATCGTGGACTGCGCTCGCCTTATCCCAAGCAACACTCACAGCTCGCAACAGATCTTTGATTGGTGTTTGCGCTTGAGCTAAACCTCGAATATGATCCCGAATGTTCTGTAAGAGAAAATCCCTGTCAGGGGTCATGGGAAGGGGATTTAGCTCTCGGTTGGCTGCGATGAACCAAAGATCGATACGTGAGCTAGGCAGTTGTTGTTTTGGTTTTGAAGCGGCTGAGTGGAAAGACGCCGCATCGAAGACAAGCTCAATCTCCTTCCGGTAGGTCATTGAGGTAGTGGTTCCGGAAACTCCTGTTATCATCCAGCCGTGTCGCTGCTCCAATGCGTCGACTTTGGCTACGCAATATTAGTTGACGATATTACGTATGGGCAGATATTGCATACCTTTCAGAGCACTGATCTCATTGGAGCTCCAGCCTCGACACTCTTCTCTAATCTTCTCCGCCTCTCGAATTTCTTCCAAACACACCTCGCGTCTTCCGGTCCCAGCAGCTATCTCCGCTTCCTTGCCCTGTAGTTGCTTCTGCATATCAGCAATTAGCTGCCTCTTCGCTTCAATATCAGCATCGACGGCTATGAGGCGCTGACGAGCGTTGCTTAGCTCTTCTTGATCACAGCTAGCAAGCTCTTCCGCTGCAAGGCGCAAGTCCTGTTCTTCAATCGATAGTTGCTCGCCTTGTTGAATCAGCCGTGGAACAACTGAGTCGAGTAGCTTTAGTTGGCGATCAAGCCATTTCTCATCTTTGACCATGCCATCAGCTGTCTTAATTAATCCATCCTTCAATGTAGCCAAGAGTGTCATTCGCCAGTCGTACCACATGCCTTTGCTCAATAATCTCGCATGCGTCTTGACGTTCTTGAGTTGGTTGTCCATTACAATCTTCACATCAGGAGGTGCTGATATATACTCCCGAAAGAGGGGTGGATTTTCTTCAAAAGTCTCGGTTTCGATTTCACGAACTGTCTTTCGACCTTCAGATATATAGTTCTTGAGCTCGTGACATGCCTAGATTATATCAGTACTTTGAGCTTTAAAAGTCGCTTGTGCTACTCACATGTTGGAATAGCTCAAGCATTGGTATCACAGCGGCCCCTGCGGCTACACAAGCCTCCAGAGAGCTATTTTCTTCTTGCTTACTATCACGGGTGTTCTGGCTTTTTGGTGCAATAGTGTGTCTCCGCTTGGTAGTAGTCAATTCCATAAATCGTATACTTGTCATATTCAAAAAATCCTGGAGTTGGATTCGTTCGTCGCCGAAACTTTCTTCATCGATCTCTGGGTTCTCGACGGGCTCTTTCTCTGTAAATGGGATGGGTTCTGGATTCGAATTTGCTTCCGCATCTTTGAATTTTCCCTGGCCACGAGGTGTTGTTGCGTTCTCTGCTTTCGCAGATGAAGAAGCTGTAGGGGTAGACGCATCTGAAATCTCAATGCTCTTACCTGTAGTACGAGTCAAGCGACCAGTAGTGGTTTCTGCTTTAGACGGTGGGCCTTTGAGTTTGACGTTCTTCACTGGACTGCCCTGATGATTCTTGAGTCGCTTCACACCACTGTTTTCCTCATCCTCATCATCCTCGTCAAGTTCAACTGGTCGTTTACCCAGTAAACCTTTGGCTGCTCCAACGTGCAGACTTTTGCGGCCCTTTAATGACTTCTTTTTGGGCGTTAAGCTCTGAATCATCTCCTTTAGATTTATGGTTGCATCTTTCTCCTCCCCAACTTGATCCGCCTCCAGTTCCATAATTTTCCTTTGGTTTTCACGACTTTCTTCCTCTTGTCGTTCTTTGTCAACTTCGTTCTCCATGGTTTTTGGATCTGTGAAATGAACACCGCGACCGACATCACTCAGCTGAGCTGGAAGGAAAGTCCGTGCATGGTCCCCAATAGATCCTCTCCTATCAAGAATTGCAGCGATTCGGGGTGATCCTAGACCTTCTCGATCGATTCCAACCCCGGTCGAAACTCGTCGTTGTGGGGTGAGCACGAAGTTTGGTGTAGTGGCACCAGTGCTCTCATTCTTCTGGAAAAGCTTGTTTGGTGTTGATTTCTTACCCTTAGCTGATAATGGTGTCGAGGATGCAGCTTGGATTTCATTCTTGAATAGCCGCTTAGGCGAGGAGGTACGCATAACCACAGTTTTTGATGGTGGTGTTTTACCTGGAGTAGTTGGTCGAGCTGGTTGTGGCGTCAACTGCTTCGATGGAGTCACCGGCTTTTTAACGGGCGTTGCGGACAGCCGCGATTTCGGAGTCGTCGAATTTCGCGTTTCTGTACTGCGACGAAGACTCTTTCCTTTGAAGGCTGTGATGCTTGGGCTGCCTGTCTCTGATGCAATGGTATGCACGACAGGTAAGGCTTTAGGGGGCGACGCAGCGATGATCTCCGCCTGGAATGGGGAGCTCACCAGATCTGTCTCTATCTCCATGACTTTCTTAGCCCTGCCACGGTTTCCGGTACTCAGCTGTGGAGGAAGAATTCCCCCCAAGGCGGTCGTCATTTCCATACCGACTGTCTGATCAAGTTCGGTAGTAGCCTCTAAAATCGAAGGCATGATTCCCCCAATTGCAGCAGTCATGTCCATTGTATCATCGCCAGCAGAAGAGTTTATACTCTCCCGAGATTTCTTGTTTTGAGATCGCGGATTGGGAGCCAAAGAGGTACGCTTCTTGGCTTTGGAATTATTTGCTTGGGGAAGCACTCCTCCAACGACAGAAGTAAACTCCATGGTCATATCCTCATCATCAAGATCCTCTTCATCGTCCTGAGCTTGCTGAATTCCACCAATGGCCATAGTGAAGTCCATAGTTTCATCATCTTGCGGGGACTCAATACCAGAAGATCTCCTGCGTATGCTTTGACGTCGAGTTGATGGCATGGATTTCCTTCTAGAACTCGTGTTCTTTAATTCCTCGCTAGAAATAATGCCTCCAAATGCCCGCGTGACGTCCATCGAGAGCTCGTCTTCTTCAACTTGCTGCTCCGGAAGTATACCACCTACTGCTCGAGTGATATCCATTGTCATCTCATCATCTGATCCAGTCTCTTTTGGATCAAGGGCTACTGCTTTGAACGCAGGAGAAAACGGATTTATGTTCTCCTGATCCTTTAGAGATTCAAGTTCTTGAGATTTCCTCGTCCATGGAGTAAATGAAGCAATAACCCCTCCATCTTCCGCGTCCATGTCCTCATGCTCGTCAAAGTCGATACCTTGTGTTCCAGCTTGCCTTGATGCTAATCTAAGAGCCTCATCTAGACGGCTACTAGAGTCACTCTGGTTTGACTTGGCAGAGGCTATAGACATGTTGGTGGTTTCGCCTCCATCAAGACTCATCATAGTGCTATCATTATCATCGTCAGAGCTACTATTTGATAGAGATCCATCATCCTCGATAATTTCCTCGCCATCATCAACAGAACCATCGCTCAGAGGGCTTGACGAAAACACTTCGTCATCGGGGTTGTTAAAGTTCATAGGAGGAATTATTGAACTACGTCGACGCTTCTTATGGTGCAGGTCACGTTGATGCTCTGGGCTTTCGTTCACATGTCCTTCTTCTACCTGTTCTGGAGGAGTCGATGGAGGTTCTGAAGGATCGGAACTTAGTGTTCTCGGCGTTTGAGGATTTTCAGAATTTATGGTGTCGCTTGCTGCAGAGGATGCTCTACGTGTAGAGTTTGTTGCATTTGAAGAAGTCGTCGAGTCTTGATATTCCACTACGACATCCCATGTATGTAGAGTAGCCTCAGGTGCGAACGAGACGCGGCGGTTTGCCAATGACTTTCTTCGCGCATCTCGTCGCAAATTGATCTCCTTCTCCAATTCCTTTCTCTCCTTCTCTTCCCGCTCGCGGGCCGCAGCTTGCTGCTCCTCCTCAGTGCGCAATGTTACCCGCGTCTCGTTCACCGCTGCATTATCGCCCAGCTCGAATGGGTTGGGTAAGCTATCCGTGCCCGTGACCGTTGGTCCTTCCACATCAAAGTCGATCAAAAGTTCTGATTGCAGCGTTAGCGGGGTAGCTTTCTTTGGGCTCCCCTTCCGAGCAGAGATATGCGCCGGAATCTCTCGCAAAGGGGGCATTGTAGGCTTCAAGATGGATTTTGGAGGTGGGTGTGGTATAGATGCTAAGGACTATAGTCTCATTAGTTATAACTGGGCTGGCGGTAATCTGTGATTTGGAATACCTTGCGTCGATTGCCGGAGGTATCTTTGAGCGCATCAAGTCCTCCTGGGCCTATACTCTTGCTACGCGACTTCTTCGATGGTCGTTCTATTGGCATCGACCTCTTCCTTCCTGCTAGAGTGCCGATATCTGCCGTCGCATTTTCTTGATCCATGACTGATGTTGACTCGATATTCCCAAGTGACTTCCTTGACTTGGGTCGCGCCGTAGGTAAAGTTGCTTCTTCTCTAAAAGACATGGTGACGCCTCAATTGGTCGTACTATAGTGTGATATCTTTTCACATATCAGTTGTATAAGAGTTGTGGAATTTCAAATGTCATCGCACTATTCCGCGTTTTGGTTGGTTGATACCAAGTCACGTAAACAAAAGGGCGACAACAAAAGTCGCGTCTCGCTTAAAGATGCCTGAGGCACCGATTTTGAAAATGCGGCAGAAGCCCCATCAGATTTTCACGTGACCCACCATGATCCCACAAGCGAGGTTTTCACAAAATTTAGGTGCAAGACAAATCCACGACAAGCCGACAACAATTCTCAGCGATTTCGACAACCACGACCGTAATCATGGCCACCGAACTCACTGTCCAGTCTGAGCGCGCTTTCCAAAAGCAACCTCACATTTTCCTAAACTCCAAGACCAAGGCGAAGTCCAGCAGAGTTGGCAAGGGAGGTCGCAGATGGTACAAGGACGTTGGATTAGGATTCCGAACGCCAAAGACTGCCATTGAGGGAACCTATATCGGTATGTGGATAATCTGGTTCATGGGCGAATGCGATGAGGCAGAGGAGCCGCAATGGTCTGCAGGATTGTGCATTGCTTTCCTCCAGCCAAATTGCAGTGCTACGCTGTGGACGATTCAGGGCTGGGAAAGTTATGCCGTGAGAATGACAAATTACTAACATTCTGCTTCTACAGACAAGAAGTGCCCTTTCACTGGTCTCGTCTCCATCCGTGGTCGTATCCTGACCGGAACCGTTGTTTCTACCAAGATGCACAGAACCCTTATCATCCGCCGAGAATACCTTCACTTCATCCCTAAATATGCCAGATATGAGAAGAGACACAAGAACCTCGCTGCGCACGTTTCGCCAGCTTTCCGTGTGGAGGAGGGTGATCAAGTTACCGTTGGACAATGCAGACCTTTGAGCAAGACCGTATGTTTATCCATTCTGTGAACCTTGGCCAATGGGAGGAGCTGCGGCAGAATCTCTGGTCATGCTCTCTGACGCCATCAATCACTGACTTTTCAAAATAGGTCCGTTTCAACGTCCTCCGTGTCCTCCCTCGAACTGGCAAGGCTGTTAAGTCTTTCACCAAATTCTAAGCGATTTCTTTTGGGGTACATGGATGCATGGGGTTTGTGGGTTGCGCTCTTGATCATATGGGAATTTCGAGCTAGCATAAAGGATGTGCATTAGCTAAGGAAATCAATGCATGACCTCCCATTTGATTGATTGGTGAATGGTAGTGATGCGGGATCATTTATAAGCTGGTGCAAAAACTGACAATGGAGCAACTGTGCGAGATGCCAGTTCGACGGTTGGTGCTCTGTGCACTTCCCCAGCCTTTTTTCAATACTGCATTACACCAACTTAAGACTCATTTTCAACAATTCATTAAAAGGTATCTTATTAACTGCAGATAACTATGCGGCAATCATTTCCATTGAGCGCATAAAGCACTGAGATATACCTTAATTTCTGCCAAGATTCGCTTTCCTTCTAGTTTCCTCTTGTCCATTCACTTCCACCAAGATAGCAAGTACGCATCAGCGCACACGGGTCACTTTACCTCTCATATTGCATTATCTTAAAGCACACTTTAGTCACAGCTCAACTCACTTGTAGAATCACAGCCTCTATTCATCCTTACGAAGACTATCTATAATTAGCAGCTCCTTTGTTTATCCTTGTTCCCACGCTCGTACTTTTTTTGTTTTGGTCTTTCTCTCAACAATTATTCGGTCAGTTCTTGCCATTATCCATTTATTAAACATATCACTCACACAAATCCAACATCATTTATGCAGCTATTCATAAGATCAAAATCTCCACCGTATTCGTGATGTCTATGATAAATAAACCGGGTAGCAAAATAAGAAAATGCCTACGATCCCAGCATCCAGCCATGGCCCTCATAATATATCCGGGCTCATTGTAGGTCGTCATCCTGATTCTCGAAACAATACTAAGAAAATTTTATCTCGGACAGACTCTAACATTCTTTATGAAGTCGAGACCCAACTATGAATATGCTACCATCCTATGAAAAAGATCTTCGCAAGCCTGACCCTTACCTGAGCCCCAATGGTAAACCAATGTCGCTGGTACCCGCCGCACGTATGAATGGTTTTGGGGCGAGAAAGTTGCCATTCATGACGTGTTCGGAAGGCCCGGCTGCTCCATGTTGGACTTCTAGATGGCAGGCGGTGGTCAACCTAAAAGAAGCCATTCCGCTCAGGCTGTAGCTTATGATTAGCAAACATAAGGCCAAAAAGTTACTACATGTGTCTGAAACTCTTCATCTTGGAGAGAGACAAGAAATATGCACATGCTTAGAGATTAGTTCAATCAAAACGGCTATTTCTAGAATAAGCTTTGTCAGTACGGTATGTCACTAGCAGGCTAGACAGAGTCAGCAAAACTATTAGCTGAAGAGATGAACTGATTGGCAAGTCAATGATGTGTGCTATGCAATACAGAAGTGCTTTGAAGACCTCGGAGTAGAAACAAGAAAGGAAGACATTACAAAATTGTTGGAAAAGACACTAGAACAAGAATTCTATACTAGCTTTATAGAAAGCGAAAAGACCTAGCAAATCCGGCCTCCTTTTGAAGATTCTGGGTTTTATTTACACTACCACGGCTTTGTTTTATAAGCAAAAATTGTTGATTTTATCACCAATTTTCTTCATAGCGATTCGCGCGAAATCGTGGGGTTTTCAAGTAAGTTGGCCTGTGAATGAGATGGGCCCGTTATGGATAGAATTCGGTGCACACCACAACGTGGGACTCAAGTTCTGTAGATATGCTGTAGGGCTTTTCAGAGGATATCCTTATATAGCATCTTTGTTTGTCAATAAGATAGTACAGCGCGAAGGTGCAAACACCTGTTACACAACCATCTCCCTAGTTGTCCCTACTACAAGCTTGCTATGGCGAAAGAGGAAAATAGATCAACATGAATGTCTTGTAAACACAGGTTTCTGTGAAGTCCAACAACTAGAGCAATATAGGTTGTTAATTATCACAAGCGATAGGTTGCGTTCTATTAGAACGTAAGTTATATTAATGCACAGTATTGATAGTATAGATGGAAGGGAGAATGTAGAAGGCAATATTTATTATTTTGAGCTCACAAAGAGCAAACTGGGCTTGTTCTTTGGTCATAAGCGTAAAAATTAGTAATTATTACAGTCTAACTTGCAAAATGACTCCTGAATCCTCTAAACTGAATTTCGACGTAGAAGTCCCTCACCCTCTCGCTGCTTGCCATCAAAGGATTCCAGGGAGAAGCTCAAGTGGCCGAGGATTACCAATTTCTGAGCAATATAATGAGGCTGCAGGCTGCTATATACCTGTTGGTCTACAATCATACAGAATTAATTATCAGGTGACACTTACAAGGGCAATAACCTGGCAGCAAACACGGTGCAGTGGTGCTTTACACTCTTTAGGCTCTTGGAGACCTACAATCTTGATCAGAGTCTGATATAGAACAGAGGAAAAGAAAGAGGACTTACAGCTAAGGCCATTTATGGTGTTCAAGGTCAAGGGATAGTGGGCAGCAGCAGCAAGAGCCTGAACGACTGCAAAACCACCATTTACTAGCAAACCACAGCACATATATGTACCCTGATTGATATCCTTGCACTCAGCGCTGTGGACGCTGGTAAAGAGGGGCGGATAGTCATTGCCGACAAGCCCATCGATGAGGTTGACTATTAGTATAGATGTCAGTATCTGCAATAATCCCACATCAAATGAATCACTTGAAAGGAATCCGAGAGCTCCATCGCAAGATAGAAGTGTGTAAATATTAGATAATGACAGGGCTAGGATACGTACTACCTTGAGGAGCTCCAAGAGCCTTGAAACCCATATAGCCAACAACAAGAAAGAACTTGAAGATCGACGTGTGGAACTGCATTGTGGTTTGCTTGACGGCGGTGTGGATTGTGTGGTTTTGGCTGGGAACTAATCGAAGATAGAGACGACAGAGATGGAGCCCACAAGCTTGGTATAAAGTGCCTGTTGATTGCGTGTTATATTCTGTTCACAAGGCTGATTGAAGAAAGGCAAGTCGAAGATAATTTCGGTAGTTTAAGTGATCGCCGATCTTTTGTATGACAGCGGCCGATCCTTTTTGAGGCGCTCTTGGTGCATAAGATAGACTGTGCGTTACCCTAAAAGAATCAACTGACTTGACTCGAAAGGTTCTATAAAGTACTGTCAATTTATTTAAGCTTTCAATGAGAATTAACCACACAGCCACGAATCGAGGATGCCGGTGCCATTTCTAATACACACGCTTAAAAACCTGTATGGGCCTTCATATTCTAAAACCATCGGGATTACCATAACAGAACTGTTGCGCCATAGATTGGTATTCTTAAATGAATGTGATGGTAAACAGAGTTTGTTTGCGTAAGACCTTTCACCCTGTTTGATTACATCGGCCTGAGCATCAAATAGATCTATGGGTGAGATCAGTGTTCTAAACAGTATTGCGGTGTCTTGGCATACAACGCCTTAGTAGGGTATAGTTTAGAATTTTCAATACTACGCTAATATTCCTGTAGAAAACGTAGTATTGATATGAAAATCTAACACGATACTATACGGTAATAATACTGTTACCACCAAGTTATCTCAGCACGCTCAGACCCTCTTTTACGAGATTACGTTAAATAAATTTAACGAGCCCCACAAAACCTTTGTGAGCCAATGAGGATCGTAAGATCCTCATTTCTCGTAGAGAGTCTGAGGTCAAATGGTAATGATTTTGGTGTAACGATTTTTGATTTGTTAGTAAATCAATTAGTTGTTTCAACGCTGTAGTTGTCCTATTCAACAACACATATCAATACTTTTAAATAGTGCAAATTGTAGCTTATGTATTAAATTATTAGTATGATCCGACTTTTTTTGTAAAATATAGTGCAATTGTGTTGATATTTAACATCTAATAAGGAAGGTTGTTTTGCTGTTGTTTCTTGCTTCGGATTGTAATCGCGATTTGATTGGCTCACAAAGGTTGACAAAGGTTGAGGTTGGTTACGTAAGCTGACTCGGCATCCGTGGGTAGCTGGGGGTGAGTAGAATCTATTTATAATTGGATAGGAACAGATGTGGATCAAATCACGTGATAACCCACGTGATCATGGCCTAGTGGTCATAGAGACAGCACGCCTCGAGAAAGTGATGATTTCTGCTAATAAATAAGAAGGATCAATCTGGACAGCTGTTACAGCTGGATGATTGAGCATAAGCTATAGACTGATTCTCGATGATGCTTTCTTTTTTTTAAGAAAGGGTTGGTGGTGTCTTTTTGTGAACCTTTGTGGGCCAATCAGATCGCGATAAATAGGAGTGGGAAGGAATTTCCATGCTTAGTCAGCCCATCTGTAGGCTTTGTGAACCTTTGTGAGCCAATAAAATCGCAAGAAAGTTTTCAACCTAAGGTATCAAGTCTCCAAGAAAACACACTTTACACTTTCAACGATTCTTTAATCCGGGTTGTATTCATTCAAAAAAACTCAACCATGTCTGCTTCTGCCAGTCATTCTACTTCAACTTCACCGTTAAGTGACCCGATGTCAAGCTCTCCGGACCCTGTTTACACTCCGAATCATATCTACGAAAACTACAATATGGACGATAGCAGTGAAGAAGATATGGGGAACGAGGAGGATATGGAGAATGAGGAGGATATGGGGAACGAGGAGGACATGGAGAATGAGGAGGATATAGGGAACGAGGAGGATATGGAGAATGAGGAGGATATGGGGAACGAGGAGGACATGGAGAATGAGGAGGACATGGAGAATGAGGAGGACATGGAGAATAAGGAGGATATGGAGAACGAGGAGGATAGTGATAGTCGCGAAACTATTACTTCCAAAAAACAGCCCAGCGAATTCGAGATCATTATACTTTACAAGCAATCGCAGACCTACTGCGCGATAATAAATGGTCAATACAAAAGTTTCTGCAGACATGGGTATCCGCAGATGCAGTGGATAGCAACAATACTGTTCTTGTTATAGAGCATCATCCTCGTTGGAAAACGTCTAGCCGACGGCAAAAGGTTTTGAAAAAAGCATTGAGATCTTCCGAGTTGTTACAATTTTGCCCTTCTACCGATCAGTGTTCGAGAATCAAGTCTGAGCTGGATTGCCTTTTGTCAACATTCTATTTCGGCAAATTTGACTATAGTCTTAATTTAGACAGTATAGATTTTTCTCAAGCTTTTACAACAATGGAATCAACAGCTCCATTTTTTTTTACACTGTTGCATGAAATAATGCGAAATCCACGGTTTAGTTGGAAAAGCTATTCCGGTACTCAACGATCTGCCGATTTATACAAACGAATATATATGGTTATAAGCTTGGTATGCTTTTCGAGAAACAAAAAGTCTTCGAATTTCTTGTCCTCTGTATTAGACATTTACTTGATTGGGTCTGGCTGCAAGCGTAGAGTGTTGGAGTCTTTATCTGGTTTGGGAGTATGCCACAGTTATTCTCAGGCCAACAGGTCTATAAGACATTTGGCGGAAAATGCAAGAGTATGATTTAACTTCAATTTTGTTAGTCTTTGTTAGTCTTTGTCAGCCTTTGTCAACCTTTGTTAACCTTTGTGAACCTTTGTGAACCAATAAATCGCTGACTTTCGGTTTTGTATATTACTTAGTGCGCATAGCTACTTTTGCTCAAAATCCAAAAGCATACGTCGCATATGACAACTTCAATTTTAAAAACCATGTACGAGATGAATATTTAGCCATAAAAGCTCAATGGTAACCTTACAACGCAGTAGTAATGCTATGCCCAGAGATCCGTTAATGGCTTACGCAAAGTATGCACATCCTTAATAAAATTGGATATTCGAGATGTATTCACTCCTCTGCTATTTATGACAAAATGATGGAGTAGAAGGCTATACCTGCTTATTGTGAGCAATCAAACGTTGCATATACTTCTGTTTTAGAAGTATTTAAGCATACAGAAGTTTATGCTTCAATGCCACAGTTACAGCAAATTGATACCATGCTTGCAAACCGAATTTTATCAATTGGGTCAATTCAGAGAACGAAGGTCAATTGAGGGTACAATAGAGTTCATGACGAATATGGTCGACATTTCAACATTCAAGTCTGAAAACCTGATGATGACTTTCAACACGTTATGGTTATTGCATGCGATCACTAGACTCATCATAACGCAGAGTACAGACTGAACGTTTTATGACACGCCATATGACAACAAGTGGTTAATGGCTTTCCGTTGTTTCATTACAATAATTAATGAAAACATTGTTCGAACGCATTGGGGCCTATAGACAAGAAAGTGCGCCAATACGCTAAGGCAGATTAGAACATTAGGGCGATTTTAGTAGTCGAACAATATCTGTATATCAATACAGCACTACTGCGCAAAGTTTACATCTCGCGTTGTCGCTTTATTTATTCCGCGATAGAAACACGTGTTATTGCCAGAGCTGCATTATTTAAAAGTGGAGAGAAACGTACAACTGGATGATTTAATCGAAGTTATCTTCTTCACATTTAATGAATAGGAAGATGTTCGTTTGTGTCTTTTACAGAGAAGCTTGCTGGAAACACCGATATCGATCCTGCGTTACTACTCAGTTCGGTTTTACAAAATTGAATGTTTTTAACTATTCAACACGCAGTTAAGTCTAGATATTGGCTTTTAGACGTGCTGTCGACTTATTAATCCGATTTCTATGGCCGGACAAAAAATTATGTCAAGAAATGATATATTATCGTTGGTTGCTTTCACCTGCTAATACGCCTGAACTTCACATGCATATTAGTTCAGGATTATGAACTGGCAGGCAAAGCATAATAATAAACCGTAACCTTGGACTAGAACATCTAAATGAGCTTGCAAATTGAAATGAGTTCGTAAAGAATTCGACTCATGAATAATATTATTCGACAGGTTTGTTAACTAATTGGTTAGAAGCTACAATCAAGTCGAGTCTTATTGGAGAGGTTATAACAGGAGTCACTGTTGCATATCAACAAGACATATTTACACTACTTGAAGTTCAATCCGAAAATTTTCAATGCCTCGGCTGTTAATTAGAAAGTCAGATATTGGATTTCTGAAAATATTTTGACTGTGGAAGGATTATTAGATGAAAAGATTGCTTTATTTAATAGCATATGTATATGCTATATCATTGTATGGTTACCACTTGAAGAACGATAGATATACAATTCTTAGATAGTTAGAAGAGACGCAGGACAGTATAATGATCAACATAATGTGGATATGCTATATAGTATTAAATTGATTTGGTTAGTTAGTTTATACCACTTTTGAACCTTTGTGAGCCAATTAAATCGCAAGCAAAGTAGAAAAAGGAGGAGAAACCCATTTTTGTCGATTAGTCAGCCTATCTACAAGCTTTGTGGACCTTTGTTAACCTTTGTAAGCCAATCAAGTCGCGAGTATTGATAACGTTTAGATAACGGAATCACGTTGCAACGTCAAATTAAAATCAATATGAGCACCGGCAAATATCAACTGCAACGACCAGCGTTCATTTCAATATATATACCTAAGCCATGATGATGATACTTGCAGTTGGGCCCTCATAGGACACTGCCCCCGTTCGGCCTGCGGCCTACTTGAGTAACAGCGCCTACTCGAAGCTTACCTACGAAGCAGAGCACCAACAGAGGGCGACAACCACCACTCCCCCGCCTATCCACCCGTCCAACTACTTCCAAATAAGCCATGATAGTGATACTTGCAGTTGGGCCCTCATAGGACACTGTCCCCGTTCGGCCTACGGCCTACTTGAGTAACAGCGCCTACTCGAAGCTTACCTACGAAGCAGAGCACTAACAGAGGGCAACAATACCCGGCCTCAGACCGCTATTGGCTGCCGCCAGCTCCAGGCGGTGGACCACCTGGCGGCTTCGCCGCGAGCACAGGAGGAGGAGGAGGTGAGTGGAGGGCCTGCGGCGGCGGGGTTGGCGGCCTGCAAGACTGCAGCCACCTTTCCGAGCTTTCGCCCGGCACCGCGCGCAGCCGTCACCGGCGTACTTCACCTGGGATTTACCCTTTGCAGAGTAAACCCAGCATTCCTCTCCTCTCTGCTGGCAAGCAGAGCACCGATCTTCATCGGCCAACTTCACCCCCAATTCCGTCTCCATGATTCTCCCCACACCGGAGAATCTGGCCCGATCTGCGGGCACCATTGCGTCCCATTGCTCCGCAGACCGGGACCACCACTTCCCAGCCTGCACTGGCTGGTACTCCGGGGTCAGACCCGGACGGTTTCCTTGGGCCCAATCCCAAGGGAGGCGAGGTTGGTCGGCCACCTGCGCCTGGGCCCATTGGGCCTGGGAGAGGATGGCAGGGGTGGCGGCAGGGCTATTCAAGGTTAGTTTTCTATATACCAGAATAGATATATATACTAAAGTGGATATATCAAAATAGATACACCAAGATGCATATATATACAAACTTACATGGCGGCGGCAGCGGCGGCGGCAGGACTGTTCAAGGTTAGTTTTCCATATATCAAAATAGATATATACAAACTTACACTTCTTCTCCTTCTTCTTCTCCTCCTCCATGAGGAGGGGAGCCCGGAGGGGAGGGAGAAAGAGAGGGAAAGGGAGAGGGAAGAGGGTCGAAACCCTGGTGCTCGTCATCGTCGTCGTCGTCGTCGGCGTCGGCGGCGGGAGGGGGAGGGTGGCGGCGGCGGCGGCGGGAGGAGGAGGAGGAGGAGGGGCGAGGGCGGCCGCCCGGCGGATTCGACGAGCAGCACTATTATACTTATTAGTGCTGTTTTTTACATATTTCTTACTATTTTATAGCAAGAAAAGGACTTGGTGAAATTTACAGAGTGTAGACCCGAAGTCTACCTGACCGCAAGCGGCCACGAGGCAAGTTTCGAGCTTCACGCTCGATGGTGTCTTCCGACACCGGAAAGTTTGGGCGGAACAGAATCCGCAAGTGCTTTGGAGCATGATGGTGATGATGGTGATGATGATGATGATGATGATGGTGATGACGGTGATGTTCGGAAGGAAGAAAGAAAGATTGGAGGTAAAAGGTTAGTTATTTATAAAAAGAGCTCTGATTCATTTACAAAAGTCTACAATAGCTTACAAAGGTTCACAAAGGTTCACAAAGGTTGAAGTTGGGTTTTCAATACTAACAATAGTACTGTAATATTGAATGTCAGTATGTATTTTGTTTTTCTATTTACTGAATATAAAGGTTCTGATTGGCTCACAAAAGTTTACAATAGCAAACAAATGTGCGGGCCAGAAAACAGCAATTGAGTATGCCCCACTATTTTCAAATACAATACTAGCAACAACAATACAACAATTGTCAATATTTGTCAACCTTTGTGAGCCAATCAGCTTGGAGATACAGCAGTCAACAATTACGAAGCTACGTTTGTCGAAATTTGTCAACCTTTGTGAACCAATCAGCTTCGAGATTCAATACATGAGCCTGCAAATATGCATTTATTCTATGCCACTTTGGTACAACTTCCTTCTTCGAGCATTCCTGTCCAATTCTCCTAATGGTATTCGACGTTTTACTCGACTTGCAATACTCGAATTATCCGCTGCAGATCTTTTACCCATACCACATTCAGTTGTGTTTCTGGCACTATATCTGAATCCACACTAGACAGTACTGAACTCAAAGAACACTTTCTACGCCGAGTTCCTGGCACTATATCTGAATCCACACTAGACAGCGCTGACCTCAAAGAATACCTTCTACGCTGAGTTCCTGGCACTATATCCAGCTGAGTTTCTGGCACCATATCTGAATCTACACTAGACAGCATTGAACTCAAAGAACACCTTCTACGCTGAGTTCCCGGCACTATATCCGGCTGAGTTTCTGGCACCATATCTGAATCTACACTAGACAGCATTGAACTCAAAGAACACCTTCTACGCTGAGTTCCTGGCACTATATCCGGCTGAGTTTCTGGCACTATATCTGAATCTACACTAGACAGCACTGAACTCAAAGAACACCTACGCTGAGTTCCTGGCACTGTATCCAGCTGAGTTTCTGGCACTATATCTGAATCCACACTAGACAGCACTGAGCTTAAAGAATACTCTCTTCTTTGTTGAGCCGCGTTTTCGATATCTTGAGTTATTGTTCTTATATCTAACAACCGTTGTTCAGCTATTCGAATAGACTCTGACGTACCAGGCCGCGCGGATAGAAATCCAGATAGAGATCCCGATAAGAAAAGGTTATTTGTGTTAGCCCTTGATAATTCAGCAGCTGCAGATTGCTCTAATGCGCGCCGAGCTACAGTTCTTGCTAAGTTATTGTCTTTTGCTTTCTGAGCTTCGATATATAACAGTGGATCCGTAGAGCTTAAGTCTGTCGATGACTCTGTTCCGGTTAGTCGTACGGAAGCTTGATTTTCCATTCGAAGCGTAGTATACTTGGCTTCTACTAAAGCAACCAAAGATTGTAAGTAATCTATCAAATCGTTGCAGTTCGTATTCTTATATAGCCAATCTGAAATATCCGGAATGATTTTCATCAACTCCGAAAAGCTCAAAGTATCCCAACATACATTGTTAACACTTTTGACAGAGTACAAGTTCGCCAGTTGCCACGCAATACTATGGCTAATAAAAGCAGTAGACGTAAGTGGAACTCGGCGTGATCGATCTTTCCAGACCAACTGAGCATGCTGCAATGCCCACACTTCTATCAACTCTAAAGCAATTCCAGATCTTGATCCTTTAACAGGTCGTTTAACTGAACTGACAACTGGTGGAAAAGCAGTTGAAAAGGGCATTAAACTCGGATTGCAACCACTACAGCATGTTTCTTTTGAAACCGATGTTTGACTTTGATTTCTTACAAGGTTCTCCTGCAAGTATTCTAGAAAAGGTGCTCTTTTGCATGACCGATTACAAATGTCTCTCCAAATCAAAGGTAAGTCCGCTCGTTTTTCAGCTTCTTGCTTGCTCCAATATTTAACTTTAGGTAAGTTCAAATCTACTGTAGACCTTTCGGAAGCAACTGTTCTTACAGAAGCTATACTTTCATTATCGCTATCCTGGCAACTATCATACGTTTGGCTGACGTTCAATTTTGTAGATTGCAACTGAGTCGATCGGGTTCTGAAAGTACGCCGACTATTTGGAGTCATGTTTCGAGAAGTTTTAGGTCGTTGTGCTACTGTATTAGTTGGAGTTGGAGTTGCAGTTGCAGTATCCGAAACAGTAGGCCTGTTACAGCCTTCAGAATCGAATCCCCAGTGTGGAAGATAAATATAAGCTTGACTAGTTTGACCTTCTCCTCGTCCACCACGGCCAATTCGTTGCCACAAATCTGCTGGATCAAAACTTATAGGGAAATTCCAGCAAACAACTCGAGCTACATCTTTAATGTTTACTCCCATTCCTAGAGAAGTGGTCGCTACCATAATGCGAATAGCCGAGAATGGCTTTTCGAACTCTTGATATCGGTAAGATTGATCGTGCTGGCTAACTCGAGAAGAAAAGCTTTGTACAACGTTCAAAACAGACAAATTGCTATCGACTGACTTTGCACTAGAATAGTGATTACGCAATAATGATTTGGACTTTTCGAGCAATGCCGACCGGAGAATATCTACCAGTTTTGTTCCATATCGAATGCTATCAATAAAAACAATTGTTTTCGGTATTGCTTCAAGCGTAGCTCGAACACTGGAAACTGCATTGTCAAGAAGCCAATACAACGGCTTATACGATTGAAGAGTTCCTTTCAATATTGGCATAGTATGCAAAGTAATATCTGGTCGATCAATAGAAGTTCTAATTACTTCAGTCTGACCAGGATTGTCTCCAATAGTACGAAATCCCGCATTTGTTAATACAGACTTTTCTGATATCTGATCCAAAGTTGCAGTACATCCGAACCATACTATATCTTGCCGCAGAATCGATCTGAGTTGGCCAAGCATAGCGAAAGCGAATCTAAAGTTGTCTCCCCATTGTTTTACCAAATGGCATTCGTCAATCGCAACTAAGCCTACTCGACTTTGAAACGACGGATCTTTTAATATTTCTCGAAAAGACTGTAAAGATACTTGTTCAGGATTGAGCAAAATGTGAGTATACACTCCTTTTGAAATCTCCATCAACAATTTCTTGTGATTTCTTTTAGTATCAGCAGTTACTAAACAAGGTTTAGCTCCGGGCAACTGTGCAATATCTGCTAATTGTTCTTCGCCCAACTTGTTTAATGGAACAATTTGCAACGTTATTTTAGACGTAAAAATAGAATAAGCATAGAAAATCAAGCTTTTGCCAAACCCAGTTCGAGCAATTAACAGTGTATCGCTTTTGCCGAATATCAGACGTCGAAGAACACGAACTTGCTCGAAGCGAGGACTAAAACCTATAGAACTTTCCGGATGTGAAATACAAAGGATACGCTGAAGACACCGTTCTATAACGGCTTCTTGGAACTCTACCAAGTTCTCCGCTGCAGCTTCAAATACAATTGCCGGAAGGTCGGAAAGAGGCAGTGTAACAATTCGATCAATTGTATTTTGAAAAGAAAGCGCAGCAGATTCGCTGGGCAAATGGGCTCGTTTTCTATACCATTTAGTCCTTCTATCTTTCGTTAGGCCTTTTTGGTGTTGTTTTGCTGACTTAGCCATAGCTGAGGAACAGACTTCTACCTCACCAGCGAGGATACGCGATCTGATTGGCTCACAAAGGTTGACAAGAGTCCACAAAGGTTGCAGTGCAGAACGTTGAAAGCCAGCGAGGATACGCGCGATCTGATTGGCTCACAAAGGTCGACAAAGGTTGACAGAGGTTGCGGTGCAGGATGTTGAGAGCCAGCAGGATACGCGCGATCTAATTGGCTCACAAAAGTCGACAAAGGTTGACAGAGGTTGACAGAGGTTACGGTGCAGGACGTTGAAAGCCAGCGAGGATACACGCGATCTGATTGGCTCACAAAGGTCGACAAAGGTCGACAAAGGCTACGGTGCAGGACGTTGAAAGCCAGCGAGGATACACGCGATCTGATTGGCTCACAAAGGTCGACAAAGGTCGACAAAGGCTACGGTGCAGGACGTTGAAAGCCAGCGAGGATACACGCGATCTGATTGGCTCACAAAGGTCGACAAAGGTCGACAAAGGTTGCGGTGCAGGACGTTGAGAGCCAGCGAGGATACGCGCGATCTGATTGGCTCACAAAGGTCGACAAAGGTCGACAAAGGCTAGAATCCCTTTTATCTGGATCACAATAGCTAACAATTGCAACAAACAGACAACAAGCGCAACTGCGGGGCTTGAATCACTTTACCTCTCCTTCGCGACTACCAACGCAATACACCTTCCTTCAATAAACAACCAGGTATTCAAAGGTGGCACTGCTTGGAGACCTTCCACCTATAAGGAATAATTGATACAGATAGTGGTTGTTGAATAATCGACAACGAGGGCCGAAAAACGCGTCTCAAACCACCTCTACCCTCCTTCGCGATTCCCAACGCAATATGCCTTCTTTTAATATACAATCAAGTATTTAAAGTGGGCACTGCTTCGGAGACCTTCAGCGTACAAGGAATACTTGATACAGGTGGTGTGAAAAATCGACAACAATGGCCGAAACACGCTTCTCGAACCAATTTTACCCCTCCTTCGCGATTACCAACGCAATACACTTCTTCAATAAAAACCAGGTATTCAAAGTGGCACTGCTTAGGAGACCTTCCACTATAAGGAATAATTGATACAGATAGTGGTTGTTGAATAATCGACAACGAGGGCCGAAAAACGCGTCTCAACCTCTACCCCTCCTTCGGATTCCCAACGCAATACACTTTCTTTCAATAAACGACCTAGTATCCAAAATGGCACTGTTTTCAAAGACCCTCCACGTATAAGTATTAGATAATTGAGTGCGTGGTTGTTGAATGATCGATAGCGTTCGATTGACCTTCGATTGAGCCCGACCTCGATCACTTTTGAAACCCGATTTTTTGCGTTCGACGCTGTAGTTCACCTTTTATTAGCCAATTGAACCATTTAAATTGTAATAATTATAAATTTAACTTTATCTAGCTTTATGATCCGGCATTTAAATGAAGATGCGTTGTGAGATTGTAGTAGTCAATTGAAAATTGTCAAAAAGTCAGAAATTTCATTGTTACCACTAAAACGATCCCCATTTGACCTCAGACGCTTCGCTGACGCTCGCAACCAAATAGGCTTAGTTTGGAAATTTTAAGTGGATCGCTTGGCAGCGAAGCGACTGAGTAAACTGAGATAACCACCAAGAGTTAAAAGCGATTGGTCTATTAGACACGTGA
>JAJSPD010000074.1:0-213334 GCA_021307315.1 Bisporella sp. PMI_857
TTACACGCGAGCCTTCACAAGCGCATTAGGCACAAGCGAGGAGGATGAGATGGGGGGAACGAGGACGAAATGAGAGCCAATGCTGCCAGCCACACTCTGCAAGTGCTTGTGATGCTGAGCTAGAAGCTGAGAAAGGAGTCCTGCTAAAATATGCCTCCCGTCCCAAGTGACAAGAGCTCTAGAATCATCAGCAATCTGAGAACAAGCACTTTCGCGGGCTGAATATCTTCCCGCCCAAATATGATGCTCAAGAATTACATCAATAAGGTTGATACCGGATCGTGTTTTTTTTTGTGGCTGCATGTCTGTGCAAATATAAGGTTCATTTGACATATACATGGGAATACTTGGCAGGAACCTGCTTTCATGTGAAAATCTCCAAAATTGTTTTTGTATTGCAGCCCTTTATCAGTTTTTGGCTTTTCTTGGAGTGAGCACATCATTAACAGTTACTGCTAAAGATCGCTCCATCCTGCCTATTGCCACGTGAGACGGGGCTTATGGTGGCTAGTACTACTCCAGTCCTATGTCAAGTCACGTGCACATAAACTTTTTACGTGATAGGAGCCTCATGTGGCTAGTTATTGTGTCTCAAATGTGGCGATGCAGAGCTTGCCTCTGGCCTTAGGCATTCGTACCTTAACGAAGGGTTGGTTATTCCTACAACATCCATTCCTTCCTTCCTTCCCTTGTTTCCCTGAGCTATAGATCCTCTATTGTAGCCAGCTCATTGAATCATGTCCTGATTGCTTTTGCAGCAGGATTAACTCGATTAGCCTTGTGACAAGAATATAGTTATTCCCTACCCAAGAAGTCCGTGCTCGACTTAAATATCACTTTGGATGCTCCTATCTAAGGTCCCAAAAGGATGAAATGGCCTCCAGAAGTAGCCGCTTGAGCGAGTATTGAAATTCGGATGTTTAATCTGTCTATGCCACGTTTCTGCAGGTCCGGCGAGTTTCTATCCGAGCGCGAGGTTGACGCCAAGGAGAGCCGTTAAAAGATGCATGGATATAAACCAGCAAGCACTACGAATGGCTGTTGCTCCCAGGTTCTTAAGACTTTACAAGCTCAATTGTAGATTTGAATAAGACATGGCCGCTTTAAGATGGCAGTCTAAGCTTTTTTTTCATATTCGCATTTATATTCGCATTTATATCCGCATTTATATCCCCTCGGCATATTTTATCCCTTTCCAGAGTATAAGATAAAGTTCCCGAACGGAGAATCAGCGGTAAGCACAGATCGTGTGCCCGTAGCAGTGACTCTCCGGCCAGGCTATCGAATAGCAGGTAGGAAAAGTTTCATCAGATCAAAAAATACAAGTGGTTTATTAGCTGCAAAAAAAGAAGATAGCTCTCCTATTAAGCATATTCAGCACGTGTTTGTGAATTTTTGCAATTGTCTAATTCCCACTTCGACATCATCAAATAAATAAAATGCGTCTATCATTAGCTGTTCTTGCCTTGACGTCCTTTTCTGTGTTAGCCCAAGACCTCTCTGATATCCCCGACTGCGCGGTGCGTTCAAACCCTATCTTTCTGCGTCGGCCAGACCATCACACTGATCCAAAAACACAGCTTAAATGCCTCGTCGACGCCATCCCAACAACAGGTTGCAAAGTCGCCACCGATTTCGCCTGCATCTGTAAAGCCAGCGCGCTAATCGCGTATGTTTCAATTCGTTTCGTTCTCCTTCCGGTCCTCCTCCTCTCCATGAAAAATCTCCTCTCCCCCCCTCCCAAACCTTCTTTTTTCTTTTCTCAATGGGCGAAAAAGAAAAGAGAAAGAAAAAATGAGACCGCGGCATCCTAATGCGTATCCGTCAGCTACTCCGTACAATCATGCTCACAGCAGGCCTGCTCGATCGCGGTCTATGAAACGGTCCCGAAGTCCATCGAGCGCTTCTGCGACGTCGTCGGTGTGCAGATCACCATCGCGACAGGCTATCTGGGGAGCGAGACCCTGACGTCCACGTCGCCGGATCCGTCGTCTACGTCTATTGTGGCTACGACCACGACACCTGGTCTATCGCCTTCGACGAGTCGGAGCTCGTCGGCTACCTCGCCAGCGGCAGCGGTGGTGAGCGATAGTGCTGGGAGCAGTGTTCGCGATGGGATGTGGGATGCGGTTGGGGTGGTTTTGGGCGCTGGCGGTTTGGTTCTTGCTTGGTAGTGGGATGTGTTGGAGATTAGGAGGGTTGGGTGAGGTGATGGATGGGATGTTCGGGGCATTGTGGGGATTGCTCATAGCTATGTAGTTGAGATGTAGAAACCGAAAACTGGAATTTGAGAATTGGATACTGAGAAACATAAATTAACAAATAGAAATTGGGAAATGGAAATTAAGAAATAAAACTCGGAAACTAGAAATTCTATAAGAGCTGGAAAATTTCAGTGGCATTTGGCTTATATGAGGAATTCTTTACGTTCAAAAAAATAGAGCTGCAGAAACTTTGACATGATTGCGGTCAAACCTCGATATATCGGAAGCCTACGTTCACCATTATTATTCTGATATGCAGAGGCTTTCGATATAGCCACTTAAAAATCGGCCGATCTCAAGGTTGATTCCGATATTGGGGGGTTCCGACACGATGAGTTCCAAGAACTGAATATATGCATGGAAATACAACAGCAACCCCAGTTATTCTCTTTTAATTTCCCAAGCTGCCAGGGACACAACCGCATTAGATGTAACGATGCCTGAGGTGACCAGAGCTATGAATCCTTATATACATAGCCTGAGACTCTGGACACCTAAACCATTTTTTTCCCCAAGATTTATAGCAACCACTTGGTACAAGAGCAACAACCACACGCATACATACACACACACACACACAGTCACGAAGATTGCACGGTACGAAAACCGCGGCCCGTTAAGAGGTCACGCCTCGCTTGGACCTGAGCGAACTGCCCAGAAAGCCCACCATCATCACCGAAAGTAAGATATACGCACACACGGAAAAGAAAAAAGCAGTACTTCAAGTTTTCATTTTTTTTGGACGGTGCGAGCCGAGAAGAAAGCCAGGTGCCAGAGGTTTAGGCCGCGCGTACGCCAAAGCTTTCATCGCCCGCGGGGTAAATTTTGTCCGCGCTTTCACGCCTCAAAAATCACCTCGTTGAACCTTTTTTCTTCGTCACATGGCGTACGTGACGATTGGAGATCTGAACGAGCGGCTAGGAGAGGCGTTCGTTATTGAGTTGTCGGCGTGAGCCCGCCAGCTTTTTTTTCTTTTTTTTTCCAGCCGCGCTTTTGAATCCTTTTGCTCACAGTTTTTTCTTGGGGGGGGGGGGGGGGGGAGGGTGAGGACCAGCAGGAGTGGCTACGCTCAGTTTGTGAGGTGTGATGCGCGTATCTGAGAGGAATAGGTAAATCTCTTTGAAGAGGCGGCGAAGAAGTCGCCGTTTAAGAGCTGCGATGTCGTTGTTGTTGCGAATGCTGGGATCATGGGGACAAGTGGATTCCATGTTTGTGGGGACGGATGGTAAGCAAGCAAAAAGCTCGTTCCTTCGACCTATACTATATTCTAAGTGGCGTTCTTTTGCTAATCTATATGTGGAGATCATTCGCCTGCACCCGTTGAACCTGCCTTGAAGTCAACCTGGTGGGGCTGCTCTACACAGCCAAACTGGCAATGCATTACTGTCGTAGGCAAGAACTGAATGACCTGTGCCGCGATCGATACCTCATCATTAAATCCAGCATTGCGGGGTTCGTGGGCCAGCCCGGCTCCATTTTATACAACGTCCCCAAGTTTGGCGGGCGAGCGTTGATGCGCTCTTTGAGAAGGACTTTGACGCCGGAATAATCCATCCGAGTCAACATCGTCGCGACGTGGTGTATTAGAATAGGCATTATATCCAAGCGCATACAGAGCTATCTTGACTCAAGGGGCGCTGGGTTCGCGCTGGAAGACGCGGCGAAGGCGGTCTTGAGAATTGCAAAACGAAGGCAGATCATTAGGTGTAATACCCCGAAGCCTTCATGTGGATGGATACCTGGATTTGGACAATTACGATATCAAGGATAGTGATCCCATGCAGACTTGGCAGAGGATAATACTAAATGTCAGCCTGCTACACCGGTACGTTTTTTGTCAGCATTTTAATGGCGGGTAATTATTAATATTGAAAACGTTGTAGATACCTGATGGAGTTCCCATATGATGAAAGAAAGGGCTTGGTATTGAGGTTTAAGCATTGTGTTCCAAGCATTTTAGATTGTATCTCATGCAAGGCCCCAGTTCTTGGAGTTCTTGGCGCTGAACCGTCCGCCTAGAGCCAAGGCTTTATTAGTACCTCGAGAAGGAAAACTCTCTTACATATTCCACGTTATTATTCGGACTGTATTTGTGCCGGTGGAGGCCAAAGATAGTTCTAGACAATTTGAAGATGGTATCGGGTAGCGAGTGGCGTTTCTGGCTGGAATACACAGATGTCGTTTCTGCTGGAGTCGTGTTGAGGGCTTTCTCATGTGAAAGGGATGTCTCGAATGCCTTGCAATGAGATCACAAGCTAGACTGGTTCTGAGCTGACAATACCTTAACTCTTAATGAAATACGAAAGGTGAAAGTTTACCGAAGCCGACAGTGGATACTGTAGTATTCATTCTCCGCTTCTCACTCTCTGTGTGGCTTGTAATCCAAAAATAGGACCCACGCATGCTTCAAAATTCACACTGACACATAATTGTGGTCCTTTTCGGAATGATGCAAATAGTTCGAGGCACAAAGTAGTTTATCGTCTATGTTTGTTGGTGGCGTAGTATTGGCTAGACAACTTGATAACCAACTTTCCTTGACAATACGGCCAAGACATCTGCAAACATAGGGTTCCTATTGATTGTACCGTGCTCTTGTTCACCCCAGCATTCGCATTGACCTCAGAATACCACTGAGGTTGCAACCGAAAGTCTATGGCACGGTATTGGCTACCAGGGAGTCACTGTTAGTCACCTAGTAATACTTAGTAAGATGTATGGAGACATATTCAAAGTAAGATCGAAAGCTGGGCTTAACAGTGAATTCAAGCTATTCATACGTGGAAGAAAGAAGCTTATAAATTATTAATGTTGATCATGCCCTCAAAAGACTTGTCAATTTCTATTCCAGTGCGGTCAAAAAGTTTTGTTCCATTGCTACGATACTAGTTGGTAAGGGACTTTTTGTACTCGATATAGTTACAGCGAGCGGTCTACAATCTCACATCACAAGATCCAAATACACTCGAGCAGGCAGTGGTCTGCAGCTTTGGCACACCTACTCTAACCGGGGACGTTGTACCCGATTATTTCATTAAGATGCATGCCTTATAATGTGGCGTCTTCATCTTCTCTATTGGTGCATTACGACATGGATAGAGTTGGCCTCAGGAACTACCGATTGATATGAATACCTCGGATCACTGATTAATTTATTGAGGCGCTTCCAACACAACCATATATTGCGGGGGACAGCTGGAGAGATTGTTTGGGTCGGCGTATTTTCAAAGTAACACATTAAAGATGGCCGACAAATCCCCTAATGGGCCATTCAATTTTCGAATTGCCTGCGAAGAGTGTCATGCACGCAAGAGTTCGTACAGCTAACTATGCTCATTATTTGTCACAAGCTCTTAAGGGCCCAGAATATTTTGGGAGTTCTTCGATTGCAGATGCACTCCCAACTCTCTCTCGGCCCTTTTGGGCTTTCAAACTTTCAGGGAAATCATTGCTTAACTACCTAATAGTCAAATGTTATCCATCGGTGGATGACAATAGCGGAGCTTGTGAAGCTTGTCGAGCAAGCGGGCGTAAATGTCTCTTCTCCTTGAAAGGTAAACTGGGACGGCCAAGGAAGATGACCAGCAGTACTCCAAGTACTCGTAGTTCAACTATGCCGAGCAATGCAGCATCTACAACTCCAACAAGCCACGATTTTCCCAACCCAAGCATGCAAGAAATCCGTTCTAATCGTCAAAGTTTCAGCCACTCCACGACGATGGGAGTGCGATTTACCGCAGAGTCTTCGACCTCCCAGAAAAGTCCTATTCGTCAGTCACCGATATCCCAAGCAGCATGGGAATCTTTTCGTCCAGATTCTCGAACCGAACGCCAAAACAGAAACTGCCAACACGACAGAATATCATTCTATGATTCACTTCGAGATACCACCGGAGACGAATCTTATATACCGGATGATCCAGTCAATCATCAAATATATCCAGAAAATTCTGATAATATGGAGTCCGTGCGCCTACGAGGCCACGAGACCATACCATTTTCGGAGTCGTACAAAGATATAATGTCACAACTCCCCCAAGACCTAATGGATTTCTCAAAAGATGATTTTGGACAGATTTCTCCTCGCCAATCAAACATAGCAAAGCCGGGAGGTTGGTCGGGCTCCCAGTTGCAGATATATCGAGCGGACAACCAAGCCAGTAATAGTATAATAGGAGAATCCCAGGAAATATTACAAATTTACTCTGAGATTCAGAAGCAAAGTGACTTGCTCGCACAAAATAGATGCAGCCTGTTAGCTCAGGGTGATCAAGATAATCTACGTCAGATTATGGATACCCTGGGTAGAATGAGTAGGAAAATATCTGCCGTTTCCAACGCGCTCGCGTCGGACCCCAGACGGATAAATGATCAAAGTCTGGCAATGGTAATATTTGCTTCTATCATTCAGGCAATGGACAACGTAAGCAGATTCACAGAACTCGGTGGTAAGGAGCTCGTGGCAGCGAATTTTTCGGTACCTGTGCTAATACGCATCGATAGACCACCAGGGTTATGGGAGCCAGGCACAGCCGTCCTCGGGTTCTTCTCCCCGTCCAGTCGTTTCTACCGACGAATGGGGTGCCGTCTCAGGCGTGCGACTTGATCTCATAATAGCAGTCACGCGGCTGGACTTCTTCCTAATGCAATTCAAGGCATTTATTACTTCGTTCAATTGTTACATTACGGTCATTTCGGTATCGCATCCCGCAGAATTGATTGCTAGGTTACATCATCTTCATCAGAGAATTGGATTGGTATTAGAAAGGCTACAAACAGGGTGGGCATAGGGGCTAAAGGCGCAGCATGTCCATATTTTGGGGGGGGATGGCCTGTTTGATTGTGCTGTCCTCCCAGTTATAGGTGTAAGATAATGAGATAGGATCTTCCACATGGCTAATGATACCCTTAATCTGGATTTTTATTGTTACAAATAGTATTATTTGAGCACTTTGAGATGGCTCTGTTACAAAATTATTATCTAAGTCATGAGTCGCAAATAGTAGCCTGTAACCAAACCTCCTAAAAATGAACAAAATGACACTAGTGATGGTCGGAATGAAATAGATAATTCACCAAGAGTCATCTAGATGTTTGAAATGTAGCATTCAAGATTTATCACAA
Organism: Bisporella sp. PMI_857; assembly: GCA_021307315.1. Classification (NCBI taxonomy): domain Eukaryota; kingdom Fungi; phylum Ascomycota; class Leotiomycetes; order Helotiales; family Helotiaceae; genus Bisporella; species Bisporella sp. PMI_857. Next base: position 7,389 of record JAJSPD010000074.1, read on the forward strand.
AAGCTAAGTTCCATGTTGTAGCAGGTAAGTCGGCCGATTGAGGATAAGTGAGCAATATCACGTGGTAAGGTTGAGTGAAGATTTATGGAGTGCGACTCAGCTCTTATTACCCTGGCCATATGCCAAGGAATTAGGGCTGAGCTAATAATTTAGCGTTGCGCTAATTGTGCCGTTCAATTGTACCCGTTGGGATTGGTCCTCGGCCACTTAAATACACATTTACTTTGTACAATTATATTGGCTTGGCTCCTTAGTCTCTAGTGGGATGTTGAATCTATCAAAAAACAATGCCTATGGGCGCCTCACTGAAATCACAATCATCGTAATATACTAGGTTCTCTCTCCCTATGCCTCTAAGAGGTTATCACCTAGATATTCCCTATAAGCGCTAGCAAGATAGAATATCTTCATATTGAAGCTACCCCTAGCCGTCGCATCTTGACCATAACCGTACAATGAAGGGTCTCTGCTTTGTATCCTCCAGCAATACCAAGGAAGCCGCAAGCAATCAGGCGAACAAACTTGCAGAGCTGGCAGAGCTTAAAAAGATGCCCTTCAAAGAATGGCCAAACGATGCTGGCGTAAGTCAGCTGACGCATCTTTCGGGGTCTTTTTGCACCTGCAAAATCGGCTAACCCACGCAAATAGTTTAATGCCAGCGTTGAAACTCGGAAGCCAGTAGAGTTGGTTGTCCATGGCAGAATCCCAGCCAGCGTTGCTGGAACTCTGTATAGAACTGGGCCTGGCCACTATAAAGTCGAAGACACCCCAATTGACGAATATAAACTCAGTCATTGGTTCGGTATGTAACGTCCACAACTTGACTTCATTAATAACTCCCCCAACAGATGGCTTTACACAAATACATCGGTTTCAACTCATTGCAAACGATGACGGCTCGTGTAAAGTCTTATACAACTCGCGACGCCAAGTTGATCAATTGCTAGAGAAAGTTCGTAAAACTGGGAGGCTGGATGGTATCTCCTTTGGTCAGAAAAGGGACCCATGTGCCAGCTATTTTCAGAAACTAAAGAGCGTCTTTGAACCATTCCGAACCGACAATCCTCAAATACAGAATGTGGGTGTGACAATCACACCAAATCCTTCTGGGGTTCGGCCAAGTCAAAGACTGGATTCCTCTAAAAAGGCGGTCAAGTTATCCAATTTCATGGTGGTGAAGACAGACAGCAGTCAGATGAAGTCTGTTGATATGGAAACCCTAGAGCCTATCGGTGTTACAAATCAGCGGCAGCTCCATCCAGACTTGAAAGGTCCTCTGTCATGTGCACATGCGCAATATGATCCTGAGAATGGAGATGTTTTCAATTATAACCTTGATTTTGGCAAGGTATGCACTTATCGAGTCTTCAAAACATCGCCTGCGACTGGTGACACAGATATCTTGGCCACAATTGCAGATGCCGCATTCGCTCCTGCCTACATTCACTCCTTCTTTCTCACCCACGATTTTGTCATTCTAGCCGTCTGGTCCTCTCACATCGCTAGCTATGGTATCTCTATTCTCTGGGAACGAAATATGCTCGATTCCATATCTCCCTTTGACCCAAATTCCAAGGTAAAATGGCTGGTGATAGATCGGAGGCAAGGAAGAGGAGTTGTTGCAAGCTTTGAGAGTCCAGCCGCGTTTAGCTTTCACTCCGTCAATGCGTGGCAAGAACCTCGCTCGGACAGTAGCGAAGGAGTCGACATTTTCTGCGACGTGATTCAATATCCCACCCTAAATATTCTTCACCGGCTTTATTATGATAATTTGGTCTCAACTGGTCCTGGAGTTTCGAAGTACGTAGGAGATTTAGAACGCGAATCTACTGAGCCAAGTCTCACAAGATACCGGCTAGCCAAAATTCCTCTGGGATCAAAGACTTTGACGAAGCCGCTCAAGGCCACCTCCATTGCCGAGCTTATCTTTCAAGTACGCAGTCCCTTGATAGGAGATTTACCTACTATCAATCCTTTGCACGCTACCCGCAGGTCTCGATATATTTATTCGCTAGTTGATCAGGGCTACTCGTCATTCGTCGACGGCATCGCAAAATTCGATACGCTTACCAAAGTCGTAGTGTACTGGATGAAACCAAAACACACTCCCGGAGAGGCAATATTTGTTCCTGATCCTACTAGAGAAGGCGAGGATGCCGGATTCCTACTCAGTGTTATTCTGAATGGTGAAACGGGAACGAGTTATCTTCTGTGCCTGGATGCAAAAGACATGAAAGAAGCTGGGAGAGCTGAAGCCGGGGTTGCTGTTGGCTTTGGCTTTCATGGAACCCATATTTCTTCTTAGGTAATAGTAGCATTTGTACGAGCTTTCTCTTCAAGATCATGCCAGGCCACCGATTCTTCTACTAATCAAAAATTATATTTCTATGCGCCGGAGTCTTCATTCTATGACTATTTGCAAATGCGAGATAATAGAAATCTACTTCCAAAGACTACAGGGAGAACAATATTTCAAGTCCCAACATTAATCAATCTCGCTGCCCATTCAATACCATTCCGACAAGCCTCGACTACAACTTTGTCCCGAGGTATCTCATGGCCCATATCATAATTAATGATTCTGCTAACCCCTTTGCTGCAAAGTTTTATGAGACCCAAGCCGAAAGGTTTATGCGGATCTGAGTCTCCAATAAGATGGACGGTAGGCATGTGAATTCCAATTTTGGATGCGGTCTCCATGTGCTCCTCATACTCTTTGGTGCTATCCGTGTAGAACAGACCCGCAGAGCATAAAAAAACTGCAAGTTTGAACGGCTGAACGCCAAAAGGGTCCTCCTCTTGATGCTTCAAAATTAGTCTTGCCGCGACAGCAGCCCCTTGCGAGAAGCCGATAATCCCATCATACGGTCCGTCCTCCTGAATGACCTCCTCTAAATAAGCAAGCGTTCTCTCCACCGCCTCTGCGCAAGACGCATACTGTAAATACGGACCCGGGTATATTAGGTCCATGCCCTTTGGGGGAAGGGAGTCCTCCTCGCCATCTATAAACTCGTATTCGAAAGATGGAGGAAGTTTTTCACGAAGCGCGCCTACGTTCACCCAACAAACTTAGCGTTGTACAACCGAAAATGTTACCAGAGAACGAACAAAGACTCGAACTCACGTGTTTGTAGCTTCATGATCTCGCAGTTAGTTCCTTTACCATGCAAGCATAGAAACCGCATTGTTGTTGTTATTAAATTTCAAGTTCGTGAGCAAGATTATACTTGAAGTGAGAAACCTTGATTTATCTCAGGGTACCAAACGAATGTTATATACACGATTCTGGAATGAGACTAAACCTATTTCGTAAAATGTGTTATGTGAAGAATCCCGTGACAAGTATAATCCTCAGCAGAATAGGAGTGTTTGAAGAGGGAGCTACTCAGATGTTTATGTACTGGGTATGAATTTCTTGTTGCGGTGTTTTGGACTTGCAGTCATGACTGCTATATCGCAAGAGCTTTAGCCTCAGGAGTCATCTCCTTCCAAAGGGATACAATCATTTGAGAACTTCTCGGATAATAAAAGTGTGGTTTATTGAGCTTGGAGCCAATCAAAACGCATCTCGGTCAATTTAAGAGGTACCACCCGGCGACTTAAAATCACGTGGCTTCAACCCTTGCAGAGCTTCAGTCAGTATCGAATGGGCTCTCGTAGGCAGAATCCTTGGACTCTTTGTATTAGAGGCTTCCCTAACTGTCAGCTTACTTGCAATTATTTTAGTGACTTGGTTTTTTTATAGTTGTAAAGATCTAGTTGTTGCCCAACTGGAATCATGAAATTCCTCTGCCTTCATGGAATGGGTACTTCGGCCAGGATATTTGAAGCCGAATTAAGAAAATATACAGAAACTTTGGGAGTCTCTCACGAGTTTCACTTTGTTGATGGCTTCGCGGAATGTGGACCTGCAGCTGGTAGAAACCTTTTCCTTTGTCACCCCGCCCGACCTGCATGTATCTTCAGCTTCTAAAATCCACGTGTACAACAGGATTGCCGGAATCTGCTCCGCCGCCATACTTCCTTTACTACAAGTCCATGTATTGCTCTTCAATGCAAGCAGCTCATGAAGAACTGAATCAAATCATGGAAGAAGAAGGTCCATTTGATGCAGCGATCGTAAGTTGCAACTTAAGTGTTAGGAGATAGCATTTTAAGATATATTAACAAAACTATAGGGCTTTAGCCAGGGTTCTGCATTGCTATTGTCCATTCTTATGCATCACGAAATCACTAATGCACTGAAAACACCTCCTTTCAAATTTGTCGTTTTATTCTCTGCCACAATATCCATCTCCCCCGATCAGAAATTTGGCCAGGAATACATCGAGAAGTACGAAAAGTACTATGATTATGATAGAGACATGACCAAGAACTCAAAAGAAAGTGTTTTGGCACCAAAATCCCGACTAGCATTGAAAGTCCCAGGTCAAAAGTCCCAGCTGGTGGCGGAATACCAAGATCTAATAGCACAGGGGATTCGAGCGGCTGTAGAGAATGGCGAATCAGAAGAAGAAGCAATCAGCGGGATCAAAGACATAAACTCGTTTCCCCGAATATTCCATCCCTTCATGTGCGAGGAGAGAATCAGAATCCCAACCGTACATATCTCGGGTAAAAAAGATCCATACAAATTACAGGCGGAGATGGCGAGGAGGCTGTGTGAGAAGTCTGTTTTGCGATATATCGAGCATGGAGGACAGCACCAAGTACCGAGAGCCACAAAGGATGTGAAGAAGGTCGTCGAAGCAATTGAATGGGCTATGCATCAAGCAACTATTGTGGCATTTCAATATTAAATTCGTTGTTTCTATAGCGAAATCTATTTGTAACGTTTTATTAGCCTGAGTATCTTTCACTTACAATTCTCTGATGAAAATCATATTCTCTTAAAATGACCCCAATACTTCTAATACCTGAAGCCCTAGAGCGCGATGGATTTGAGGTTTAGCAGAACTTACCCTCCGAGATGACATAAAATATTTATCAACGTGACAAGTGCTCACCACCATAAATTGATGCGGCCTAAGCATTGCGGCTTAATTGACTTTATTATAAGGCACTGGTACCTAGCGGTGATTGATCATGACTTCGTGCGGTATTCAATAACGACTTAAGTAATTAAAATATCAACCAATAGCATCTTAAACATGATGGATATTTATAAGCTTCATCCTGTAAAGTGATGAAGTAGGGCTTTTTTCCTACATCCCAACAATGATACCGTTATCTTTCCCATACAATGCCTCAAGCTGCCGCTTCCGCTCCAAAATCGTTGGGGGGCGTTTCTGGTAGGTAAATAAACTGATGACAAGACAAGCCGCCGAAATATATGTACAATTGAGCATGTCATGCCTGAAAGCCTTCGTCTCCGCCTTTCGTACAAACGACTGTTCATACACTCCCCATTGGTATCCTGCCACTGGGGATGTGTAGAACTCCTCTAACTGCTCTGATGTTACTACCCCAGTGAGCTCTTTCTCGACAAACTGGTTGAGTATGATTGTGGATGCTGCGACACCTATGGTACCGCCAAAAACGCGAAGTTGCGAAACAATTCCCTGAGCAACAGCTGCAATTATATCAGTATACTCTCTAATTTATGGTAGCAACGCCAAGGGCGCCTACCATGATGGATAAATTGTGTATTGAGTGACGTTATAATAGTGGTAGTTGAAAGCGTCATCCCAATTCCAAATCCAAGGATACATTCAAAACCCCATTGCTTTTTCGGTGTATATATACCAATTTCAAGAGTAGACATCAGGCCGGCACCAAGCATCATGAAACAGCATGCCATATTGAGGGTCCAAAATGTCCGATTCCGTTCATATACAACTAAGCCACCCACAAAGGACCCCAGGGCTGTTGTAATAAGTAGTGGAATTAGTCTGATACTTGCATCTACAGCAGTGAGTATATTCACAATTTGACCTCTAATAGGTATAGAGATGATAGATGTCGTGAATACGTATCCAGTTAAAGTTGCGCTTCTAAAACCAGAAAAAGGTTAGCAAGAGCCTTGCATCTCTCATTATTCTCAAGTCTTAAGATAACTCACAGAATACACGATGCCATCACTCTATGTTTTATAAGGGAAAATGGAAACTGAGAATGCACCCAACTAAATCTTGGGAGAGAGAATATAAGATACTCCCAGATGAATAATATAATCCAAGAACACCCGGAAAGCGTAAGTAGAGCTATAGTAGCAGCGTAATCCCAGGTCCAGACCCGAGAACCAGCCTGCTGAAGGGCGATGACTAGTGGTGCAGATCCAGTAATTAGCAAAAGAGACCCGAGGAAGTCTATATGTTGTAATTTGGGTCTTTCTGCGACATTTTTGGAGTGGTTATCTTTGGGCCACACAAGGAGGAGTATGAGCACCGGGGGAACGCCAATGGGAGCACTAGTCCGGTACGTGTAAGTGCCTTTACAAAGCTTATCAAGCCAAGATAGTACAACTTACTTCATCCAGAAACACCACCGCCATGTCGAGTAAGTAGCAAATACGCCGCCTAAGACTGGGCCAGATACGCCGGCAATTGCAACCACTGCACCTACAGTTCCAGAAATCCATGGCAGCCAAGTTACTGGGCTGATTTCCGGGAGAAGGACCATAGTCAGAGTGTACAGCCCACTACCTCCGGCTCCCTGCAAACACCTGAACAGGATCAACTGGCTCAGGTTCTGAGACCACCCTGCACCTAATGAAAACGCGACAAAAATGATAAATGAAGCAACTACTGCCGCTTTTCTGCCGAAGACATCCGCACTTCTTGTGAATATTACCGCAGAACCTATAAGGCACGTTAACACGGCTTTCGCCTTGACCTCAGAGTGACAAACTAACCAACGTAGGTTGAGCTATAGCCCAGCAGTATCCAGTTAGCCTCCCGGAAGTTTCTAAATTCGGTTGATATCGTGAACAAAGCGGACGCAGCGATGGTGATATCCGCTAGAGAAAGATAAAGTCCGACGTAAAGGCTGCCAATAATGCATATCAACCTCCATCTTGGGAGTTCGTACAATTTTTTAAATTCCTTTTCTCTGCGCCACGACCCAAGATTCTCCTCAGCTGTGTTTGGTTCTGATATAGCAGAGGTTGCCTCTTTAGATTCTAATACCATTGTCACCTTTGGCACTTGCTTATCTGCGTCGTCCATCACTGGGGCCTTTTTAAGAAATTGAACCAAATTCTTTTTTGTGAGAAAGGAACGGAAGTAAGGAATTTTCCAATGAAGTGTAGCTGACGAGTGAAATCTCACGCGACAAGGAGGGCACGAATACGTTCACCAAAAGAAATGAGGTCCTGCACAAGACTGGCAAAAATGTTAACAGCACATCTGACTCAATAACAGCGCGATTAGGAATTTCAGCGGCAGTCCATCGCTGGAGGTCACGAAATTCCCAGTCCTGTTATGTTGCAATTGGCCGAGACGCCCAGGCCCTGGTCTTCGGCAACTAAAACTAATGGCCGAAATTTTCGGCTAGTTTTGAGGTAATCCTACTTACAGGGCTATCGACATATCCTATTCTTATTCCCACCGTCGGTAATAATTCTAGTTAGACACGGTTTATTTCATGAAATGCCTACATAAGCTTTCTACTTAATTTGTGTATGGATTATGCCCACAAAGTGCGATTTGTACTAAATTTAGATACCATATAAGGTTAGGGCAGTGCTGGCGCAGATTATACACGAACGTAACTATTTTGAATAATATTAAGGACGCTATGCGGAGCTTTAAATTTATATAATCTACGCATCCCTACCTGGAACGATGAGAATGAGCCGCAAGTCTCTCTATTATTACTGTGCCCTCACAATGGTCCGCTCCTAAACCTGTCGTAGCTGTTAGTCTTGAACTTTGGATTTGCTATGAAAGTTCTCAAGTAGGCATTCTAATATAGATACCTTGTTTAATTTCGTGGCTGTCTTTGAAGCTTCTTAAGCCCTCCTCCTGCCCCTCCGAGGCTTCACTGAGCTGCTTTTTTTAATATCTCCCAACTAGAGGCCTCAAAATTGAGGGCAGCATTCTCTTCGCAATGGAGGATAAGCTTGAGCCCATCGCCATCATAGGCATGAGTTGCCGTTTTCCTGGAGAGGCTAGCTCAATTAAAGGCTTCTGGGACCTCATCAGCAACGCCAGAAGTGCTTGGACGGAGGTCCCTGCCAATCGTTTTAATGTCGATTCTTATTACCATCCTTCTCCGGAGCGACAAGGAGCAGTAGGTTCACCTATGGGAAGGACTGTTACAAATGTTAAATCATCTAACAGAACATGTAGGTCATTGCTCGAGGAGGGTACTTTATGAAGGAGGACCCCGGACTGTTTGATGCTCCTTTTTTCTCCATGACCTCGACTGAGGCAGCAGGGACTGACCCTCAACAACGCTGGCTGCTTGAAGTGGCATACGAGGCTTTCGAGAATGGTACGCCTTCACAGACACTGCTATATTGGTTGTGAATGCTAGATCCTAATTGTCATATTAAAGCCGGCTTGCCTCTAAAATCACTCATTGGAAGTGAAACATCATGGTCAGCATAATTAAACCACAGGGATTGAATGCATCCACTTACTGACGTTTTGCAGTTATATCGGTTGCTTTAACAAAGACTACGAACTTACGTAAGGGTTTATTGATTTCTGCAAGTATAGAGAATCGGTTTTTGTGTTAAGACATTGAATAGGTCTGCAAAAGATATAAACTCAACCTCAAATTATCAAGCTACAGGTAAGAAGATTCGCCACAATGCGTTCTACTTTTAATGTAATCTAACTTAACCGATCATAGGAAATGGATTTGCGGTACGTAAAGGAGATTCACCATAAGGCGTGCCAGTGCTAATCATCAGATTACCAGATGATGTCAAATCGTATCTCATGGTTCTACGACCTTCGTGGACCAAGTATGACGGTTGATACTGCATGCTCTTCAAGTTTAGTCGCCCTTCATTTGGCATGTCAAAGTATTCGGGCAAGGGAGTGTAAGATGGTAGGTCGACAACATAGTTCTTTTGAGAATGATGTGTCGGCCATTGACTAACTCCTTTCCCAGGCGGTTGTTGGTGGTACAAATCTAATGCTTCAGCCAGAAGCATGGCGAGGTCTCTCAAGCTTGAGATTTATGAGTCCTGATGGAAAGTCACACAGTTTTGACGCCCAGGCAAATGGATATGGTCGTGGCGAAGGACTAGGTCTGCTTATTTTGAAGCCACTCTCGCAAGCGCTAGAAGATGGTGACACGATCAGGAGTGTCATTCGGGGATCGGGAATCAACCAAGATGGAAAGACTCCTGGTATCACAGTGCCAAATTCTGATGCTCAAAGGCAGCTGATTGAATCCACGTATGCTGCTGCTGGCTTGGGAATGGATAAAACCAATTATTTCGAGGCGCACGGTACGGGTACGCCAATAGGTGACCCATTGGAGCTTTCTGCGGCTGGTACAGCAATGCTAGATGCGCGAGCTGGCAAGGACCCTCTACTAATCGGATCTGTGAAACCGAATGTGGGCCATCTTGAGGGGGGCGCTGGCATTGCCGGGATTATCAAGTCAATTTTAAGCATGGAGCAAGGAATGATTCCAGCAGTCGCTGAATTTGAAAAGCTCAATCCAAGATTGGCCTTGGAGGAATGGGGACTCAAGATACCTACCACCCTTACGCCATGGCCACCTGGACTTCGCAGAGCTAGTATCAACTCGTTTGGGTACGGAGGAACAAATGCACACGCAATATTGGATGATGCATACCACTACCTGCAAGAGAGAGGGTTAAAAGGAAACCACATGACATCCTTTATTACCCCTGTTGTAAGCAACGATGGTGTAATGGATGAGCATATAAACGCCTTGGTGCCTACTAAATCCAGGCCAACCCAGCACAAACTTTTTTGTTTTTCGACCCCTGTCCAAGGCGCAGCTGCTCGCCTCTCCACATCTTACGTGGAGTTCCTCCAAAACATTATAGATGGCGCGACCACGGTTCAAGATGAATCGGAATTTCTGAGCAATTTGGCGCATACCCTAAATCACAGGCGAACGGTTTTCGACTGGAGAAGCTATGTTGCAGCTGATTCTGTGACATCTTTGCTCGAGAAAGTTAAAAATGGCTTTCCTAAGCTCCCACGAGCTCTAAAGTCTGCTAGCTGTGCTTTTGTATTCACAGGACAAGGCGCTCAATGGCATGCTATGGGCAAAGAGCTTCAGAGTCAGCCAGTATTCCGAGCGTCGCTTGAAGCAGCTGAGCTGTATCTTACTTCTATCGGATGCCAGTGGTCAGTTCTAACCGAACTCAACCTACCAGAAGCAGAGAGTAGAATAAGCGAGCCGCAAATTAGCCAGTCTATGTGCGCGAACCTGCAGGTTGCTCTTGTAGACCTACTGCGGTCCTGGGGTTTGCAACCGAAAACTGTTGTTGGCCATTCTAGTGGAGAAATAGGTATGGCTACTTATCACCATATGCCGTGTTTGAGTACATGTTGACCATATATTCTACAGCTGCAGCATATTCAGCCGGCATATTGACTCGAGAAGATGCATGGAAAGTTGCATATTTTCGTGGTGTCTTTTCCGCGTCTATCCCTACATCATTCCCCCAGCTCCAAGGAGCGATGTCTGCTGTAGCATTATCAGAAAGCGCAGCCCAGGAATACCTTAAAGACATAACTACTGGCCAAGCATGTGTGGCTTGTATCAACTCCCCTTTGAGCGTTACTATCTCCGGAGACCAAACGGCACTCCTGGAAGTTGAGAGTAGACTCCAGGCGGACAATGTCTGGTTCAGGCGTCTCAAAGTTGGGATCGCATATCATTCGCCCCATATGAGTTTCATCGCCGATGACTATCTTGATTCGATTGCAGATATTAAACCTATAGCTAAGCCTGTCAGGGAAGTAAAAATGTTTTCATCTTTGACCGGATCGCAGGTTACCAGCTCCACAGATCTAAGTCCGAAGTACTGGATATCAAACATGCTTAGCCCAGTGCGTTTCTCGACAGCGGTCATAAATATGCTCAAACCGACGGATGCGAGAAGCAAACGACGAAGGACTCCAAATATCAATAGTCTCGTTGAATTGGGGCCTCATTCAGCTCTCCAGGCGCCTCTGAATCAGATACTTCTTTCCGGCCCAGAAGGATATGATAAGTCGGTCACATATGCATCGGTCCTTCGCCGCGGCTGCAATGCGCTGGAAACAGCAATGGAGGCTGCAGGCAAGCTCTGGGGCCTTGGCCAAGAAGTTGATTTGCAAGTGATCAACGCGAAGGGCACCGTTACAGAAACCGCAGTCACTTTAAATAACCTTCCCTCATATCCCTGGAATCACGAACAACGCTACTGGTTTGAGTCGGCAGGCCATATAGCCCAAAAATACAGGTTATCTCCTAGAACAGATCTCTTAGGACTCATGGCCCCTGAGTTCAATCCAAAAGAACCGCGATGGTACAATTATCTGAAGCCTTTAGAAATTCCTTGGCTCCTCGACCATAACGTTCAAGGCACAATCCTTTTCCCTGGAGCTGCGATGATGGCAATGGCAGTTGAAGCTGCAGGACAGGTTGCTGACAAGTATCGTACCCCTGAAAGTTTTGAACTAAAAAATGTGCGATTTACCCGGACCCTTTCCTTCCAATCTCCGGACCACAGCATTACAACAAGCTTCCAAATGAGGCCATACAAGACAGCTGATACAGCTACCCCGACCACATGGAATCAATTTACCCTATATTCGGTGTTTAACGACACGCACATCGAGCACTGCAACGGCTTAATTAGAGTGAACTACGTGACCACTCCAAGCGAAGTTGAGAATGGACTCGAGGTAAAGGAAGAGTGGAAAGCATGTCAGCGCAAATACAAAGCAGCCACAGAATCCTGTGATGAAGAGATCATCACCAGTGGCCTTTACGAAGCTCTGAGCAAAGATGGATTCGACTTTGGTCCGACATTCCGCAACCTCACTACGATGCACGCTGGTACTGATCAGGGTTGTGTAACTTTTACGATTCCCAATACGAAGGAAATCATGCCAGAAAATTTCGAATACCCGCTGCTGATTCACCCTTGTACCCTTGATGCCGCCCTTCAGGTGCTGCTCTCATCCGTCGCAAAAGGCTCTGGGTATGGGGGCATGACTAAAATACCCACCTCTATCGAGAGCTTTGTAGTATCTGCTTCATTGTCATCAAGTCCCGGTACAATCCTCAAAGCATTCTGTTTTATCGAAGACTCGAAAATTGACAATCCGCCTGGCTCAGTCTATATTTCGGATGATGCATTTTCTGAGCCGCTGATCACTCTCAAAGGCATAACAATGTCAAAGCCCAGCGGAGATGACATGTATGATCAGTTAACAACTGAATCCAAGCGAGTTTGCACTCTGCTCTCGTGGGTGGAAGATTTTGAGGCTTTGTCTCAAGAAACTGTGAAGCATCTGCGAAGCGCAATTGACTCTGGTTCAGATTTAAAAACGTTGTATGGCGAAGATGATGTCCTTCGTAACGGCTTCGTCAACTCTACCGTATCCGAATGGTTTAATATGGTGACATATAAGTTTCCAGGCTTAAGAGTCCTAGAGATTGGCAACGGATCTGTCTCAACGGCGGTATCTGTGCTGCAAAAACTTGCACCCACTGAAACTCTACCCCTCAGAGCCTCAAAATACACCTACACCGAGTCTACAGAAGCTCTGGCCCTGTTGGCTAAAGCTGCTTTAAAAGAATGGGAAGTCGTTGACGTTGCATATCTAGATGTATCCGCCGAACCCGCTAGCCAAGGCTTCGTCGGTGGTTCTTACGATGTTGTACTATGCACCGGCCTTTCTAAGAACACAGCGGATCTGACTGCGATATTAAAGGCTGCTAAGGTCCTTCTCAGAAACGGCGGTACATTCGTTGGTACCATCACCCATTCACATTTACCAACCATTGCAGTTTTGAATCCGGAAGAAATCAAAGAACCCCTGCCTATTCAAGAATGGGATACAATCCTGCGGTCCGGTGGCTTCACTGGAGCAGCAGTATCAGTACATGATTCAGAAGATGAGAGCACTCGAGAAAATTCAATAATCCTCTCCACTCTCGACTCTGCCAAGTGCTATAATTTCGAGCAAGTTATCTTTCTTACACCCGATATCCCGAACGTAAGGTATCAGTCTCTGATATCCAAGATTTCAAAAGACTTAGGCTACCGGTCAATGACTGTTAGTGAAGCCTCGTTAGATTCTCTACCAAATATGAAGGATTCTGTTTTCATCTCATTTGCCGACCTAGGTGGTTCACCGCTGCAGGAACTATCTGGTGAAAAGTTTGAGCAGATGAAGCGTTTATTCACGACAAGCGCGGGTGTCATTTGGGTAACTAATTCAAACATAAAGAATGGCCCAACAACCCCAAGCGGTGGCATTGCGGCAGGTCTTTTCCGTACACTAAGGGCCGAAGCACCCCATTTGCGGTTGATAAACTTTGATTTCTCTTCGAATATCGAACTCGGCTCTGAAAGTGCTGAGAGATTACTCTTGCACGTCTTTGACAAGACGCTTGCCGACAAAGTTGTTGACAGGGAGTACAGAGATAATGAGTTTGCAGAAGCAGATGGCCGTCTTTATGTACCTCGAATGATCCTTGAGTCCTCTATCAATTCCGAACTTACAGAGCTTGGTTCAGCTCCCCGTCCTCAAATGGATAAGCTCTTCCAACCCGACAGGCCGTTAAAGATGGAAATGGGCAAACCTGGTCTCCTGGATACTGTCCGATTCACAGATCAATTCATTTTCCAGAAGCCTCTATCCAGCAAGGAGGTGTCAATCCGTGTCAAAGCTGTTGGCGTTAACTTTTTGGATTTAATGACAGCACTTGGGCAGGTTCCATCCAGCAAGACAGGCTTTGGCAGTGAGGTGGTTGGTATAATTGAGGAGCTGGGTCCGGAGGCCAATCCTAAATTGAAAGTTGGCGACACAGTTGTGGCGGTTGTTGAGGAGGGATTTTCAACCCACGTTCGCATTGGAGACAAAGCCTGTCAACATTTGCCGGAAGGCATGAGCGAGACCGACGCAGTTAGTTGTGTGGTTGCGTACATCACCGCCTATTGTTGTTTGATTGAGTTGGCGAGACTTTCGCGCGGAGAGTCAGTTCTTATCCATGCTGCCGCTGGAGGCGTGGGCCAGGCTGCGATTCAACTTGCCCAATATATTGGCGTCGAGATATTTGCAACCGTGGGATCTACAGAAAAGAAAGCCCTGCTAACAGAAAGATACGGCATCCCGGAAACTCATATCTTCAATTCTCGGGATTTGACCTTCGCCAAAGGAATCAAAAGGATGACCAAAGGCAACGGTGTTGACGTCATTCTTAATTCGACCCATGGCGAAGCTCTTCGCGCTTCTGTATGTATCAGAAGTTTTTACCGGCCCTATCTCGCCAGCTCTTATTCTGTGAAACACTGCTAATTACTTGATAGTGGGACTGTCTCGCAGACTTTGGTCGGTTTGTAGAGATTGGCAAGCGAGACATCCTTGAAAACAATGGGCTGGAAATGAAGCACTTCCTCCGCAATGTAAAGTCCCAGCCTGTTATTCATGACACATCAATGCTAACACCTCGCAGTGTCAATTCATTGGCTTTAACTTGCAACAAATGAATCCTGGCGGAAGACATGAAGACAAGGCTACCGATGCGCATGCAAATATCTTTGATCTACTTCGTAAGGGAGTCATAAAACCCCTTTACCCAGTCACAATATACCCATTTTCCCAATTCGAACAGGCATTCAGGGCACTCCAGTCAGGTACTGTATGTGGTAAGATTGTGTTGCAGGCAGGTGCAGATGAGATCGTCCCTGTTATGCCTCGGGTTGCGGTGTCTCAGCTATTAGATTCAAACTCAACCTATGTCCTAGTCGGAGGCCTTGGTGGCATAGGAAGGGCTCTTGCCCACTATCTTGTGTCCCAGGGAGCAAGACACCTGGCCTTTATATCTCGGTCTGGGGCTACCAGTGATGAAGCCAAGGAACTCATGAGTTCACTGAGCAAAGATGGTATTCAAGCTACTGCCCTTGCGTGTGATATTTCCAAAAAACGCAACCTGAGCCTTGCTATTCAATCTTTGGCCGGAGCAATGCCAAAGATCAGAGGTGCTATCCAGTGTGCCATGGTCCTTCGAGTAAGCCACTTCCCGCCTGTTAATATTTCCAAACTAATGCGATGACAGGATGGTATCTTCGACAAGATGACATATAACGACTGGACTACGACTACCGCAGCCAAGATCCAAGGGAGCTGGAATCTACATGAGCTACTTCCAACTGATCTAGATTTTTTTGTTCTCTTAGCCTCAACCTCCGGCGTCATTGGCAACCCCGGACAAGCAAACTATGCAGCCGGTTGCGCCTACCAAGATCAGCTTGCCCATTATCGAAGAAGATTAGGCATGGCAGCAACATCGCTAGACCTTGGTGCCGTCACGGGCGTTGGTTATCTTGCCGAGAATACCGACCATTACGCAGGGTCAGAGCATCTAGAAGCTATGCAACTCAAGGAGCACGAACTATACGCACTGCTTGGAGTCGCCATCAGGGGCCATAGTAGAGACCAAAACGTCACTCCGCCGCAGGTAACTAGTGGTATAGCAGTGGGTGAGCCACTCCGTAAACTCTCTAACACATTTGAGTGGGGCCGCGACTCCAAGCTCTCTATTCTTCGAAGAATGGATGGGGTAAAAGAAGCCTTGAGAGATGTGGATGGAACACGCGCGGCACTTATGAACGCCTCCACGATTTTAGAAGCCGCAGGCATCATCGAAGATGCCTTGTGTTCACGACTTGCAAAGGCGCTGGCCATTTCGATTGAGGATATCAACGCAAATCAGCCAATGCACTCTTACGGAGGTCAGAGAGCCTATTCCCAAATTATTAATAACATTCAAGCTAATACAAAATTAGTTGATTCCCTCGTGGCCGTTGAAGTGCGAAATTGGTTAATTCGGGAACTTCAGGCAGATATCTCCGTATTTGATATCCTGGGCACAATCCCTATCTCAACTTTAGCTATCAAAATTACCGAGACCAGCAAACTGCTACAAACTAAAAGGTTTGATGGGCAAGAGGCGGTGATAACAGTAGACGTCGATAAAGAGCGCGAGGCGGAAGATAAATCTCCTCAAGGAAGTCTGCAGCCTGGGAGCATCCAGGTGGCTGGAGAAACTCAGGAGGTTGAAATAGTGTCGAATATGGTAGATCAGCTTGACGTCAACGACATCAAGTCATTTGTAGTGGAGGTGGTCACTGAGAGCGAGCAGTATTGTAGCAGTGGCGAATCGGCCTGAACTTGACGTGCCCACCATGGGTCCTGTCATTTATCGGAGTGGCCGAGGTGATCCCAGAGAGTACCGCTGTTACCAGGCCCGAGGCTGCAACAGTGCTGGTTTTGGGTGTTAATTGTCGGGTAGTTGCATTAGAATTTTCCGATTTTGGAAATCTGTGCCTGAGGCAGAAGTCGCTGTCTTCAACCAGGGCAGAATAACTGCGAGGGGAAAGGCATTTATTGTTATAATGAATATATGCTATAGATGCAATGCAAATGATTCGATTTTGATAGATGCAGACTTTTCAACCCATTTGTTACAATCGGCGAATTACACGATTCTTGCCGGTATCTATTTCATACGTTCATATACATTCAGGTTAGATCAGGAAGAGTCTGTAGTACCAAGGTGCACAAACTCATAACGACTCACAATCAAAATAGCGTGGTTGAAGCCTCAAGTGAGATTAAATAATAACCTTTTTATTTGAAAAATAAATGCTCCCCCTAGAATCTTCGCTATACAATCAATATAGAGTTTCAAATGTACAGCTAGATAGGAGACAGCAACCAATCATTCACCTTGTAATAAAAAATGCTCAGGGGTTCTCGGTACTCTCCAACCTGGTGTTTGGCCCTGTGTCATAAATCGTCTATCACAACACAGAGAGTCAACCCGACGTTTATGCAAGATCTCTGACATTACATTGAGCCACCAATGTTGCGTGCTCTCACTTGGTACTCTACCAAACATAAATACAAGCGACAGTAACAATCATCATGACGAAACACCTAAGGCCACGGCACTCTGGCAATCCCTTCAAGAGCTCCATCCTTTATCACTCCAGACCGGCCCGCCTGGGGGCGTATACGGGTTTGTGGCCGAGATATCACGATACTCAAGATGAATCTACCCACTCATCAGCCGAACCATTCTTCCTCAGCCCTCCAAAAAAAACTTAAATTAAAATTAAAATTAAATAAATAAATTGTGTCAAAACCTACCCCAGGATCCTCAAGCTGATAAGCACCTGGCAACGCCACCCCAACCGGCAACTTCACACTTCCACCTCCAGTAACCGTGATCTGATGACAAGCAGGATAGAACCGACTCAGCTCAGGCTTCACGCTCCTCTGAAGACCCAGAATTTCGTGGCGCAAGATATACTCGCCGCTCTCGATCGTCTTCGGTAGGGTGATAGGCCAGGTAGAGTTTTGGTTCGGTAGCCGCTTAGAAGCCCATGGCACGGATTGCGTGGCGTCGTACCCGGCCTGGTCGATCTTAACCCAGATGGAGCCTGAGGACGCGGCAAATTTAGAGCAGCTGCCCGGGCAGCGAGCAAGATATGTCATTACTGGCCCTGGGTGGTCAGAGGTCCATTCCGTCCAGAGAAACTCGACTTTTGCGCCGGCTGGGATAGGGGCGGTAAGGTTTGATGGTGTGTTCATAGTGGCGCCTTTAGCACCATAATTGCAGACTATTGTTTCGTTCTGTGCTTGGTTAGATAGGGAGTTAGAGAGGATGAAGAGAGGGGGATACAAGAAATGCAGCGTCGGTGACGGGTCCATTGTCGAGAAATTTACGGGTGATGCGCTCGACTTTTTTAGAGGGGTCTTTGTAAGGATTCCAGGTATCATAGTAGGTGGCGCCGTTGATACGAAGTTGTTGAACAAAACCATGGCCATAGGTCCCTTGGCTGAAGAGTATGCCTGTCAGTCCGATGAGAGATAAATTAGCCTTCATAATGGAAGAAGAGAATAGCCTGGAGATTTTGCAGCTCAAACTTTAGATGACCAAAAGAGATATACAGGTCTCAATAAATGATCTTGCCATGAATTATATAATTCTATATTATAAAGGTGCTGTCGAACAACATATTCCCATACGTGGGATCCAGAACTCCATTTCAATATGACAGCCAATTACCCAAGCACGGAGATACTCCTGAGAAAGAAAACCACGTTGAGCATATGAATATAATTATGAAAATGCGCTTAAGGATAAATAGAAGGTAGGAGAGATCATCATAATAAATATATTGGTAACTTTAATTGATATGGCGTGTTCCTATTCGTGGAACATCACGCTCGCTCCTCTAACTCATTTTCCGTATATATTGCTTTTTGCCAAGACGTCCTAATTCAGCAGGCTTTTAAAGCCTTGTTGAGCAGCGGCCCGAAAGAGTCGACATCTGTTATTGCTTGAGGTTTTCAAGACTAAACACGGCCATGTTTGCTTTTGGGTATAAATGGACCAATAGCGGATTTACTCAATTCTTCAAGAAGGATCTTGTTAGCTATCTCTGCGCTAAAAGCGGGAGGGAAGACATGTTTCCTAATTCAGCTACATGATACCTAGTATTCCAAAACCTCAATGCGCCTTGACTGAATAGACAGCAAGCACCATGCTTCTGGTCAAGGAGAAGTGAGAATATTTTGCTCTCAAGACGAAATTCTCATGAATGACAAACAGAGACTAGCGAAACGACAACATTGTCACGACTAATGAATACGTACTAAATAAGTGCAAATTCAAGGGAAAGCTGGGTTATGATGGGCACTCATACTTCTTTAAAAATTGTACCTGGAAACAATATTATTGACCCACTCCTACATCGGTGCATCGACAAGTCACTCTGTCTGGAAATCAAATCTTAGCAACCGTTCTAAAAGTGGAGGTTCAAGAAGGAAGTTAAGTTTAATTCATGATCACACATGTCTGAACGAAGTGTGTGATTCTCATGATTTACACATACGAAAAGTTCTACTTACTCAAACCACGAAACAGAATCTACGAACAATAATCTCAGACTTCTAACTAGGGAATATGTAAAGAAGACATTCTCAGTAATTCTGAAGTTAGGAAACTGGGATCACCGCTGCATTTAACATAGGCGGAGGCTTATACACAGAAGAGCAACTTTAGCAGCAATATCCACACTTTGAGTCGGTAACATGTTTTGTACAATTTGAGTATGAAGTACCTCAACGAAGCTGTACCGGCGAGTGTGCAAAGACTAAATAGACCAAAGGAAGATGAGTCTGAATATAGAAGCGCAGGGAATAACAACAATCAAATGCAGGACCATCTTTCAGAGAAGGGCACTTGCCCGATTAGCGAATGGAGTTTTTAGGTCATGTGCTCTCTATGAATGAATCTACTCCCAATCAGTGGACAGATGTGTGAAGAGGGAAATGTGATTTTGGCTTGCAGGATTAGGGTTTAGCATCCACCACCACACATTTCATCAGTAACCTTCCACGCCTGTTCAACCTTTTCTAGTCTATGGTCGCTGAGATAAAGGCCATAATTCCAAGTATGCCCTCTCTCTGGGCTGTAAAAGACTTGGCTGGGTGAGGCCCTGTGTGGATCAGTACGGTTTTGACTTGAAGTTATATCTGCTTCAGGGTTTTGTACATACCAATAACCCTCGCAGGATCTCCAGTTCCTTGATACGGCACCAGATCGTCAGCATCTCTATGAACTAACACGGACTTCGGTTAACTCTTCCAGCTCTCGTCTTCTAGCCTTTATCTACATCCTTCAATAGCCTAGGATACTCTCCAGTTCGAGTAAACCAAGAAAACAAGGTGAATCTTAGGGTGCCCGTTTGCTCGTTGTCTGCAGGCCGCGGCCACCACTTATTTTCTACATACCCTTCTTGTAATATCGTGTTTATATCGAGCGTCATCGATGAGAGTATATAGCCTGTGGTAGCCGAGCCGGGCAGTAGGTGGTGCTAAATTTGAGTTGAGGATAGCGAAACTCCAGCACACTGCCACCACTTGGCTTTAAATGTTGAGCCGCCGGAAAGGGCGAAAAGAGTGAGCTGTTTCGACATTAGGTAGTGTGCGTGAATCTTATTGTCAGCAGTGGTTTTGTACGTTATTGTCCGTTTAGTGAGGCTGAGCTGTGGAAGGATGGCTCGTGACGGCTGATGATCAGTGCTTGCCACGGTTACACTTGAAATTCATGCATATATAAAAGAGACCTATGTAGGCAAAGTGAAACAGTGGTAGACCCAACATGTGGATGATGTAGGCCGACATGGACTCTTTTCTTAATGCTCGTTCATAATGCCTTTGCGATGCACTTTGTAAGACTTATCGGTGAGTGCGTCAGCTTGCAGTATACAAAATTGCCAAGCATTGCAGAGAGTGTGGAATTGTACCACCTCGACACGTGATATATATGAAACATGGGTCTCCTTGAAGTAGAAAACATGGTGTTTCTGTTTTGAAGTATTATGCATGAATTTGCAGATTGGCACTAGCATAGGCCAATCTTCTCCTGGCACTCGTGCTTAAAGAAGCTTAGTTATTGCTGCATCAGCATCACGTGAGCGCCACCTTGCTCGATTCCTCCCCACGAAACAAGCAACGGAAGGCGGCCCGGACCATCCCGGCGTTGCGACTTGCAACAAAAGGACTTTCTGTTGGTGGCGATACGATGGGCTCGACATGCATCAAAAGGGTGGTGAGGGGCGAGCCAGGAGCCTGATAGGGTAGGTCCCTGAAAGAAAAAATGCAGGCGTGGGATTGGAATGTCCATGGCTTGATTTAAAATTCACCCCCATTTGCATTCCTCCTCCTCCTGCTGCTGCTGTCTGAAGTAAGAGGATATTCCCAGAGTATAAAAATCATGACAAAAAACCCGGATTCCGGCTCCCTTCTCGGCTTTCGGCAACGCGGCCAACAGTTGTGAAAATCCCCTTGCTGTAGGCTCCGCATAGGATTGGGGCTCCTGCTGGCCGTAGCCTAGGCCGAAGTAGATTGCCGCTGGACCACAGGATCTGCTGGCATTATTTGTGTCCTAAACATGCGACGACGCCGTCAACTACCTTGGCCATGGACGAAGCAGAAGGAGGAGTGTTTGGTTTTTGTTGCACGTCTGATGTGGCTTAGACTCAGTCCTTAAATGAAAAAGGGACCAGGCTTCGCCGCAGCAATCTTTTATCCTCATCCAAACGATCGGTCACCTTGAGCTTCAGCCTCGAACGTGTCGTGATATATCCCTTTTTGAACAGGAGTTGTCGCACATCTGATGTGGCCACACCACACACCAAAGTCCAGGTACCACAGCCATTCCCACTCTACCAGCGGCCTGGACCTATATCCACTCACCAGAGCTATATAATCAAGGTGAACCCACGGCCCAGGCGACCTGGATGTTTGGCACTACGTCAGATCAATTAAACCCAAACTCCCGACCAATATTTTGTTGCATGTCTCACGTGGTCGAGATCGTTGTCAAAATTTCTCCCCCCTGTCACATTCCGAGAATCGGCTTTTTCTAGAACATTTTCTCTTTCAGCCGCGGTGTTTGCTGCCCGCCCGAAATTTCGGGTGGCGAGCCATTTCTATCAACTCTGGAGACAAGTTTTATTTTTGACGCATGTCGCACTCGATGGCCGTCGGGCATTTCTAGTTTGTTCGGCCAAGTTGGCCACAACAATCAGTTCCTTATTCCTCTGTTTGCCTGAAATCCAGGGACAACAATGCCAGTGCCGCCAAGTTTACACACGTATTGCTCGTTGAGCTTTCCTTGTCGCCTTATTGACTTTGTTGATTCGAGGTTGCTTGCATTCATTTGTATGGAATTAACGCGAGGCCTTTTCTCAGCTGTACAAAGTCAGTCATCCCTCTTCAATACTGACAGCTGAAGTGTCTTCATCAATGTCACAAAGTGGACCATGCAAAAGAATACAGCCCTTCATATACACATATACACATATTATTGAGAAAACCCTAATAACATTTTGTATCTGCTACCATGAATTTTTCAACCGTTGAATCAGGCTCGCGACAGCTAAATGCTTTTTCGCAATTGATCTATCACTCTCGAGCATGTCGCAATCTTTTCTCGGCAAAGTATTCGTTCCATAAAGCTCTCAGTAATGTCTATTCTCCATTTCATGCCTTAGTATATAAAGTGCTTGAGTTTGGGAGAATTTGCTGTAGTAATATAACCACCAATAATGTATCCTTTAAAAATTCGTAAGATTGCACTCATCCAGGTAGTTTATGAGGTCAAGAAACATGAGCGGAAGTGTACAAATAAGGCAGAACTCTCCCGACCGCTTTCGGACCATATATAAAAGCAAACATGTTAGGTACGCGGCTTCTCATACCCCAATGGCACATAGGTATTTATTTTTATTATTTCACCCCATACAGCACTGATATGTGAAAAGTGCCAAGTTTTATACAATTATCATAAGTAGGTCCGAAGTTTGCTGTAGAAGATCACTGCAGCATACGCATGGAGACTACCGAATTTTGTACCTTGTGCTAGTGCAATCGTTAGTAAGTCTCACATAAAATATAAGCCTTATCTGGATATACAGTTGAGAGCCTACATCAGGTGTGTCCACTACACTGAGAGATGGCAGCAAGGGCTGAGGCAACAGAGTCATTTTATGTGAAGTCCAAGTTCTGTAAGTGAAGACTCAGGCACATTGGCCTTGTCATCGTTTCGGGATTCCCTCTGTCATCTAGGCAGGTGTTTTGCCTATAGTCAATGCAAGTTGAATTGGCAAACAGGATGGCGAACCATCGTGCAAAATTGACATCCTATTTAAAGCTATGGAATCATCTTCGCCCTCCTCATCCTATCGAAAACACCTCCCCAAGCTTGCAAAGTATCCCTCTCCTCCTCAAACCCCGTCCCATACATCTTGCTCATATCATACTGCCGATCAAAATCAAACTGCGTCAACAAAAAGTACTCAAACCCCTTAAACGTCCTATCGCTATCCGCGATGCCCGTCCTCAACCTATATTTCTCCTCCATCTTCTTCCAAGTCGCGAAATTCTTTTTGATGTAACTTCTGACTTCAGTAGGCTCGAGATGCGTCGGGGGAGGTGTGCCTATAAGACCAAAATAGGAACAGATATCTGGCCACTTGGTTTCCCAGGTCCGAGGGGTTTGCCCGTCGGCGACGTTGTAGCCTCCACCTTTTGGTGAGGAAGAGAGGGTGAGCGATAGATGGAGGGTTTGCCGCGCGATCATGTCAGCGGAACTGTCGTTCGACTTCGCTTTATACGCGATTGCGGTTCCGGGATACGGACATGCGGATCCTTCGCCTTCTACTTCCTTCCACAAGCTCAAGAACACGGCGATGCTGGTGCCCAGCGAGTAGAAATTTTGGTTGGGAACGAAGCCGATGATGATATCGGGTCGTGTGTCGCACCAGTTCCATTTTTTGTTCTTGCCGTAGGAGCTGATGAAGTCCAATTGTGGGTGGTAGAAGAGCACGTCTCCGTAAGGTGGCTTTAGCCGTGGTTGATCCTCTTTATGTGGGACATGAAGGTAGCCTGTCGGGTGGTTTTCTAAGAGATGGCAACCATACATCTTTGCTCCTGTTTGGAGCACAATGAACTCGAGGTTGGGAGCCAAGTGATCTACAGCTATCACCGCTCTCTTGAACATGTCTTCCGCGTCTTTAAATTCTTGCTTTAGATCTGCGGAAGCTTTGTACGCTACGCAATATCAGTCCTGCGGCTTTTAATTTCATGGGCACCCTTACCGAAGTAGTAAACATGAGTGACATTTTCAATACCATCAATACGAGCCATATCCCGTTCCAAATACTCTTGATCGCCTCCCAGCAGATCAATTCCTGAAACAATATCCAACCTCGAATCATTAGGCCATAATGAATCCTCAATCTTCAGCAGTCTGTTTGCCAAGGCATAGACTTTTCTCCATGTCCCCTTCTTAGGATAGTCATTCAGAATCTCATTTACAAATGACCACCCCGTAACTCCACTGGCCCCAAAGATCAACGCAGTTTTCGACATTGCGAATTCACTGCAATGACCCGTTGAGTTCAGAGACAAACTAACAAATTTTCAATTAGAAGTCCCCGGAGAGAATCTGAGACTCCTATCGATTACTGTAGGCAGAAAACTCGGATAGCTCAGATACACCATGGGGACAGCTGCAGCGACGAGTCATCACGAATCTATCACTGAAATCGGTTCTAAGCGGTGTTCTCCCGTGGGTTGATCACCCCGCATCCCAGCGTTGGCAGGAGCCGGGAGATGAAGTTTCGGCTAGACCGGGACGTTCGGGTATTCTTTTCCGAAGTAGAACAGATTGTCCTCAGTCTTGATCCTGACAACAAGGCTGAAATAGCAGGAAGAAAGCCTGTTATTTGATGCTATAAGCAATTACTTAACATGATGAAATGCGTAAGATGATATATGATAGTCAAAGATCATGCTTGTAGCATATCAAGTTTATGCACGCATGATCGGCAATATGAGTGGGAAACCTTAGTGGTCTTATTGTATGTAGAGCAACTACCTTAGAAAGATAGAATCATGTATAAAGGAAACACAACCTGCATATGGCGAGTATAGACTCTGATTTATATAAAGGCTGATTCTACTAGAGAGGGTTGTACATCGTGAAATGATGTGGCAGGAGAGAGACCCTGCAGTTGGGGGATTTAGCATGCTTCCATATAATATCTGGAACTTCAACCCCCGCAAAGAAGAGCCCAGTCGGACCTAGGTTTGGTAAGTCTAAGTTTGCTTTACTCCTGAAAAGCTTGCTTAGGTGTTGTAGCAATGTGTTTTAACAATGTATTTGTCAGTACCCATTCTTTGCTGAGGATTGAGCACTTGTTCTTGATGGTTATGCAAGATATGCACGAGATATCCTCTCGCTATGATTGAGGTTTCAAGGCTGACATGAATTTCTTAAGATATAATTATCTTAAAGAAGTTCCTGGAATACGACAGCCATCAGCTTAGTGCTCTTCCCATGATGCATAGCATCCACCATTCCAGCCACATCGTCTAGACTTGAATAGACCTCAATTTTAGGAAAAATATTATGCTTAGCAGTAAATTTAACCGCTTTGCCCATCCTCCGAAGGATGCTTTTGCTCTCAGCCTTGATTCTATGCTTCCTAGACAGAGATCCATGGTTGGCACTTGCAAAGGCTTGTGTGCGATTCCAACGACAATGAGGATGCCACCCAGTTTGATCAGAGCAGGTGCGCCAGCATACGCTGCTTCCGCATTACTGTAGACAGCAGAAGTTTTTACACCACCACCAGAGAGCTTGAGCACTTCAGCAACATAATCCTTATTTGTAATCGAGTTGGAGACCGCATCGGTTCCTTGAGCCTTGCATTCGGCAAGGATTGTATCATTGATATCAATTCCCACAACATGATAACTCATAGCTTTGGCATATTGTGTAGCCAACTGTCCCAGGCCGCCACATCCCGCAGCTGCAAGCCAATTAGCGGGTTGTAATTCTGCAGTCGATGGAGTGGAAAGCTGAAGAAGTCAGTTGAAGTCACTTGTGTATGACTGAATATATCACCTACCTATGATTCCTGCGCAAAATATTAGCGCAGCATTTTGGGATCAAGACTTGGTAGGATTACAGTATTGTGATAATCAACTACCGCATATTCAGCAAATAAGCCATCGGTGGTAAATCCCTAAAGCAACTGATTTCCCGTGTTACACGACAGATTATGGACCATACACCCCGAGCACTCAAAGCAGCAGCCAGTTATGTATAAGAACCCGACAGCGTCCTTCTTTGAAACCCTTCCCAATGGCACTCAGATATAATTTTTCTACATAACCAGCCCCTTCATGACCCAACGTGACTGGATTTCCCCCCTCACCTCCAATTGCCATCATTACAGAGTGATATAACGAAGCAGATGCGAGTTTAACGAGGAGTTGATCCTCTCCGGGCTCAGGTATTGGGATATCGTTCACAACCACTTTCTTCTGCGCCTAAAAACATATTAGCATAAGTTCTCCCAATAGAGACTTAACTCACGGGATCCCATCGTGGGGCCTTCATATCTACTGCTGTGGGTTTGGTTATCAGTGTACCTTATGGCAACGTATGATTCAGTACTGGTAAAGTCATCACGCGGGAACGTCGCAAATTGCCTCCCTCTGGCCATCTTGTGCTGCTTCTTTGTGGTTGCGGCGGGCTCGCAACCCGCGGACTAGAATCACTACCAGCACGCTGTTTAGTATGCATGGTTGGCCTCTGAGAGCGTTTAGCACAGAAGAGGGATTTTCAATGGAAAATGACATCCTTAATCAGCCGTAACATCGATATTCAGGGATTAGCGGGCGGGACAGGTTTTCTCCAGGCTGCCAAGGCCCTAAATGGAGCTGGAAGTTGTACCCCTCTCCCCTTACTCAAGCTCCCGGCTCTGCCCCGCTCTCTCGAGTCAACCAAAAGGGCTGCAAGCACTTCAAATCACAGCCAGTAGGTTCAAACTAACTGGCAAATAAGTGCCTCAAAGAGGCTTGAAGTAATACTAAGACTAATCACCCGGGGTTGAGGGGATAGCCGGAGAGGGGTAAGCCCGGTATATTGTAAATACAAGGAATTATTTCCATTCAGTTGTTCGCTCTCCTATCTTCATGACAGAAACGGGCTATTCAGGGCAGCACAACACTCAAAGATGGAGTTCAAGTTTAACAGAAGCAACCTTCCAAAAAAAATCTTTATTAATAACGAAGTAAGCATCTATTTCTAGTGTTAAAGCGTATTGCTAATCCACTAATCTAGTATGTCTCCTCCAAAAACTCTAAGAAACTTGAGCTTTTCGATCCGAAAGATGGCTCTTTGGTAGCGAACGATGTCGATCTTGCTGGCGAGGCGGACGTTGACGCAGCGGTAGCAGCGGCAGAGAAGGCTTTTCCAGCATGGAAGAAGTTAGCTCCAGTGGCTCGCAGAGACATCATGCTCAAGTTTGCAGCCCTTCTTGAGAAACACAGCGAAACATTGGCGGAACTTACGCGAATCACTCTTGGAGCACCATATAGCACATTTGGAAAATTTGAGACGAGCATGGCAGCAGAAGCTTTCAAATACAATGCTGGGTGGATTGACAAATTCGCTGGAGAGTCCTTTCCACAAGAGGATGGGTTTCTCAAAATCATCAGAAATGAGCCATTGGGTGTCACGGCGGGTATCGTGCCATGGAATGGCCCGCTGGGCACAGTTGGCCTGAAGGCAGCTCCTGCCCTTGCGACTGGAAACTGTTTTATTCTCAAGCCTTCCGAGAAGACACCCTTCGCAGCTCTCGCCCTTGGTCCCTTGATCGTCGAAGCTGGTTTTCCGCCTGGGGTATTCCAAGTTCTTTCTGGTGATGGTATCACAGGCGCTCTGATCTCCTCTCATATGCGCATTCGCAAGGTCAGTTTCACCGGGTCGATTGCTACTGGAAAGCGAGTGCAAGAGGCGGCAGCGAAGTCGAATCTAAAGCGCGTTACACTTGAACTCGGAGGCAAAAGTCCAGCCGTTGTTTTTGACGATGCTGAATTGGAGAATGCCATTACGTGGACTTCAAACGCAATTACTGCAAACACAGGCCAAGTTTGCTTCGCCGCATCTAGGGTATACGTCCAGGAGGGCATTTATGATAGATTCGTTGCTGGGTACAAGAAAGCTATGCAAGACAAGGCGAAGACGATTGGTGATCCCAACAACGCACAGACGCAAATTGGACCATTAGTCGATAAATCCCAGTTCGAACGTGTATCTGGTTTCATTGAGCGTGGTAAAAGTCAAGGTACGTTGCTAACTGGGGGCACAAGAGTTGGAGATTCTGGCTTCTTTATTGAACCCACTGTTTTTGAGAACGTCAAGGATGATGCGGAAATTATCACCAACGAGATATTCGGTCCTGTATCCATCATTAATTCATTCAAGACTGAGGAAGAGATTCTACACAAGTCTAACAATACCAATTTTGGATTAATGGCAGGTGTTTTTACACAGGATATCAACAAAGCTTTACGAGTGGCCAGTGAGTTTGATAGTGGAATGGTGGGAATCAATTGCGTTTCCTTGATGTTTATGACTGCTCCTTTTGGGGGCACAAAGGAGAGTGGTCTTGGACGGGAATGTGGAGTTCATGCGCTGAGAGCATTTACTGACCCAAAAACCATCATGGTTAATCTCACATACTAGTGTATTTAGCTTAGCATTAACAGGTTATGGTAGTCATCATCGTGCTTAATGTATCATAAGGTATGAATTGTTAGATTGCGCCCAGCAACAAAGTACTTCATTTCTACTGTCCACTCAGGGGCTTAAGCGAGCGTCATATTGGTCAGTTACCACCGCGGTAAGAGATGGGTTAATGCCGACTGTCACTCAAAAAGAGACTTTCACAGAATTTCCGTATGCGAATCGGCCCGTAGTGCAACGTTGTGGATGCATTTTCGGTTCAGCGTTGCATCGTTATACCTCTTAAGGTTCCCTACAGTATTGCGTGATGACCAGTTTTATCACCTACAACTCGCTACGACCGGTGAAGAACCCCGCTACAGACCAGTATTTTCGGGGACGTCAGCCCACTTCAGGGACAAAATTTTATCTATCGCTGAGATAGACGTTATCTGTGGATCTGACCAAAATCCTAATGGTATTGAGTGCTTGGATAGTCTCGAGAAACGAGAACTTCTCAGAAAGCATTTTTCTCGGAGTTGGAGCAGGATGCGAAAAGGCAGATAACCACATATCATATCAAGACCTCTACCTCGATCTAGCTTTGGCGATATGGCAGAGCCCGGATATATCAATGACACGTCTGAAGAGAATGGCAACATTAAAAGCACACACCTTCGGTGAAACTCACAACTGGAGCCGGAGATTCGAAACCGAAATATCAGGGCAATGCAGATGGCGCGCTGCAAATTATCGAGGCCGACTCCTTCGGCCCAGTCGATCCAGAGAAGAGCAAGAAGCTCCTCTGTCGAATTGACTTATACATCATATCTTTAATTTGCATGCGTGTCATCACCATCCGCTCCTCTCCTCCTCTTCCTCTAACGTTCATAACAGAGTATATTTCCTTCAGTACATTGACAAGATCTCCATTGGCTATGGAAGCGTCGCCAGATTGCGAACCGATACATACCTCAAAGGCCAGGATTATAACTGGGTCTCTAGCATCTTCTTCTTTGGGCAATTAGCTTTTGAGTTCCCTACTGTGAGGTTAATTCGGTATTTTCCGCTGGCGAAATATGTTTCTATTAACGTCATTATCTGGTGTGCTGTGCTCTCCTGGGCTTTGCTGAGGCCGCGATTGTACCTGCATGGGTGGCCTTTACCTCGCAATTGTATAGGAAACAAGATCAGGCCTTCCGCGTGGGAATCTGGTTCTCGATGTGCGGCTTTGCGCAAATTTTTAGTGGGTATGTCGCGTACGGGATCGCAACTCATGTTGGACGTAACCCAAATGCTGCACTGAAGAGGTGGCAAATTATCTTTCTCTTCCTTGGTCTACTGCTTACTATTGTAGTGGGGATCGCGTTCTTTTTTATCCTGCCAGACTCGCCGGTCACGGCGGGATTCTTAACGACGGAGCAAAAAGCGTTGATGCTAAACATCTCCGCGGAAATGAGCAAGGAATTAGAAGAAACGTGCTTAAGAGAGAGCAATTTTGGGAAGCGCTCGGAGATGTGAATACCTAGCTCTACGCATTCTGGGTCTTCGTAGCCAACATACCCAACTCAATCGCGACCAGCTTCGGAAACATTCTCATGGCAACCATAGAGAAAGCATCTGCGTGCGTCGGCTACTATCTCAGTGGCGGCATTCCAATTGGGTGGACAACTATTCTCGGGCTCACAAGCACGAATGTCGCTGGCTCAACCAAGAAAGTCATAGTAGCTTGCATCGGTACTATTGCGTATACTGTGGGCAACATCATCTCGCCACATGCTTTCTAGGCTAAAGACGCTCCGAGATATCTGCTAGCTCAAACCGCGATTGTGATCGTGTACCTCTTGATCACAGTCGACCTGTGGATCATCAGGGTGTTAGCTGTTAAAGAGAATAAGAAGAGGGACCACAGGAAGGCTGAGCTTAGTGAAGCGTACGTGGTTGAAAAGAACCATGAGTTTCAGGATTTAACGGATCGTCAAAATTTAGAGTTCAGATACTCTCTATAGTAAATATCGGCCATCACTTATATAAATGCTTGAAATTGGCACTACCTTATTTGGGTCTTGAATGCCAGTGCTAGCGCTAGATATAGGAGCAGGTCAATGACCCTTCTCGTAAGGAGCCTCTTGAGTAAACTCTGGAATAAATAAATGTATCACCTTTAGGTCACCTAAAGGCCACAATAGGTAATATCACATTTATATAATATATAAAAGACTGAGAAGTTCATGGTTCCTAAACGCAACGATCATATCTGGATATGCTTCCCTAAACTCTGCATCAACGTCATATTGCCATCAACTTCCACATAGCGATCTTCAGGGTCAATTTGAGATGGACCCCGAAACCCCTCGGCTCCTCTGCGATTCTCATTATTCCATCTATCGCACCTCCTCCTTGCCCTCCCCCCCTCCGCTACCTTTCGACCGAGTGCTAGATTCGCCCTCACCAGGGCCGGCACTTGGTGATCTAGACTCCCTACCAAGTTCTGCCCCGAGCACATTTGCTTCGGTAAGTGACGAGCCTCTTTTAGATTTTGAACCGACTAGTGGAGGAGCTTGCTTGATGTTCGTGGATTCGCGAGAAGGAAGCTCGTCTGAGTGACCCGAGCTTGCTGTGCTGGGTGCGTGGACACCAATGCCACCTATAGATGAAAGTGGTTCCGCTGCAGGATTCCCATGCATTGGTGTTGGTTGTCGCCTATCATCAGGCTCCGTTCTAAAATGTGGTTCCAAGGGTGATCTACCATAATGTCCATCCTCTATCACCGTGGAACGTACCATAGCGGCTAGCAGTAACTTTCTTAAAGCGGAACTCTTTTCGCCTTCTGGAGCATTATCGTTGTCTCTTCCTGCACCGTCGCTACTACGACCGTCCGACTCCATGATCATCGCGGTAGTGTTTATCTGTTTGGGGTTATGACGCCGTAAACTACGACCAATTCTTGACAGAGATTTGGACGTCTGGTTCTGTGGTGCCGGGAGCTGCTTGGAGGATGAATAAAGGCAAGATAGAGGAGAATTGTTCCACTTTTATGATGCTCAGGTGGAAACGGAAAGAGTCACACCTACGAGTTATTCCAAGTACAATATGGAATGATTAAGGAAAACTCAGGATTTAGATTGTTCATTGCTGTTATGACCAAAGGACCTCGCCTAGAGATTCATACGGGCCCTGGGCTCTTTTTTGTTGGGTTCATATATGTCGCCGTTCCATTGTTCCTGATTCATAGTTTACTCCAGTCTATTTGCACATTATGTGCCTTGTCCCAAACTAGCAGAATCCTTATTTTTGAATGATTGCATTCTCTGTTCATATACATCATATTTGACTTGCGAATTTTTAATAATTTTTTTTTAGCTAAAATTTCACTCCATCTTAAACGTTTTGAGGAACAATAAAGTACTTTTTGACAGTAAGTTAAACAGACTCTTGGCATTTCGGTGACAACAACAAATTCTATCATGAAATAGTAGTCAGTCTCCAGCAGGTAGCTACGCACTTGCTTCTTATTATGGTCAAATTGGAACTGGAAAGACAGAAAAACAGTTCTAGGTGCTTTGTCAGAACTGAGATTTTTGATATCGGCGAGCTCCTACAAGTTAGATGTCTCACATAAAGGGCAGTCCCAATTCCCAATTTAAACATGGTTTATGTCAACGCTTTATTCTTCTTCAGATGTTGGAATTTTTCTACTTTTCTACCCTTCGCAAGTCCTGCACAGCCCAGAATTAGATTAAGTTAAGCGCTGCTCGCGTCCCTTCTGCAATATAAGTAATGTATAATTGATGATTGGGCCATCCTTCGATGGTAGGCTGCAAGGGAGTGCACGTGCGCTAATCACAAGGAATAGTTTATATTCAGAAATCGGAAAGGCTTCTCCTCTACACACTCCACTATTCAATTAATGGTATTTCATAGTCTCATAAGGCATGGAGCTTAAGCTACTTGACCAAATCCAGCCCTGGCACGTGATTGTCATATTGTTGACTGTCTACATTACGCAGAAGCTGTTCGCATACATCAGACTTCAGCAATTCAAAGGTCCACCAGGGACAGGTGTCACAAATTTCTTTCATACCAAAGCACTACTGGGACCAAGTTGTCACGAGTGGTACGCCGATGCGAATGAAAAATATGGGATGTAATCCTCTAGAACGGGATGCTTGACATGACTACTGATGTTTGAGAACAGGCTCGATTTCGCGAGTTGCCCCAAATGTCCTCGTCACTTCCTCTCCAGAAGTATGGACTCACGTGAACATCAGATCAGGGTACAAGAGATCGGATTGGTTTTACCAAGCTCTGCGGGTGGAGCACCGGAAAGATAACGTATTCAGCCAAACAAATAATCAGAAACATGACGCAAGACGAAAGCAGATGGCGCCTGGTGTAAATACATGCTCCCTACACCACCAAATTTTGCTTACATTGTATCCATAGTACTCCGGCCGAGAAAATCTCGACCTTGAGCCAGCAATCGACGCACGTGTTCGAGACCTCTTGAACCTCATCAGGACCAAATATCTCTCAACAGAATACCGCACTGTGCCCATGGATCTCGCCACGAAAGTACAGTATTTCACGCTCGATGTTATTAGCACAGTTGGTCTAGGAAAGTCGTTCAACATGCTCGCCACCGACAGCGACACGGACGACTTTCTAAAGTCCACTAAAGAAGGACTCTACCTCGCCACCGTTGCGCTTGCTCTCAATATTGCCTGGATCACGCAATTGCCGTGGATTGGCAAGTTCATTAATCCCTCCCCGAAAGACCAGAATGGATTTGGCAAGATGATAGCGACATGCTTTCGGTATGTTGATGAGAGATCAGCCAAGTCCACGGAAGAGAGAAGTGATATGCTCGCCAGTTTCATTAGGCATGGGTTGACGGGCGAGGAATTAAGATCTGAGGCGCTGGAGCAGGTCATTGCAGGGTCTGATACTACTGCTGCTGCTATCCGTGGGGCTCTACTTTACTTGATGACCAATCCCAGGGTGTATTTAAAGTTGCGGAACGAGATAGATGAGGCAGTCGCGTCTGGAAATGCACCATCTAGCGATGATGAGATTGTTTCATACAGTCAGACAAAGCAGCTCCCGTATCTTCAGGCGGTGGTCCGAGAAGCGGTGCGTGTTTGGCCACCCGTAGTAAGTATCTTTCCGAGAGATGTGCCATCAGGGGGAGATGTTGTGACAGTAGACGGAAAATCTGTCTTCCTGCCTGAGGGCACCAGCATTGGTTATTCGGGCCTCGCTATGCAACGCAATAAGGCGATATATGGGGAAGATGTCAAGTCATTTCGACCTGAGAGATGGTTTGAAGAAGACTGTGCAAAATTGACGATCATGACTAAAACGAATGATCTCATATTCGGACATGGCAAGTGGCAGTGTCTGGGCAAGCCAGTCGCAATGCTTGAGATCAATAAGGTCATATTCGAGGTAAGTTGAGTCTACCATGGTTCGACCGTTTGAGACTAATTAAAATGGCATCCAGCTCTTCCGCAATTTTGATCTGTCACCAATAGATCCTGGAGGGTGAGTCTCTTAGAATCCGCTCCCATATAGAGGGTATAAGATACTAATTTTTGAGCTTCAAAGGCCATGGAAAACAAGAAATACATCCGGACTCTTCCAGATATCAGACATGTGGGTTCAGATAACTGCAAGAGATATGTAGTTGCGGTTAGTCATCAGCCTATCGGTAGGTGACTTGCAACGTTCGCTAGCTAGTGGACCTTTGGTCGCTAAGTAATCATTCTGTATAGTCTAAGATTACCTCGTTCTCTACGTCCATTGGAAAAGTAGCCAGTTGTTCCTAAAGCCATGAGAGGGTTTCATTGTTTGTTTTAATGGGGTAGATGCTATCACTACATGGTGTATTCTCAGATATTGCACCCATGTGAGTGTCTGAAAATACCACATGAGTTCAGGATAATGTTGTCATGGTATATCTGTGAATGAGGATGTTAGGCAGGCCTCTAAATTGGTGATATCTGAGGTTACGAACAAAATGGAACAACTGAAACATGGCTGTCCTTTTTGGTCATTTAATGCTGCACATTTAATTTCCGCCAACGTTGTCATCCAATAACACCAAAAGCATACATAGATGCTGTAATAAATGTTACATCATATATCTAAACTTCTCCAAACTCCAATTATCCGCTCATCTCGAACGGCGCTCGCTAACATTGCATCGTTACCGCTGTACGGGCTTAAGCTTCAGGATCAGATCCGGCTTCTCCCAAGTCATGAAGCTTTTCGCACGTCCCATCTCATTGGCTGGATTCCAGTTTGGTGCCCCATCAACTGAGATGAGATCAAAGTTCCAAAGAAGTCGACCGAGGATGATGCGCATTTCAAGGTAGCTTAAGTGTTTGCCTATGCATCCTCGTGGACCGAGAGAAAATGGTTGGGCAGCTTTCTTGAAATCCGAGGCATATTCGTCGCCAATCCATCGTTCAGGGACGAAGCTGTCACAGTCTCGGAAATTCTTCTCGTTGTGAGACGCTGCCCAGCTTCCCACAGACACAGCGGTCTGAACTCGTTAGCTCTTCTTACCTAATTCGCTTGCGAGAAATCACTTACTCCGCCAGGCACCCACATGCCATCAATGGTATCGCCTCCCTTTGGCACCGTTCTCAACAGGCCGGTCGGCACCGGAGGATGTATCCTCAGACCTTCCTCAATGACGGCATTCAAATAAACCATCTGACTCAACTTTTCATACCGAATATCCTCCTCATTCGCAAAAGCATCCCTGATCTCCTTGCACAGCTCTTCATATTTGTCAGGATTATAAATCAGTCTAGCCAAAATGCCTGACAAGGCGTTTGCAGTTGTCTCTGAGCCCGCAACAATAAAGAGGGCCGAATTGACGATAATTTCGTCCTGGTTGAGATTGTACTTCTCACGTTGTTTTAGAATATACCAAATAAAATCCTTGTGATCAGTATTATTGTTCGCGAGTCTTCTCATCACCTTCTCAGTACTAAATTTCAAATGGTTCCTCCTGTTCTCTCTGATGTAGCTAGGAATGCACCACAACAAGAAGTTCTGAAATGGAGAGCCAGCTTCCGCAAAACGACGAGTCGCTTGCTCAATAGCACCTGCCTTGACAGTCTCGAAAATGAGGGATACCCAGAAGTGGAACTGGCCAGATTCAAGACAGCCAAATGGTTCCCCAAAGGCAAGATCTCCGATGATATCGAAGGTGGTGAAGTTGAGCCAGTTTACCATATTGAACTCCTCGTTGTTGGCCGCCATACGCTT
This sequence comes from Bisporella sp. PMI_857, assembly GCA_021307315.1. NCBI lineage: Eukaryota > Fungi > Ascomycota > Leotiomycetes > Helotiales > Helotiaceae > Bisporella > Bisporella sp. PMI_857. The sequence continues at coordinate 42,930 of JAJSPD010000074.1, forward strand.
CAGATGCTTAATGAACATGTTCACATAATTCTGAATGATGTCTTCCTGCTCCACCAAAGCTTTCTGCGAGAACGAATGTGCTAGAGCACGACGTTGGCGCGCATGGTTCTCGTCATCCGACATGGTGAGGGTTGAGACACCAACGACGGGCTCAACGGATCCTACATGTACAGGATCCTTGTGGAAGTTTGGGTGGCCTGGACGGTGGCCATAGATATCATCCCATGCTTGCACGGAGTTGAAGTGCAGTTCGTTGGGGGAGACGCGGACTACGGAACCGTATTTATCGTGTAAGAGCTTGCAGTCGAAAGCCAAGCGTCCCCTGAGGAGGGAGCGGATGCCTGGAATTGGTGAAAGGGCATTCAATTTTGGACCGGGGAACTTTGCAAGGGGATCCAGAGTGAGTCTGTAAATTGCCTTGTTGAGAATAAGTGCACGGCTTAAAAAAAAAAAGAGTTCTAGACATACGACTCCAACAACGTAAACAGTTCCCTATGTAGAATATCAGTGATTTTGACTTAATTCGCTCCGATAATGACCTACTAATGCTAAAGAAAGGGTAAGGAAAGTTCCCAGTGCTCCCAACATCGTCTTTGGCGCTGCAGTATCCATGTTGCACATGAAACCAGAAGTATAATGGTTGACCCAAATACAGAGAAATTCAAGCAAAGTAAAGATATATCAACACTATTTAGCGACGGCCCATCTTCGACGTGTAGAATAGTCTCAACTTGCAAGCCACAAATACTCCGTGTTTCATTGCGGGGCAGGATCTGGGGCAAGCTTTGAGAGTGCACCCTGGTGCTGAGCTGGAAGTCATTTTCCTGGGCTGTACCTCTCCCACATAGCCCCACGATGGGAGCTACCAACGACTCAATACATGCACTAATGCGGAGTGACAGGGGAAAGTCAGGGACTAGAGGAAGACGATAGGAATACTCGGCATATCAGCACACCTATATATTCTGGGTGTGCTGACCTTCATATTTTGAGCAAGCTTTGCTTCACGTGATATAGCAAATGCACGTCAAGGTTGGATGAGAGAGGACTGAGCTGAAGAGATGGACTATTATGTTGCAACGGCATATTATGGAGGCACATAGAACTGAGATCTGTGGCACTAGCCATATTCTTCTTATCACCGCAACATCAACACATAGCGGCATAGGCAATAAGGAACAAGTGAGACAGTTCAAAAATTTGGCTTTTTTTCGGTATGAAATATGCTAATATTGTGATAAGACATTAAACGATGTCTGATAAAGCAACTCAAACCCACATAACAGGAGCATGATCATGGAATAATGTGATTTGACGGGGTTTGAGGTTTTGATACTGGTATATCATATCTTCGAGTGTCTTCCAGCAGAAAAAGCCATTCCGCCATCAACATTAATATCAGCACCATTTCTAGCAGAATGTTAGTATATTCGTAGCTAACGCACAAAATTCGTGTGACATACATGTAGCTTGCCGCAGGCGAGCATAAGTATATCATGACTCCAGCAATGTCTTCCGGTTTTCCCATCCTCTTCCGTGGGTTTACCTCTTCTAATTCTTTTGTGCCTCCCAATTTATCAATTAAACCCGAGGCAAGCTTGCTTGGAAAGAACCCAGGCGCAACAACATTCGATGTGATATTTCGGGGACCTAATTCAATCGCGAGGTTCTTGCCCAGGTGCTATTTCCTATGTTAGTCTGGCACGAGTAAGCTGGATATTTTGCACTTACATGAGCTGCAGCTTTTGATACGGAATACATAATTGTGCCATTTTCTCCAACATGCGGAACATTTATTCCTGCTGTCGAGCTAACAATGACTATCCGTGAAGGATCTTTGCGTGTGCCAGCCGCCTCAAGCATTGGAGCAAATCTGACCTCGTTAGAAACATTGGCGCGAGCAATCAGAACGCCTCGACTTACTTCTGTGCTAACAAGAACACCCCACGAACATTCAAATCCAATATTTTTGCGCTCGCGTGGTCTGGCGCATCTTCAAATTTTGAGCCCCATGTCGCTCCCGCATTTGCGATTAAGATATCGAGCTTGCCCTCATCTTTCTTGATGGCCTCAACAAGTCGAAGAATCTCAGCTTCGTTGGACACATTCGCTGGAATGCCCACTGCCTTGCCTTTGATTTCTGGGAGGGCGTTGAGTTTAGCAACGGCTTGATCGATGCCTTGTTCGCCGCCAGCTCTCCGCGCTGTGATATACACTTTCTTTGCTCCAGAACGAAGGAATGCTGTCGCAGTGTAGAGCCCAAGTCCTCGGGAGCCTGGGGTGCTTGTCAGATTGATTTTAGCGACCTCGTGCCTGTGGGGGACAAACACAACACAACAAGATATCATGGAACTAGAATCAAATAAAATCACAACCAACTATTGCACCCCAATGGGCCGAATTCTACAGCGCAACCTAGAAATCTTCAAGGTATGCTTACCTCCTGTCACAAGGGCTACTTTCCTATCCAAACGGAACAATCTGTCAAAGTTCTGAAGCTCGGTCATTTTCCCAACAAAACATACAACGCTGAAGAAAGAAATTATTTGCAACTGCGCTTCAACACAGCAAGAACTCAATGGCAGAAAATTACATCTTAATTGCAAGCTTCTAGCTTCTAGCTTCTGGCGTCAATCCCGCTTCAGCCTTGCCTCCCAGCTTAAGAATAGCCGATATCTCGGCACAATTATTCCCCTCCATGGACTTCCCATGGCTTCCCCACGGTTGGTCGAGCTCTGGTGAGCCAATGGGAATAGAGGCTTGTTAGCAGGGGCCTCGGAAATGGTAGGTCTCCGTTGTAATGGTGGTCAGACTCAGTAGCCTGGTATTTTGGTGCCTTTTGAACTTATTATTGCTATTTCTATGATCGCCTCTAAAGTTACTTTCAGTCACCATCCGATTTTGTAAGAAGTCTTCAAAATGCCTTTCGCTTCCTCATTTCCGGCCATCGATATTCCCAAAGTCAATATCTTAGATTATATATTTCCCCCAAATGAGACTCCCTCTACAAGACCATTATGGATTGACTCGGAGGATAATAGTATATCTCTGTCTCCAGCACAGTTGCACTTATGGGCGAAGAGACTAGCAATTGGTCTGGCGAAGCTAGGGTTAAAGAAGGGGGAAATTGTTATGGTCTATACACCAAATCATATCTTCGTCCCAGTCGCATACTTGGGATCTGTGGGAGCGGGATATGCTTTCAGTGGAGCGAACCCTATATATACATTGCCAGGTGAGTGCTGCGTGGCATTTCAAATGAAATCTGCTAACATCATTAGAAATGGTTCATCAAATAAAAAATACGGGTGCCCAATTAGTTTTGGCCCATCCAACAATGGTCAAGACAGCTGTTGCAGCAGCAAAGGAAGCAGGCCTCTCCCCCGATCGAATATATCAGTTTTCAGATGCATATAACCCGCCGATAAAGGGTATCCAGGATTGGCGAAATTTTCTCGGATCTGAAGCACAAGCATCTAGATACTCGTTCCCAAAATTCACGTCAGATGAAGCCGTCAACACAGTCGCAACAATCAATTACTCATCGGGCACAACCGGCCTTCCCAAAGGCGTCTGTGTTAGCCATTATAATATTGTAGCCAATGTCGAGCAAAGTATCTACATGAAGTATTCCGGAAAGCCATTTAATCGGTATTCACATCCTCCTGAGCGATGGATAGGGTTTCTCCCGCTCTATCATGCTTACGGACAACTGTATACAATATTAATGGTCAGCAAACTCGATGTGCCAGTATACATTATGAAGCAATTCGTATACAGTGACTTCTTGCAAACAATCCAAGACAAAAAGGTCACACATTTACAAGTCGCGCCTCCAATTCTTGTTATGATGAGTAAGCGACCGGAAACAGAAAAATATGATATAAGCTCTGTGACAGATGTTTTATGTGGAGCAGCGCCACTCTCAAGGGAGTTACAGAACGAAGTGTCGAAAAGGTTCAAGATGCAGATAAATCAAGCCTGGGGCATGACAGAAGTCACATGTGGTGCTATACATGTCCCAGGCGGCGTAGACGATGATTCTGGTAGCGTAGGACAGTTGGATCCGAATTCAGAATGCAAGTTACTGGATGATGACGGGAAGGAGGTGGAGGTGGGCCAGCCGGGCGAGATCTACATCCGTGGACCGCAAGTATGTTTACGGTATTGGAAGAACGAAAAGGCAACGGAGGAGGCCATCAGCGCAGACAAATGGCTAAAGACAGGCGATATAGCAGTATGTGACAAGAGGGGATTCTTCTGGATCGTGGACAGGAAAAAGGTAAGGGCTATCCAATTCAGTTCGACACTCAAGACTAACAGTTTCAGGAACTAATCAAAGTCAACGCTCTACAAGTAGCGCCGGCGGAGCTCGAAGCAGTACTTCTCGAGCACCCCTCCGTTGCTGATGCAGCTGTGGTCGGCGTCACACTGCACGATGAGGAGTGGCCGCGGGCCTATGTGGCAATCCAGGACGCTGCAAAGGGAAAGATCACGCCTGGAGAAATTCAGGAATGGATCAAGAGCAAAGTCGCTAAACACAAGTGGCTGGTGGGTGGAGTGACGTTTATAGAGGAGGTTCCTAAGCTAGCGAGCGGGAAGATTCAGAGAAAGATAATGAAAGAATGGAGTAAGGCAGACGCAAAGATACTGCAAGCACAAAGCAAGGCGAGGTTCTGAGCCATCCGCATCATGTGTATGCAAACATAGATCTACAATGCCTCAATCCTCATCCAGCTATGTTTTTCTGATGTGTTATACAATCCTCCTCCAAGGCTCCGTTTACTGCCAATTTTGCCAAACCATCCACAACTACAAATTTCCCACGAAATCTAAACACTTTTACAAACTTAATTTCTTTGCACGGCTTCAGTTTGTTCATCAGCCTTGCATCCAGTCTCAGCCTCGGATGAGGCTCTATTTTTATACAAATGCCTCCACTATTTTCAAATGCAGAGTCAAGAGATCATGATCGCGTGCCATTCTTGACTCAAGGACTTCGAGCCCTGTCCTGCCAAGTCTAACTTCCCCACCACACACCCCTTTGACGGAAGTCCTTTTCCTTCTCTCCCCCGCATCAACCCTTCTCGCTCACAGAGTGACTTGGTACGTTTCCGATGATCCGCGGATGGAGAACCTCGTGCCCTTCCTTCTCCAAGATGGGTGTGGAGACGGCTGCGGCCAAGCTGGCGCTGTGGACATAGCTCGTGAGCATGGGATGGGCTTCGGCCGATTACCTGGACGGGTAGTGAGCGGCGGTAGCTATGTTCGGCACATCTTGTTTACCCGGATACTCATATCCCAAATCATGGGTGATGCGCGCCTTCAGCAACCACCATGATGGGGAGAGTCTGGGGAAGTGGAGCACATCTTCAACCTAATGAGTAAGTACCTCGCTATACACATGAAATCATCTGTATAAGCTTCTCTTCGTACGTTTTCAAAAATGTCACGACTCTCTTTGACGCTCTGAAAATAACCTTCTTTCTTTGATTTCCGTCTCTCTGCGTTGCGCCGGAATATACCACAGAAACAACACACAGTCTGATAAAATGGCCCCTTCAGCAATGCCACCTGCAAATGGGGTGCCAGAACCAATGGGAATCAATATGAATGGCAATGGTACTGAGTACCCATCTTCTTCGTCAGATTCATACACAGTTCTCAAACAATATCACTCCAAGCCATCAAAATTACGTGTTGCCAGCGTTGGAGCTGGTGCAAGTGGGCTATGCCTTGCATACAAGATGGAACGTATGCTAGAGGTAGGCTCATGGGAGCTGACGCTCTACGAGAAGAACCCTCACTTTGGTGGTACTTGGTATGAGAATACATATCCTGGTGTTGCTTGCGACATTCCCTCACACCTCTACACATTCTCTTGGGATCCTAATCCTAATTGGAGCCATTACTTCGCTTATGGGCCAGAGATTCAGAAGTACTTTGAAGGTTTTGCGAAGCGACATCACAGCCAGCAGTACATGAAATTAAATACCAAGATCGTCGAAGGACGATGGAATGAGGAGGAGGGAACGTGGACAATCACTTTGGAGAACCAAGTAACAAAGGAACTGTCAACTGATTGGTGCCATGTCCTTATCAACGGTAGTGGAATTCTGAATAACTGGAAGTGGCCAGATATTGAAGGGTTACATGACTTCAAGGGCCCAAAGACGCACTCCGCAAACTGGGACCATTCGATAGATTTCGAGGACAAGGCGATTGGTGTTATTGGAACAGGAAGTAGTTCTGTGCAGATCGTGCCAGCGTTGCAGAAGGCCGTTAAGAGCATGGAGGTTTTCATGCGAAGCTCTACGTGGATTAGTCCTCCATTTGGCGGTGGTATGTCAGCTGGTTCTAGTGTATATACGATGATACTAACGGCTTTACAGGCGCTTTGAACGAACTTAGACAAGAGACAGATCCAGGAAATAGACAATACACTTTTACGGACGCAGACAAGAAGAAATTCAACGAAGACCCGGAGTACTTGTTGCAATTCCGAAAAAAGATCGAGGCAGAGATCAATTCGCTATTTGGCATGTATCAACAAGGCTCTGAAATGTCAAACGCGTTCCGAGATATTATCACCAAGGAGATGAACCGTCGCATTGGGCCTGGTAATGAAGAATTAAAGAAATTCATCATCCCATCATGGTCACCAGGGTGCCGAAGAATCTCTCCTGGAGATGGCTATCTGGAGGCGTTGGTGAAGCCCAATGTGACTCCAGTATTTGGCGGAATCAAGAAGATTGTAGCGGAAGGCATCATCACTGAAGATGGCGTAACTCATCCAATGGACGTATTGGTCTGTGCGACTGGATTTCAAGTAGCGTTCAAGCCTGCATTTAACCTTATAAACGGTGATGGCGTTAGCTTACATGACGACTGGGGATCTGGGGTAAACCTTTACTTAGGACTTTCAGCTCCACGATTTCCCAATTACTACACCATAGTTGTATGTCTTAAGTTCTTATCGGTGCTTAAACTAATGCTAATTAGACGCAGGGGCCAGGAGCAACGTGGTCTAGTGGAACTCTCCTCCCATCTATTGAAACCAGTATAGAGTATGCAGTACAAATGATGTGCAAGATCCAAAAAGATAAAATCAAGTCCATCGATGTCAAACAAGAAGCTTTAGACGACATCTATGCTCATTTTGATGAGTTTCACAAGACAACTGTTTGGCAGGAGGAATGTCGGTCGTGGTTCAAGGATGGCAAGGCCAAAAATCGCATCTATCTATGGCCTGGTTCGGTGAGTTGTTTTGCGTATATCCCAACTTTCTGAGCTCCAGTCTGCTGTGCAGCATGCCGGGTTTAGACGAAGTGTTTGGAGAATGTTAATATCTAGCAGACCATTCATTTCCTCAAAACAATCAAAGAACCTCGTTACGAGGACTACAATATCCGGTATCGATACAAGAACCGCTTTGCCTTCCTAGGCACTGGTGAGGTTAAAGCGAACCTCACAAATGATATGCTCGGCCTCGCTCCCTATGTACGGAATAGTGACCACCCATGGTCAATTGATTAGATGTGCTGGCTAGGTATTTAAGTGTGCCTAGCTTTAAGATCATGAAATCTTGACTCGGTTTGTGACGGGATATCCTCGGGACAGGCTGGGCAGATTGTCCGCGCCCAAATCTCCTGTCCCAGTGTTCAGGGGGTTTCTTGTATTTCAGCATTTTGAGCGTATTTCATTTCAGCCAGAAATGGTCGATCCACCCGAGTTCGGCATTTCTGTGGTGTCTGTAGTTCAAGCCATGATGATCTATTAGTTGTCATTTATCTGACACTATTCGAGTCAGCGCTGTTGAGTCAACAATCTTTAATTGGGTTGGTTAAAGGAGAGCAGCAATTTCCCAGACTTTTGCCATCAGACACTTCATGAATAAGTGCCTATTTCCTGGCTCTCTTCTAATGGAAAGCGACGGGGTTAATGCGGCCCGTGGTTGTAAGCGTTGCTCGAGACGGGTTTCCAGGTTCTAGAGCCGGCGATAAGAGCTGGGGCGTTTGTGAAGAAGGGTCATAGGTCGTCTATTGGTGCCTTAGCTCTTTGTACCACCAACCCACCTCATATTGAACGGATGATTCCGCGCTATATCGGCGATCTTTTTCTTCCGATGCCCAGGTATACCACATTTTATGCATTCGATTCAGCATATTGTGTCAGTGTTTGCTGAGCCAGAGATATCCGAGTAGATAAGAATGGACACAGTAGTGGGATTCTCCGACTATTCTCCAAGCTGGAGTACTGTAGATACTTAAAAGTGGGAGAGCTCCCCGCGTCCCCACAAACCCCGCCCCCAAAAAGTACTTAGTGCAAGCGATGTCAAGAAGCCAGTGAATGATGCTGCTCGAATGTTTCGGAGGGAAGCCGAAGCTTCGATCCTCTTTGAGGGGGCCCTGCATGTGGCAACCAACGATGCGACCGTATTTCAGTGAGAGAGATGCTACTTCTTAAACCTTTCGAGTCAAACTATATGCATGATCCTGGCAGCGCGAGTCAAGTGGGTCACCAGCTGCATACTGCTCCATCGAACCCGCCTCATTTAAGTTCACTAACTACTCACGATGATGCAGACAAAAACTCTTCGTCAGCACGCTAGTAAGCTCATGTTGGGGTCCTGGGATCAAACTCAAGCACGGCGATTGGATACATCGACTGGTGGAGCTCACTGGTTCTGGGTCTGCAGGAGGATCTGGGGGAATAGCTATACATTTCATGGCCAAGCATACTAATCCCGCAAGCTGGATCTATGTCTGTGCATATCTCCTGCTTTTGGTAAAGTTGGCATTTTCAGGCTGGGGAAGCGGTTTTCTAGTCCCAAGCCATCAACCTTGTGCAACGCAACCATAAAAAATCTTCTTAAGAACTTGCCGTAGGGGAAGCCGTCCCCGCCTAATACTTTATCCCACTTGTAACCAAAATACATAGGTTCTATACATACCGATCAGAGCCAACATACAAGTTATTCTTAAACAAAGAAGTGATAGGCAAACGTCCATGCGTATCAATAGTCTGTTTGAGCACGACGCGTCGATGAAGAGGCACATGGCGGAAAGCTTAAATTCCAGCTCAACTCTCATGACAAGCAGCAGCATGAACTTTTCGACCACGGAAGCGGTAGCTGAGAATGCTCCTCCAACCAAAGCTCCAAGCAAGGAAAAGAGCGAGAAGAATCGCCACAGAGCAAGTATAGCTTGTGCCTCTTGCCGTGATCGAAGGATTAGGGTATGTGGATTCTCGGATCTTGCGGAATAGAGAGAATGGGACTAATATGCATAAAAGTGCGTGGTACCACCTGGAGAACGAGACTGCACTTCTTGCAAACGATCGAAAACGGAGTGTATCATTAAAAATGATGATGAGCGGAGGAGGTAGGTGATTTGACTTCTGTCGATGGATTTCACTCACAGGTTTAGGCCAATTTCAAAAGCATATATGTCGTCTCTTACAGATCGAGTAGCTTTGCTTGAAAGCATGCTCGCTGAGAATGGGAAGGAAATTCCACCTGCGAATTATCCTCCCAAAACAAGAGCAGAGGCTGTAGCATCGCAAGCAAATACAGATTCCTCCCAAAGCCAAAGCCAGTTTACATCAGCGCAAGCGAGCACCACACCAAGAAGTATGCATGATGGTTCCACAGATGGTGACAACGGGTACCAAGACAACAACTTGTCAAATAGCCTCTCGGAAAACGCACACCCTCGGCCGAGGATCACCCCTTCAAAGAAGGAGGGTTTGGTTTCTATGTTACTCTCTACTCGTGGCCACTTGAGTTTTGATCAACTGAGTGGAAGATTGCGGTTCTTTGGCCCAACCTCAAATTGCCATATTTATGCGGAGGGCAACGGAGTTGTAGACCAGCGCGAACTGCCAGAGCAAGTCCGGCGCACAGAACGTATAATTCGTTCACTATCAATAGAAACACACGACTACCTTATGAATCTTTTCTGGGAGCACTACAATACAGTTCTTCAAATTGTGCATAAAGAAGCCTTTAACGAAGATCTAAGAAACTCGAACAACAAATATTACTCTGGCTTTTTACATATTTCAATCCTGGCAATGGGTTATAGATTCGCAGATTTGAGCAGAGAGGATATGAAAATGATAACTCTGGGTAATCGCGAATGTACGTTACATCGTGAGGCGAAGTATATGGTAGACTCGGAGTTAGAGCGCCCCGGTGGAATGCCTTCCGTGCAGGCATTTCTGATATTGGGAGATTTGGAGTGTGGAGTGGGACGAGACAACGTGGGATGGATGTATGCTGGAATGGCCAATAGGCTATGTTTCGATTTGGGACTACATTTGGACTGCAGGAATGATGGCCTCCCCGAGCGAGAAGTGCAGATCAGGCAAATGACTTTGTTTGCATGTGTCATTTATGATAAGTATGTGCGTTCAATAGTCTGTAATTCCTTCAGGCTAATTTCTTCTAGGTATTGGGCTCTTTTTTTAGGTCGACCTACCGGTATCAAAAGTTCGGATTTAGAGATGTATAGATTATCGAAGCAGTTCGCAAGTCTGTCAGCCTGTAAACCAGCGGGTATTCAAAAGAGCCTGGAGACACAAATTTATGAAGAATTGTTGGATTTAATGGAGCTTGCAGGAAAGATCGCGGAAATCCGGGATCCAGGAGTAGAACAATCTATTCAAGACGATGACAAAGCAGACAGCGCTTACCTATATGTCATGAACCTAGATCGGCAACTCCAGACCTGGTATCGTCGACTTCCAGACAATCTTGTCTGGAAGCCAGCAAACATTCAAACCGCCCCATTCTCCTTCTTTCTCCTTCACCAACAATACCACTGCAGCCTAATACTCCTCCACCGGCCATGGGCACGGTACCAAGACCCAACACCTCCTAGTTCAGATGACGGGCAAGAAGAAGATGCTTATATAAATACCCATAACAATCACAGCTTCATGTCTCGATCCATCTGCACACGGCAGGCTATCCGCGTAGCCCGAATCTTCTGGCATCATAGGCAACGCTTCGATACGCGACAAATATTCTGCACAGGTATGCAGCATGCTGGAACCGCAGCCACGGCTCTCATCGCAGCGCTGGCATTCATCAAGAACCCTAACGATCGCAAGAACAACCTCCAATATCTCGAATGCCTAGCAGGCGCGCTACACGACATGAGCTCTACCTACCAGCCCGCGCAAAGCATGTCGAGTATACTCCAAGCGGTAATGATCGAGCTGCAAAACGCATCCGCAAAGACCCCACCACCTGATTTCGGGGTAGGAAGATTTCTAGGCGAGAGTTCCAGCTTGCCAATGAGAAGAGATAGTAATGCGATTGACGACGAGGAGATACGGACCTTTAAGAAACGGCAACTATCAAGATCCTCCACGAGACCAAGTATGCCAGGTATAGAATTCAATGAAACCCCGAAAAGCACCTCCGTCTCCCTCTCTACAAACAATTTCTCATTCGCGGACTCAAACGACACTGAACCCCGAGACGGCTACGTAATGATAACTCCTCGCTCCGAGCGCGCCGCATGGCCGAACCTCACCTCGGATCTCAACGCTCTCGACTATCCAATGCATTTCTCAAACGTAGGCATGCCATGGATGGGGCAAGATTTATGCGGCGAATATGGCGGTACGGATATGGATGTGCTAGTTGGAGGTGGAGGTCAGAATGGAGTGGGCCAAACTGTGGGAGGGAATAAAGAGCTGGATTTCTTTCAGTTCTAGCAAAGAAATTGGGCGGAGGAACGGACCTCCGGGAAGGGGAGACAAAGTGAGATGGGCTGGTTGATGCCTGGATGTAAGCTAATGGGGATTGTACTTAAGGAGACGGGTGATCCGATGAGGGCAGTCTCGGAGAGCCAAGCAGAGGGAGATGGATTGATTGATCCTTTACTGAGGGGGTTATGATTATGATTGCTTTCTTGAAAGAATTCAAATGGTGTTTTGGATTGGGATTGGGATGAAATAGTAGGTATGAAACTAGGTTTGGGATGGGCTGGAACTAGCAATCCTGTGGGTTTTTAGTGTGTTTTTAGTGTGTTTTTAGAAGAATATGCTACTCGTTATTTTTCAAGCTATATCTTTTGCCTTGCTTCATTTGACTAAGTGATGTTGTTTATAGATGTGTTGTCCACTGTAATTGGCAGATAAAAGGTAATTAGTGGTGTATTCTTGGTTCGTTATGCATTCAGCTACCCATGAAGCTAACCCATATTGACTGACACCACTCTATATCGACCCTTAACGCCAACCCTTCATGCTAACCCCTCAAGCTAACCTACGTAGCTAACCGCAGCTTGTGAATTCTATTCCTTTACTCAAGGATTGGAAAGGAGATGGCCATATAACACAAATATTGTTGTGAAAGACAAACTTTAGTTGAATGATATTAAAACACAAAATGACAAAAATAATCTTTGAGAATGCATATTTTTCAGTATCCTCATCAGTTGGCCAAGTGATTGCCTTGAACATATAATATCTTTCGCAGAATTGGACATAAGACATGCTATATCCTTTCAACTATTGACGTTTCCACTTAATCTCTGGTGAGGTAAATCTCATCTTTGATTTAATGCAAAATAATCCCAACGTCCATGCTTCATACTTTAGTGATATGGAAAGTAGTTGCAAAATCTTCTAGAAGCTGAAGCAATACCTAAGCATTGGAGCAATACATGCAAACTGAATGTTCTGGAATTTAAACATTGAAATAATTGCTGCAGACAACACGAATCATAAATTCCTCGCCTCATGTAAAAAAAAAAAAGATCAGGGGGAATTCGTCTCAGTCGTTATATGGTTTCGCCAAGAAGCGTTTACTCTATTGAATTGACAACGCATTACCTCATGCTCGACCAAGATTGCATGATCAAGAGTACCTACTCCCTCAACACCTCTAGGACATAAAACCCAGTTCGGCGCATGTCCAAAGTGGGGGTCGTCAATAATGGTCTTGGCTATGGAGGGAATTAGCAAAGCTTTTTTTATCAGATGTCGGGATCTAATCAGATTGATCAGATAATCTAATCAGATCTCCACATAAGGAGTAGAAATGACGACGCATCTTAAAGCTCCTGCCTTTCTCGTCATCCCAAGCCTTTGTACCGGAGGATTCTACAAGTTATAAAGCCGTTACTCGCCCCCTAGTCAAACGCCATGCTTTTCCCTCCGTCTTGTGTAGGCTTGGTCTTTGGCCATCTACCGATCTGCCAAGCTGAGCTTGCATCTCGGGCTCAAAATTGCCTCATACGCAGCTCCTTTTTTATGACTGACTGCGGATCCTCTCCTTAATCAGGTCAATCAGATAAGCCTACCTGAGTCGACCCTGGGAAGATTCATACCATCGGCTGACGTTCTTTCTCCCAAGGCGAAAATGCTTCGCTCGAGAACTGGGACAAGTCAGGCTGAAGGATAGGCCGCCAAGTACCAAGGAGCTTTCTTCGACCGATATTCTCCAATAACAGAAGAGCTGTTATAGGCTCGGCGCATTTTTGGTGTCCTAACGGCTCATACCCTAGTACCGCAATAAAATCGAAGAGCCAATGCGTTTGCAGTTGGGCATCCGACAGCGGATTGATTCGATTGACATTTTTTTTAAAAAAAAAAAGAAAAGAAAAAAAATTGTAGCTAAAAACTTGACTACCCCAAGAGTATTTATCATTTCCAGGTCTTATTTCCAAGCTCGGGTATTGACTATTTCAGCAAAAGACAATGGCAGATTTACAGCCAACGCTCTATGGCCTTGCAGCTCAAATCACTGAGCTCACAGCGGGCTTTACAAAATTTCTACATGAAAGTCATATTGCGCAACCAACTTTCGCAGCTAGCAGTCCTGTGAGCTATGGAGATAAGTTATCAGCAGAAGCGTTCATGATTCGATCGAAATTATTAGACGCCTTGAACGATCTGTCAATTCTGATCCAGGGCCCAACAGAGAGCATATTTAACTATGTTCATTGTGTCATGCCAGATGCGGCATGCTTGAATACCTTGAATCATTTCAAAGTCTGGAACGCTGTGCCATTAGAAGGAACTGCTTCATATAAGGAGATCGCGGAGCGAATATCTCTTCCAGAGGAGGTAGCGAAGCGGCTTCTGCAACATGCTTTTAACCTACGCATCTTCACTGAGACGGCATCTGGGGTGGCGCATACGTCGCGATCAGTTGCGCTTGCCAAGCAAGCCGGTTTGAGCTCCTTGGTTTCCTCAGTTTTGGACACTTCGAGCACACCTCTGATGGTTTTGAATCATGCACTTGAAAAGTATACCAAAGGAAACCCGGAACTGACGAAAGAGATAAGTGAGACTTCATTCGCATTGGTTCATGCTGGAAAGTACCGTAATTCCTGGGATTATCTGGAGCATGATGGTGAAGGAGAGAAACGTGGCTGGCGGCAAAAGGAATTCGTTCAGTTCATGGAGTTTCTGAATAGTATTTTCCGACTTGAGGGCATAATATTGGATTGCTATGACTGGAAATCTGCAGGAAAGGCAACAGTAGTGGATGTAAGTATGTATGATCTAGAATATTTGATTATCTAACATCAGGCAGGTTGGCGGCTCGGCAGGGCACGACTCCATTTTACTCGCAAGAAAGTTTCCCGACCTGAAATTTGTGGTCCAGGATATGCCAAAAGTCAAGCCTATCTTTGACGAGAATCTACCTACTGACGTAAAAGAACAAGTTTCATTCGTCGAGCACGACCTTTTCGAGCCACAATCTACCCAGGCTGACTTTTATATACTCAAACTTATTCTCCACGATTATCCAGAGCCAGCAGCTGTCAATATTCTGCGTAATTTGGTGCCAGCACTGAAGACTGGAAGCCGAGTTATCCTGATCGAATATATTGGAAAAGTGGAAGATGGCACAGAGAAGAAAGAGGAAGGGCCGCCTATGCCCAGATCAATTCAGCAGTATGGCACGGCTACTGACTTGAGAATGATGGCGCTATTCAATGCTAGCGAGCGGTCAGCTGATGCATATAGGAACATCTTCAAGTTGGCAGATGAGCGATTTGACGTTGTTCAGGTTAACTGGAATCCATTGACGTTCTTTGCCGTCATTGAAGCGGTATGGAAGGGCGAATGAATGGAATTTAAACCTAGTGATACCCTTCAAAAAAATTAAAAAATTGTAGCAAGTGACTTTAAAGTCTCTACGTGTAAGGAATTATCTACCTGCGAAAGTTTAGCAAATATGTATCATGATCTCCTGGTTGGACAGGTGAAGTTTGTCCATTGAAGCTTGGCCTAGTCATTGCGATTTCACGCAACCATCAACATCGCTTGCCAGTAATGAAACAATACCATCCGTATATTCCCAAAAGTGAGCCTTTTCATCTATGTGGAATAGAAGCAGCAGGCGGTAACAACTTATGCTCTCTTGGCGGATCAATGCTCTCGGAATTTAATCGCCGGCCCGGTGATTTCGGATACGTTGTTAGGGATAGCCGAGTCCAATATTTAGCGAATGACAGTGGATCCACCAAAAAAAGGTCCGTCCTAGCCTCTGCAAATTATTACCAGTCATGAGCACATGCTTCACTCGCCTTGAATGAAGCATTTTCAATTCACTACTCACTTCATTTTGCGGCGGTATGCTGCTTCATCCTATCCATCTGTAAAAAAGACGCAGTTTCGCGCGTTTGTGACAACCATGTCAAATAAGCTTCCAGACATCACCGCGGCTCCAGTAGCTGGACAGAAGATTTCTCATGAAGGGAAAGAGTATATGACAGTGAAGGAAGGACTCGCATATATTCTTATCCCTGCAGACGCCTCTACGACTCCTCAAACTACTCCACAGGGCGATAATCAGGCGCAATCGGTTTTCTACAACCCCATCCAGCAATTTAATCGAGATTTGAGTGTGCTGGCTATCAAGGCGTATGGCGAGCAGGTGGTCGAAAGGAAAAAGGCTCAAGCTGAAAGGAACCAAAAAAAGTTGAAAGACAAGATTAGAGAAAAGAAGCGGAAGAGAGAGCATGTAGCTGTAGAGGGGGATGTCTCGAGGAAAGCTAGCAAAATAGACAATGGAGCTGGGACGGCTGTCATGGATATCCACGATAATGCTGCAAATTCGGAGCTGAAAGACCATATCAGCGATGCGGATGTTCAAGCTAGAGCCGAAGGCGACTCGCACGGTGTCGACCACAAGGATCCACCAGCAGAAACACAGGCAATATCGGCAGAGGCTACCGATCCTGAACAGAAAAGTGAGTCAAGTACAAGGCAGCCGTCATTCACGATTCTGGACGCACTTTCAGCTACTGGCTTACGCGCTCTACGATATGTCCACGAAATCCCCTTCACCACCTCGGTCACAGCAAATGATCTTCTTCCTGCCGCAACAAAGACTATTAATATCAATGTTGCACACAATAAATTGGAGGGGAAAATAAAGTCAGTTACGGGGAACGCGATGACACATATGTATAACTTGGCGGGAGACTCTGGTAGAGATGAAAAGGGTAGGAATACCCCAACCGCAAAGTACGATGTTATTGATCTTGACCCATACGGCACTGCTGCACCCTTCTTAGACGCTGCAGTGCAGTCAGTTCGTGATGATGGGGGTCTGCTCTGCGTGACATGCACAGATGCCGGGGTTTGGGCTTCAAATGGATATCCTGAAAAGGCATACTCGCTTTATGGAGGTATTCCTATCAAAGGTCTACACTCCCACGAGGGTGGTCTTCGACTTATTCTTCATGCGATCGCTACTTCAGCTGCAAAATACGGGCTTGCTATGGAACCTCTCCTGTCTCTGTCAATTGATTTTTATGCTCGTGTTTTTGTGCGAATCTATAAATCTGCGGCAGATGTGAAGTTCTTAGCAGGGAAAACAATGGTGTTGTATAATTGCGATGTTGGATGCGGTGCCTGGACAACTCAGATGGTTGCAAGGAACAAGCTCGCGCCGAACAAGAGCGGGAAAGGACATTTCTGGAAACATGTTTTCGAAGCAGCTCCTGCAGCATCGACTAACTGTAGCCATTGTGGAATGAAGACTCACATGGCTGGGCCGATGTACGCTGGGCCAATACATTCGCCTGAATTTATCAGGAGGATTTTAAACGGTCTTCCCAAAGTATCCAAGGACACCTATCAAACTACCGATCGAATTGAAGGCATGCTTAATGTGGCATTAGACGAAACCCTTCCTCCCGAGGAAAATCTTGACTCACCCACCGCGACTTCAAAAACCAAACGCTACGATCCTGCAATGACTGATCCATATCCTTTCTTTTTTATTCCATCGGCGCTTTCAAAGGTTATTCATTGTGTTACACCTCATGAGAATGCACTTAGAGGCGCTATCCGGCATTTGGGATACAGGGTTACAAGGAGCCATACGAAGCCGGGAAGCATAAAGACAGACGCGCCTTGGGGCGTGATCTGGGATATAATGCGGGAATGGGTGAAGCAAAAGGCTCCGATCAAGGATGGGGCGATAAGGAAAGGCACTGCTGGTTGGAATATTATGCGCCTTGACGAACAACCCAAAAAAGAACCTATTGGAGATGCCCCAAAGGGTGAAGAGGAGGCTAACGAGGCGGCCAAGCATAGCAACATCGTCTTTGATGAAACCCTAGGAAAGGAAACTAATACGAGACGGTTGGTACGATATCAAGTCAACCCAAGGGAGAATTGGGGACCAATGAATCGTGCAAATGGGCATGGCTAGACCTGAATATATGACCTGGCAGTATCACTTAATAGCAACAAGCTTCAAGCAGCGTGATGTCTATTCGCTATCTATCTTAGATGAATCAATTCGCCAAGCACATGCTCCAGCTGTTGAAGCGCCATCCTATTACCGTGCCGATACCCAGGTCTTGTCTAATATGATAACTGCGTCAGAACTGCATCTGACCTTAAACGTGACTTGCAGGTGATGCCACGGAGAGTTAGTATCTCTCCCAGCCACTGTGCTTTGTTTTTTTATAACCTTGAAGGCTTCGTCTCTATAGAGTTTGAGTGCCCAACATTGCGAGCCGCATCAATGCATGCATGATGTAGGGTATCAACCAGCATATATCCATTGTGGTCAGATGCCTACGGTATAAAATCTTGGCCGAAATAAGATATGGGGCTCCATAACCAAATAAGAAGATATTTTCATACCGACGGCTACATTTGAGGGAAACAACGTTTATAATGAAGGCTGTTAAATATAGAGCACGCGTGATCACACCCCGCGGCCGAACAGGATAAAATGGATGGAGATATCAGCACCGCGGGATAAATGCTAAGCATCTCTCAGACATCCTCAAAGGCAGATCCAGGCTGAAGTATTTTATGACGCTACTAAACGAATGGTCACGCCCAAAAATTATCTCAGTTTGATTCACGTCTTAATGCTAGTTCTCTTGTCTGGGATGTTAGGCAGCTAGACGATGGTAATAGCTCCTTCAGCTCCTTTCCTCTTTACAGCTGCATTGATGTAGCTGGTTTATAGATATCAATGTCGATATTACGATCACTTGTTCACGAGCATGGCGTAACATGGATTCATTAGCTTTATAGCCAAGCTGGGATCGATTTCTCACAGATCTCGATCTGAGTCGAGGGAAGATACGCCACGAGGCTCTTCCATCTTTGACACCGACACGGCTCATCATGATAAAGGATGGCGATCGTAAAAACTTATATATGTTTCGGCCTTCATGCGTAGAGCTTTCCAATGCGCCTCTGTTCGATGCGTTATCGTGTACCTGGTGGGATCCGAGTTCCAATACATTAATATTACAGTCTCAGAACGTCTATCTTCTGCCTTCTACTGCAATGGGAAGCCGATAAGTGTCCTTCGAAGTTTAGCTTGCGCTCTTCAGATGCTGAAATCCACAGTAGTTGCATATGCGAGTAAAGAGAGGCAAGAACACCTCTAGATAGATGCCATCCGCATCAGCAAAGCTGATATGTCTGAGAGGGAATCTCAAGTATTCATGATGTAAAGGCAAGCCTCTCGGAATAAATTCGCTATATCGGAAAGGCTCTTGGTCTTTTTTGTTCTCAAAACAACTACGTTCCCCTTGGACATGTCCTGAGAGCAGACGCTTCTGAAACAGTCCGATACTCTAGAAACATTCTCGAATAGGCAAAACTGACTCTGAGGCTCTGGAATTTAGGGGTGATATCTTTGGCCGTGCTAAAATGGTAATTTGCCAACTTGGACTTGAAGATGCATCAGCTCAAGACGCACTGTTTCCTTGGAACAACTATCAACTGTATCTCTTCGGGATATTAAGTCCTCTCGTCCCTTATACATCACAAACGATCAGTTATCCACTTCAAAATGAAGGGCCCAGCCCATAGGTCTGGAGGATTAGCTCGTACAGCAGGCTTTCTTGCAACGGAGTTATTTTAATCGAATCTAGGTGGTTCAAGAGATCGCCTCCGCACAAGATCTCCTCTTTGTTTGCGGACAGAGAGCAGTTCCCTGGCAGAATTTTCAGAAGAGCTTAAAGTTCAAAGGTCTCGCATGGCCAGCTTCAGCATCACCCGATTCCGCTCATCTTCGTCCAAAATCTCTCATCAGTGCCACAGGCATAAACAATTTTCCAGCCGCCTATCACAAAGTTACAAGTGCTCAAGGCAGTCTTCATACTCAAGTCAGATATTTTGATACTGCCCTGGAGCTGATACGCGAAGAGAAGAATCTTATGGATGGAGTGTTGATACTAGAACGGCTAGTTCGAAACTTCTGCCCATTGGAGTCAACTGATCCAATGGATAAATTGTACGGCAAATGACTGAAATACCACTGTTTTGGTTTGCCTCTTACTGAAATACCATCATTTTGAAGCCAAGAGAAAATGATGGTATACTAGTAATACTACTGTAAAACACTTTTCTCACTGGTATACCATCATTCGAGCTGGATGACGAAGAGCAAGAGCGTCAAGCTCAGCGCCTTGATATAGAGCTAAATATGCAATATGCTAGAGAGGAGGTTATACAAAAGGAAGTAGATATTGTCGGCGATCTTCTTAGTAGCGACGACGAGCTTTCAGACGTGCCTAGTGACTTATTCGAGGCTAATCACGAGTATATGGTTGAAATACCTCTAGAAATCCGTTATTCTACAAAGTCAGGAAAGGCGTATGGAAGTGCGTGATATTGAGCGATTCAGGGTTCTTTGTAATTAGAGTACTTTTATTTCTATTATAGGTTGCTTATAAAAGTTGTATCTTTCTTTCTGAAATACCATCCTTTTGTTGGTGATTGACTGAAATACCATAGTAATGGTATTTCAGTAAGAGGCAAACAAAAACAGTGGTTATGAGAATTTCGGGTAAAAAACAGTGGTATTTCAGTCATTTGCCGTAAATTGTATGTACTTCCTTCACTTGCTAATCAAGCGACTATTAGGGTGCTAATGATGGTAGATTATGGTATTTCAGCAGCAAGAGTGTTCATAATCTTGACCAGATCCCTCATAGAAAACCAGCAATCCTCGTAGCCTCTCAATATCAAGAAGCACCCAATGGATTGAAGAACAACTGGACTTCCCACTTGGGCACCAGACCGGGCACACATTGAGCTTATCACTCCAGGCTTGGTGTGGAATGTAAATAATAGTACTAAGTGAGACCCATCAGGGCAAGCAGGCTTATCGTCAGACCTCCTCAGAGTTCAGGGCGTGTGTTGTGGAAGCATAATAACTGTCAGCTCCAACTACCAGTCGCCCGTCACTGGGGATAACCTCCGATTTCATCTCGCCGCCATGTACCCAATAGTCACCACATCGATGGGAAGATGAAATAGTACCCGCCTCGACGAATTCGTCAGAACTGGAATGTGCAACAAGTTCAGAGGATGGAAATATCGGTGTTGGCCGGCGGGCAAACACCATCTGTGCTTCGGCGAAATAAACTAGTTAGTAAAGCCTACATCAATGGCATCATGTTCGGCACGGCAGTAGTCGGCAAGGAAGATAACTTGGTCAGCATAATTCTGGAGTGAAATTGTTACCGGAGTAATATCAAGTTTGCTCATTGTTTTTAACTTCGTAATGAGCTCGAATCTATTGCAAGATGGTATGCTATTGGAATGAGAGGCTTAGCTACACACCATGACCGTCGATGGTCCTTCCTCCCTCTTTCTCTCCTTCAGCATACACAACTGTATAACGCGGACTCTTGCTTGCTTCTTATGTGCGATTCAGGATTCAAGTGTCGCCCACAGCAGTATATTTATCTATTTTCAGCCGTCTGTAAATAAATCCCGTTATAGCGATCTAGCTTCTGTAAAGTCGAGCATCCGTGATGTGTCAGGTTGGTTGTTTTTCACCAAGTCAATAGACGCTGGCGCGAAAAAGGCTTCATGATTCATGGTCTTGGCATTCTTGGCGCAGATGTCTGCTAGATTTCGGGCTCAATTCCCATGAGCATGCGTGCATGCTGATACATGTAATTTTTATCGAATCCTCAATTGTCGCTCAGTACATATTCTTGTCAATGAGTATCATCATGAAAGTAGATGACCTCCGCAATACGAGAGCTGAATTACAACCGGCATGGGAGGAGTTAAGCGCCGTTACAGGAAAATACCAAACATACATCCTGCGCCACCAACATTTAGTTCGGTCTCTTGGAGCATCCAATTCCTCGAAAGGGATAGTCGTGCAATCAGAAACGCGAGAAAATCAGGCATTGGGATGTGCACAGGTTCCCATTCGGCCGCCTATGTCACTGCTATTGGGTTTCTAATATCTTCTTAATCTGTCCATCTCCCACCGCTTCGACTCTGCTAGCTTTTGTCCATGTGTTTCTGCATTCTCTATTGTTTAATTTTTGAGCTTCATACTGTTGATCGCAAAATATTTTGAGGCAAATACCTAATTTTCGTCATAACTTATTCATCGTTCATACTTCACTATTTCTTCGATGGATACTGCTTTACCAGTGCGCAGACAAGTTCAACAGCCTGACAACGATTTCGTATATCCACCACCAAGTGGCGAGAATGGCCCAAATAATACCGTCCTCTCGGTCGGCTCAACAATAGAACTGAAATGGCAGACAACGCTCGATTTCTACGATCTCATGTTGTACCAACAGTTTCCTCGAACAGCTGAATTCTGTGCCGATATCAGTTCAGGATGTGTTAGTCAGGAGTATATAATCGCTAGTCAGTCTCCCTTCTTCTTTTCTCAACAACCATTAACATCTCTAAGGGAATATAAGTACGAAATCATACATATGGACTGTAACTACCGGTTTTCTGGACATGTCAGTTGTCAAGACATTTTTCCTCATTATCCGCCCGAATTCGGATAATCCAGGTCACCAAGGGCAATTTGGATCGAGCTTCTTGAACTTTACAAACGGGCCGCCTCAGAATCTTGTTGTATCGTCTGATAGTTCCCAGAAGGCAACATCAACCCCGGCATCGCTAGCTACTTCTACGCGGTCAGGCTCGGGAATAAGCTCAGAGGCTCCGGAAACTTCCTCCACTTCCACTGCGAACTCTCCATCGAGTACTTTGGCCAACACAGGTGCAGGCGTAAATATAGGTTCCGGCCCAGTTGCCACAGGTAGCTCGTCCTCGCCTCTAAGCGGCGAACAGCGAGGGAGGGATTTGTCAGGAGGCGCCAAAATCGGCATCGGCATAGCAGCTGCTGTAGGTTTGATCCTGGTTATAGCGCTGGGGTGGTTCTGTTGGCGTAGGAAGCGGAAATACTCTCCCTCCGTTTTTAATGGGAATGAGCTACCAGCTACAAAATGGGTCCCGTCAGAGCTGGAAGTATATGAGAGGAGACATGAACTGGAGAACCGAGATCAGAAGTTCCAGGTTTATGAGTTGGGGCCGGAGTTTGTGCCTCCGAAAAATGATAAGATGACGCGGACTAGCCATGTGCCATAGAAGCATCTCCGAAAGGAGGATATTTAGCTGACCAGCTGGGCACGACCTTAAATTTATTGGTTGCGCTATGTTGATTGTTAATCTAGAGAATGCCTTCATCCATCAAGACCTCGTTCCATCAAAATCTATTTGCAGGCGCTCCCGCCCTTTCTGGTCACGAAATTTCCGGCATCTGTTACTTGAAGCCTTGGTAAAACGGTGAAAATGATTGCTTCACGGCAAATGAGGCCGAGAACACTGCTGTGGACCAAAATCAGATCTGAATCTCAAGCTAATGAACTACTTCTTGAGATCCCCATGGATTTGCTTGAGCTAGTTATGCCGAATGAAGGACTCAAAACAGGTGATCAAGATAAAAGTAGCCCGCACCCTGAGTATAGATATGAGCATACGTACCCACACCAGTACTCATTTTGAGGATATCTGATCGACGTATGCGTCTAGTGAATAATGACCAAGTTTTCAGCATGCAAACCATCACACGCTGCCCGTTGTTCCTCTCGTTAAGGCTCAACTCCTGATTTAAGCGAGGAGGAAATGTACCAATAACTCCTGGGGTGCTAGATAAAATTTATCACAGGTGTCTCAATTGCGGCTAAACTCTGAAACTCATATTTAGCAGAGAATTATCTGCCTCGCAAGGCCGTGCAGAAGTTCGGACCCCACAACGGATGTACTATTTATCATTTGTTGCTTACTACAAGTGCCATGCTACACTCAGCGGACACGGTAATCATGACACGAAATCCATGAAATCTCCGTTAACGATAAGAAAATACCCAGTCGAGTCTTGCCTCCAGTTCGCTCTTAATTGTCATTAGTCAATTGAGCTTAGAGAAGGTATGATGGTCTTCGAGCCGCCAAAAAGCTGGAGCGAGTAGGCGTAGAAGCCCCCACTGATTCCGCGTCCAACCGCCTCAGCGCAAGACGAAACGTAAGAATAGACGGTCAACTTAAAGGGTGAGGGAAGGTCGATGCTTGTGTAGCGATTCAAAGTAATGCGGCCGTATATTCTATTGAGGATATCGCGAATATACAGTTTAAATTCTCTGCTTATCTACGAAGCGCTGCGGCTACGCTGGTGCGGAATATCGTTGTTGGTGTTAATGAGACAAGGAGGAAAGACCTGGTTAAGAAAACAGGACCAGATAGTATAGCCGCGCTGATTGGGGATCGAGGGAGCGCGGGTGCAATTAACGGGTTTGTGTTTTGAAGTTGGCTGGTGAAGGGGGATTATTTCTTGGAGAAGACGGATCTGTTTATAAGCGCGAAATTAATGAGACGTTGGGCTTGCTGAACGGCCAATTTGAGTTTGAGAAGTACCAAAGCGTATATTTTACATTTTCACCGGAGTGAAGTGCATATTGAGAACGTCTTTTGAAGGGTTGATGTGGTAGAATAAGTCAAAGTAACCCGATAAGAATCAGACCCCGTACTCACGAAACCAAGACATTATCAATTAAATTAAGTCTAAAGCCAACTTTTTATCTTCTTTCCCAATTCCTCGACCTTCATTGAACTGATGTTCAAACCCCATCATTAGATATACAGAGAATGAAGGAAACCGCCACATGTTCTCATACATGTCAACAAGCATCTTAACATCCGCATTTCATCTTCTCATTTATCACAACGACTTACCGAAGCGCAGCAACAAGCGCACATGCCATCAGTGCACCACCAACACGGTTAATACCGGCAGCACCAGTAAACTCGGTTGGCGGAGCAGTATACACTGGCGGCACTTCAGTTCCCGCTGTGGCCTTAAAGCTGGTACTGGCACCGGGAGGATAAGTAGAGGTCGGCGCCTCTGGCTGCGTGGAAGCAAGAGGAGCAGGCATTTTGGTTTCCGCCGGCCTAGAAGGAGTCGGGGCAGGGTAAGTGGCTGGCTTTGGTGCCGGATTGGTGGTGACTGGCTTGGTTTCGGCTGGAGTAGAAGGCTTTGGCACTGGCCTGGTGGAATTGTAAACTGGGAGTTCGGATATAGGGCATACGGTGGTGTAAACCTTAACGGTATTGGTCGTGAGCGGTGTGCTCTGTTCTCTATCAGTTTCGTTACGATATTGCAAGAAACGAGACAAACCTTGTATGGGCATTTGGTCTCCTTGGGTGGGCAGGAAGTGATGGTGATCTCCTCAGTCTTAGTGAATGTGACAGTAATGAGGCCCTTTCCACCATCAGACTTTGGCTTAATGATCTCGAAATTTTGGTTGAGCTGACCACGGACAACACCGGCTGGGAAGAGTTTTGTGTGGGAGTCAGCGAAGAAGCTGGCTGGGTTGGCCTCAATCTGCGCGAGTTTGAAGCCAAATCCAGTGTCGGTGGTATTATCAGAAGCCTTGATGCCGGTAGTGAAAGGTCCCGTCAAGCAGCCAACGCTTCTGCGGACTAGCTTTGGTCCGCCTGTAATCGCAGGTTAGAATTGCTACCCGGGTAAAGGAAACTGTACTTACCAACTGGTTGTGGGTTCGGGAATGCAATGCGAGGAGGGCCCAACCGTCCTTTAGGTGACTCATGGATATGAGTTGCAGTGCGGGCTGGGGATTGATAGTCACCAGTAACTCCCCAGAGGGTGATATCATAGCAGATTGTCTCAGTCTTGGAGTTGATAGCAAAGTTGAACTGGCCCTTAGCACCTGGTTGCCCTGGCGCAGGTTGCTGCTGAGCGTTAATCACCTGATCAGGCGTGGCAGTAATGTTGAAGATGGAGGTGAATTTCTGAGCGGATGCTACAGCCGCAAGACCAAGCAAGGTAGTCGAGTACCTCATCTTGACTGAGAAACTAAAATGGTTATACCTTAACGAAAGTATTCACGGCAAAGTGAAAAAACCGGTTACAGGAACGAGAGTATGCCAGACGAAGAGTAAAGTGATAATTTTGGGGTGACCTCACTTCTTAAACTGATTCGGATACTTAGTGCATCCATTGCGAAAATTTACTCTCCACCATCATTGTCATAGTGGATAATGGTTCTCTATTCAAGAGATTTGTAGTCCCTTGGAACGAGAATCGATTGCAAATACAACGGAGGAAGTGCATCATTGGAAATCTTTAGCCTCCTTGGCATGTATGGTTGTGTTGGTCTTTAGGGATATCGATTTGGTGAAAGGAAATTCGGAGGGCGGACTAGCAAAAGCCTGGAGCATTAGCATGAGGAGCAAAAAGCTATTAGTTGACTTTATGTCTGGGCATCAACACAAGTGTATGCGGAACTCTTGGCCCGCAATAGAGCAAAATCGGATTTATGAAGAGTATAAGCCACTGCCGCTGCCTCTGGCAAAATTTGGCTTTTTGCAAAAGTGTACCTGCATCAAGTGGTAATGGAGAATAGAAATGTCTCTTGCGTCATGGCTGATACCATTATGGGTGATTTTGCTTATATAGTTAGGCATAAGGAGTTTGTGGTTCTGAGCACATGCTAGAATTAAAAGACGCCGGAAGAAATCGCGAAAGGCCGAGATTACATATGTATCGAACTATGAGGCTGTGGAGAACTGCTTGGTGATATCAATTTCCCAAAGTGTGCTGGGCAAATATGTGAAGCCGACGACAATCAAATCGCAATACTCTGTTCTTCCGCGCGGCATCAATGAGTAACGATTTCTTCTTGCTCCTCGCGGCAACAGGTGGATCGATCAGGAAGAATTTGATCTCAATTTATGGCTTCTTGAAAAAATAATTGAAGAGCGTATTATTGATTTGTTTTGATAAGTATGGCGTAAGTCAAAGGGAAACCCCAAGGGACGACTCGAGAGCGGAAGCCGAGAAAGCCTTCATCCGAACGCAGACGAAACCCACGGAAGCTAGTTTATGAACTCAGCCTTCCGGTGGGGTTCCTATGTAATGGAGCTTTCTGATTGTGCTGATAATGGGCTTCTGGCGGAAAGCAGAAACTTTCCAATATGAAACAGAAGCCTCCTCACAAAAAGCTTAAATGCTGAACCACGATCTCAAGAGATCATCATGTGTCAACAACTTATGCTCCTCCCATGAATATTACACTTCCAGCATGTGACTAGTTTCCACCCAAGCACTGCATGAGGATCGGCTGCAATCAAACTTCCCCGTCAAGTATCCTGAGCACAAAATATGCGCGTGCCTACATGAATGGGTGGAAGGAGACACGAAAAATCGAGCTCTGCCTCCTCAAATATTTTGGTTTTATTCTATGCTTCCTGTATCCTGTTGAGTCATTGCAGATTACTTAGACTTAAATTTGCATCGCGTCGTATGACTCATACGCAAGATATCCAGCGGAGTTTTTCAGTTCATCAATGTGCTGGAATGATGTGTGATGTTTCTTCGTGGCCAACTAGCCCTCCAAGATAAGACCTTCAGATGATAATCCATCGAACCTAAGATCAAGTTCCATCAGCGAAGGAATTCCACGCAGCAATAGCCATGAAGGCCCGCTATTTGGGACCTTAAATCAGTCGGAAAGAATACGGAGAAGCAGTGAGAGGCTGCGCACAAGTACGCGCCGTGTTTCTTCTGAGAGCAACTTGAATCCTTATACAGAGAATCATAACGGCTTGGGTCTTCCTCAATTGCTTTCTAAATTTAGTAAGGTGCTGTCTGAAAGGCACTCGGTGCAATATATGTAATGGCGAGGCGGTGCACATTTGTATTGCGTCCTCGGATCGTGACACGGCTTCGCACATATACCAATTGGAACTCCAGTCACTGAAAGGACTTGAACGATGATGAAGATACGTCCATATGATCATGAGCAGAGTAGGGAATGAGACGTAATCTGACGCACTGATAGTATTCAAAAGCTAAGGTTGTGGACGAATGTATTGAACATAGAAGAACGCGCCATAGTAGAGTGTGGAGGTCAATCTCAAAGTCAGCCTGATGCTCTGTTGAATGGTGCTTCTCTCCCAGATGTTTTTTACATACAGGTGGCTGCCCGACTTTACGGAGAAAAGTGCGAATTCGCCCGTTTGGTACGATGTGCATAGAAAATGAGAACCTGGAAGGGAAGCGGATGATATGCTAAGGCGCTTCAAATGCACTTCGGTATTGCAAGGGGTGTGAGGCTATTTCCAGTGGTTGTATTTCCTGAAGAGATCGATGATACATCACATTAAAAGGGATATCTAGCCTCTGGCTTTTCTACAATAATTTTACAACTCGTGAATGCTATGCCGTTCTTTATCCCGCTACCAGAACCCAAAGTCTGTAGAAATTAGCACAATCTTGCCACGCATTCATGGATACTTACAAAAAGAAAATCATAAGAACTCCGAACATCTTTGCGATCAGCCAGCGATTGCCTGACACTCGAGACCAGTACTTTAGCAGTTCTCTCTGAGCACCTTGAACATTATCCACAACATCCTCGGTATTTGCATCAATACGCTGTATCATTTCACTCTGTTCTGAGACCATGGATGCTAATTGTCCAAAAATACCACCTAGCTCGCTGATTGTCCTTTCAATTGCCTCAATCGCTTCTCCTCTTTGATTGATGTAGCTGTTTTGCGGTTGAGCCTCCTCCATCATCAAAAGTTGTTGGTCTCCGACTGGATTCAGCGTTAATAAATCTTGGCCTGGCCCTGGACTGCCTCTTGTGGGTGTGCTGTATAATGGACTTGAAGACGGCGGTAAAGAGGGGGCAGTATGTGCTGATACCGAGGAGACAAAGTTTTCTGTTCGAGAGCGGGAAGCTTGAATATTTTTAGTCCGAACTTCGAGGACATCTTTGAAATTTGCGGACACGTCTGCAAGTTTTCCTTGAAGCAGCACAGCAACATTTTTGTTGTGCTCTCCTTCCTGGTCCGCTTTAGGATGTTGAGCTCGCGTTAACGCATTCAGGGTGTTAATCTGTTGATTTAAGGAGGCCAGGTCTTGTTTAATTATAAATGTCAACTCATTGATCTCAACCGGCCTGTCATCGAAAAGCGTCTTCCGTTTTGCAACTGCATGCAATTAGCACCGAGTTCACATGCACCCTCCGAAGATACGCACGCTGTGCTAACTTCTCAAGTTTACCCATTGTCGCGCCTATTCCTCTACCGATTTCTGCAGCCTTCCTCGCAAACTCGGATCTCCTTGGTTTCGCATCTCCATTCACATGCCCGCTTGCCGCCTTCTGTGAATCCGTAAGGAGTGATTTC
Organism: Bisporella sp. PMI_857; assembly: GCA_021307315.1. Classification (NCBI taxonomy): domain Eukaryota; kingdom Fungi; phylum Ascomycota; class Leotiomycetes; order Helotiales; family Helotiaceae; genus Bisporella; species Bisporella sp. PMI_857. The sequence goes on from JAJSPD010000074.1 coordinate 71,931, forward strand.
CTTTGCGCCACAACTTTCGCGGATGATTGCTTCTTTTGTGCGAGCGCTAGAACAGACCGGAACTCGCTGGTCCGGTCCTGAATGGACGACACCATAATGTCTGAATGTGCGAAAGCCGTGGAAGCGTCTCAAGTAGGATCTCCTAAGTTTTCATCCAAGATAAAGGCTTCGTTCAATCTATTAGGGGGCAATCAGCGACCCTTGTCTAGTTAGATCTGTGCGACAGGTAATGAAATATCAAGGAGTGTGTGAAATTCGACTCTAATTATCGGGTGAAAAGTGTACGATGCAAGGTGGAAAGTGAAGAATTGAAAGGGTGACAGGAAGGAAGAAAGGACAGAATGCAGTACTGCGAAGGTTCGTTTCCAGACCAAATGGAATCACTGAAACAACCCGCGAAGCCGGTAAATGCCTGAGGCCAGAACACAGTGACAGAATGCCAAGCCTCCTTGTGGCCAGTGATCGCCTGCACGTGATAATCAGGCATAGTTATTTTGGGATACAGCAAAATGATTCGTCGAACCAGGTGTGGCTGAGTTTCGAATGAACGAAAGTTGAAAGTGAAAGCGACGGGAACCTGGAAGTCAAAGTCGCCTTGAGTGGGGAATACCATGTACATAATAGTGTGATTAAGAGAAGAGAGAGCTTTCGCAGGCCGTGTTCAAGCCTTCTCCTGCTTCATCGCGTACCTATAGGTACTTCATCCTTCCTAATAATTCTTAATTGGTTCTTCGCCTTGCCTCCCTATTCCAATCTCAACCTCTGCTTGCCACTTCATTGTGTCGTGTACAGAGACTATCATCGCAGATCCTTGACACCCTCTCCGGGATATAATTTCAACATTGCGAGCCGTCCCTCCCTTAGACTCGCCTTGTCGCAACAACCCCTTCATCTGCGCTTTTATCACCACACGGAGTCATAGGCACACATGTCACTGCAGTAGATGTCTCGTGAGCGACGACCATCAGAGCATTGGCAACGATGGCGCGTCCTTACAGGGAAACATTCGAGAAGGATGCCCAGTCACCGATGTGAGTACTCCTTTTAAGCTCGATTCAAAGCTTCACCTCTAACCAAGCATAGGACGCCAATGTCTTCAGGCGTGCCCAATACACCCATATCCTACAAGACGAATGTAAATAGACAAAAGACGACAAAATGGGCAAATGCAAAACCGGCAAGTTATGATGACTGGGATGATGACGATGATTATGGCGACGAACAACCTCCACCACCACCAGCAGCGAGCAAGCCAACTGGCTTGAGACAGCAAGGTCAAGCAGCTCACCTTGACCCAAACGATGAGGCTCCAGCTGCCGTAAATAAGAGAAACTATGGTGATCTACCGGGTGTGCCAGGTAGGAGCGGATCGTCTCACGCACGAACAAATTCCTTCGATGCAGATGACGAGAAGAGGAATTTCTCTAGCGCAACTGTGCGCCAGCAATCGCCACCGCCCGCTGCTTCCCCAGGCCCCGCGACACGCTTCTCCCAGATAACAGGTGTTCCGAGTTCGCGGGGCGCGAGTGGCCCTCCGGCCCTCTCTGTTTCAACGCAGGTAACATCTTCAGCTGGCGCCACTGGTCTCCGAAAGCCCAGCGTTCCAGCTGCACCAGTATCTGTCTCCTCACATCCAGATCCAGCTCAGCCGAGGCGACTAGATAATAGTAGTGAAGCGAGCTCCGTTGTTTCTCCGGTATCTTTATCGGATGCGAGAACACCTTCTATAGACTACCAGACTCGAAGAGATTACTCCCCTACAGCACTACCTCAACCTTTGCGGGCCGGGTCTGCTGGTCCTCAAAGCGCAATAGAGCCACAAGCTTCAAAATTCCCTGCTCGAAAGAGCAGCTTGAGCCAGTCGGTAGGGCCTAATGTTGAGGATTTCAGTCGACCGTCTCAAGAAGCAGCTCAACCAACTAAGCCCTGGGTTGGTGCGCGTACAGGCTCACCGGGTGTCGCACCACCTTCTCCAGCATCCCAAGCGAAAGCCCTTCCATTTATTCGCCCTGCAGATATCTATAAGCGGCGAATGGAGGAGGAAAAGGAACGACAGTCTATGGAATCAAGTCGACCAAGCATGGATTCAATCGAGGGCACAAATAAAAGCGAGAGATCGGATACCATTTCGAACAAGCCATTTAGCCAGGAAAGGCCAGGCTCGGACGGTGGAGGAGCTGGTCCTAGACAACGAACAAGTATTGACACGGATGATTCTTCTGATGGGAGTCGTTTACGACCTGTGCTTGAACCAGTAAAGGAAAGAAAAAGTGAATACGGCTTTGAAGGATTCAATGTTAATGACCCCGACATATTAGAGACGGAGAAAAACACCTTGGACCAAAGTGTTTTGACGCAAAACAGACAAGAGGCTGAGGAAGTAAGAAGTCAGTCCACAAGTCCCAAACTCCCAGACTTGAATCGGATCTCAGGTTTTGGAATGGATATCTTCACGAAGCCCAAAACCGAACCCCCAGTCTCCCCTATCCCAGAGGGCACGAAGAGAGAATTAAAGCCGACTCAAGATCAGGTATCAATGCCTGAGGCTACTCAGAAGTCAAAAGATCCCACTAATTCTTCCAACGATATCGAGACGCAAGATCTCTCTGCAACCGTTCCATTGTCCAAACCTCTTTCTCAGAGTGGTGTTAGCATCTCAGGCCCTAGAGGCAACCCCACCAGAACAACCCAAGTCACTGAACCTACCGCTATTCCAGGGCAAGGAGGCTCTAACTTGGAGTCTACTCCAAGCACAGACACAAACGATCTTGAAGAACTGAAACCTCCACGTCCAATCGCAGAGCGTGAACAAAGCTTTCGGCCTGAACTTCCTGGTGGATGGACATCGTATGCAACAACAGCTCGAAGCGAGACTCCTCAGGAAGATCCTTCCGATATTAGTCATGTCTCTGGTGTACAAATCCCAACAAGAGAAATATCGCCGTCACGAAGAAATGTTGGTAAGGAGGATACTGAGTCTACGCCTTTTGTGAAGACGAACCAAGCATCAGAACGGGGACTGGGAGCTGCAATCAATGATAACGCAAGCATTCATAGCAAGTCAGTGGAATCTATTGAAGGAAGCCGTATACCTAGTACTTTGCGTGCCACCAGCCCAGGACACGAAGACCTGAAACTCACTCCCGTGCTTTTAACACCTGATCCAGCGATGGCTCCAGGTGGAAGTCTTTACTCGACTACTGCTTTAGATCCCCGGCTTTTATCTGAATTGGAACGTGTATCTCCAGAAACTCAACTACGGCCAGATACCGTCGAGCGGACCACGTCTTCCTCCCCAAAAGAAGCCCCGACCCCTTTGCCTAAGGATACGCCTGTGATTGCAGACAAGGGCTCCGGATACTTTACGCAGCCTAGTGTCCCATTAAAGCCCGCATCGCCAAACCAGCATGAGCCGGGGCGTGGCTTGAAATCTACAACATCTCGGGGATTACCTACTTTAAGTACAAATAATGGACAGCAGGATGAAGAAAGTGATAGGCTCCACAAAGAAATTGTGAAGAGCCTAAGCCCTAAGCCATCCGAAACAGTACAGCATGATAATTCAACACCTACTGTATCTTCAGATGAGAAGTCATCTACAGATCCAGCACGAATCAGCTCTTATTTGCCGAGTGAGTATGATCATTACTGGGAATCGACCGCTGAGGATGACTCGCCGTTGCCTCCTGTGACAGCTTCTACGAAGGTCCCAGAATCACAATCCTCCTCACTTCCCACAAACGAATCCGTCATCGGCCATGATCCAGATTATATTGATCCGACCTTATCTCCACAGCCTCTGAGCCCACGCAAATCGGATCAGACAATAAGTGCTTCTAGGCCATCTGGCGGACCTCATCGATTCTCTTGGGAAGCAAGTTTGGAAGATGTTTCAAATCTTTCTAAACAAAATACTCCTTCTATTGACAACCTAGCGCAACCCAAATCCAGTCTCGGACCTGACCTAGTTCATCCGTCATCGCTAACGGATTCCGGTGGGGTAGCACCACAGAGCCACCAGCTACCTGACAATCAACAATTTTCGAGCGAGACTGCTTCAGGCCACATACCCGGGGCGGTCGAAGCTATTAGTGGTGCAGCGCTGGGAGATGTTGGCGCCGCGACCGTAATTCATTCTAAGCGGACACCTTCCTTGGCCGAGGAAAAGGATCCCCAGGTGTCGACATACGCCATCCCACCCACTCCGCCAGAGGATGAACATCCCTCCCGATCTCCACACTTGCATTTTCCTGTGACTAGTACCGATGTACATGATCCTTCCATTCCACCTTTTGACTCCAATGTTTCTGCCCCGCCTAGCTCTATTTCTCCGGTTACTTCTTCAACTCAAGCTCAGATTCCATCTTTAGGGCCAATCCTTCCTTTCAAGGAGATCGCTGCAATGCATTCTCCTCAACAGCGGGTACAGAAGTATGATGAAACAAGACAACAATTTGCATCTATGGAATCTGGTCTTACTAATTGGATATTGAACTTACAATCTCAACACCCGGAATATTCGAACCTGAACGTCATTGCACCCGCAAGTTCAAGATTTGCAAAGCCTTTGTCTAGCGGCCAAGCACCTCCACTGCAGCAACCATACTATCAACAGTATCTCAATGCCAGCTCTCCGACGTTACCCGGAACCGCAGCGTCTCGTCCCGGGCCAAGCACACCAGTTGGACCGCAGCAAGGATTCTCTTCTGGAGGAACCACATCTCAGCAGGTACAGGCTAAGGGTAAAGAACTATTGCATACGGCTGGTGTATTTGGTGGCAAGGTCGGAAAGGGTTTATTGGCCAAGGGCAAGAATAAGCTTCGCGGAGCCGGTGGTGGAGACAAGGTAGATTAACATCTCCTTCAAGCCGGACCGCAATTGGGCGACATGGCGTTTTTATTTTTATTTTGAGCATTGCAATTCTTTAAGGCTGATGAACATAATGCCTGACGATTTTTGTTTTTACTTTCACATTCTCTTAGCATCCTCAATGTCCTCCTGCTTAGCAGGCCTTGTATGACTAGAGAGAATTGTATTCTTTTTTGCCTTTCGTCACTTCAAAACGAACTGCCATGATGTGTACTTGTTACTAAGAAGCTTTTTACAGGATCCCTCAAGTCCACCCACCAAAACAAAGCCTGATCGACGAACCTCATGGGGTCTGCCCCTTACCTTATCTCGGTCTACTGGCAAACAAGATGGGTCTTCCCGCACTTCCATGGAATCAACGCCCGTGCCGCTGCATAGTCGCCAACGCGCAGCTACACTGACTCTAGACACGAGTCGTGGAGCCGGAAAGTCTCCAATGACAGGAGCCACTGATAACGATGACAACGATATTATGAGTGCTCCTGGTATTTTAGATGATCTGAGCAACATGAGTGGCGCTTTACCAGCTGTTGTGTCGCCTGTTAGTGAGGAAACTGCTCAAAACTCCTCCCAAGATCAGTCAAACGCACCACAAAATATGATAAAGAGCCATTCTTCTGAGGACTCTTCTGGGGAGCCCAAAGTAGAAGCAAAACTTGGCGTCCCTGCACCGATTGGCAAGAGCCTGCCTTCGTGGGATCCAATAAATGCAACGCCAATCGCTGAGGAAGAAGGATTCCATTTTGAACAGCGCACTCACGATAGTGAGCTACCACATGGTCCTCAACAAATAACCCAGCCTCATTCAAAGGCTCTTCACCTACCAAAAGAGACTTTCTTGAGCAAAGCACCGAACAGCCGTGGTTATAATTTCTACGACGCATCTGAAGAGTCGTCTGATCTTAATGAATGGGTTGTTGTTCCGAAACAGGTGGATTCTAAGCAGGATAGATCTGGCTCGCCGCCCAGGATCCCAGAAATCGCAGTGATGCAAACATATTTCGGTATGGAAGGCTCACATAACTCTAACCAAGCACCGAGCAAGGTTGCAGACGAGGCCCAACCAGCCTCATCACATAGAACTTCGGGTAATTTGGATGTCTCACATGATAAAATCCCCGAAGACAATAATTTGGATGTAGCGTCACGCCCACGTGCTGGGAGTATCCTAGACCGACCTCGTTATAGTTATGATGTTCCAAGAGCGGACCTAGTGCCTTCTTCCTCGTCCTGGAATCAGAACATGCAGACAGAGAAACATACGCCGTTCGTTAGTTCCGTACCCGCTATCCCCTCTCAACAATCATTCATCAGTACACCTGAAGATACGTCCAAGCCAAGTGCTATATACAGCGCTAGACCGTCGTCACAGCAAGAGCCATTGGTTCAGCCTCGATACAGTTATGACGTGCCACGCGCTAGCCAGCCCTCAGCACTACCTAAAGTTAGAACCGTTCAGCCTGAGTACCGACCGTTTCCTGTGAATACATCTGTCCAATCCATGCAACCTCCACGGACGGATGAGGAGCCACAAAGCACCACATCGTTCAAAGGATTACCACCTATCCGACGTACTTCAACGTTCGGTAAAGGATTTGGCTCTCGACAAGCTAAAAGCCGATTTACCATTGATGATGCGGATCCCGTGCCAAATCTTCCATCACAATTAGCCGACTCAGGCCGGCGATCAGCAGAGATTGCTATCGCAGCCGGCGTCGCTACTATGGAAGGAATTGCTCATCGTGAAGCGCAGAGGCAATCACGGAGTGGCTCTCTCGCCCAAGAGGATCCGAGTAGTCCATTCACAGCTCATGCTGGCTCATCAGATCACAGTCAGCATACCATAACTCGGCCTACTCAATCCCAACAATTGTACAACGCTCCGCGAGCAGCCGACTTTCCCCCGGAGAATGAAGAATACAGAAGTTCGCAAGATTCTTGGAGACCGAATATTGCCACACTCACGCGAACCTCATTCGAGCAGCAACAAAATCGCCAGAGTTTTGGACAGCGAGCTCCGTCGCATCAACAAAGCAGAAGCTTCGATCAACCTCCAAGCTCAGCGCAAAGATACCCCAGTCTCTTTCGCCCAGAGCAGCCAGCCTTTGAGGAACCAAAAGATGGCGACCTCCCTGCTCACTACTATCAGGCGCCGCTTGCCCGTGAGCAAGTTTTTCTGCCACGCCATCAAACAAATGAGTATCAGTTACCGGGTGTCGGTCCTCCAGCTGATGAACCACGACCCTCGTCAAGGCGTAATTCAGGCATTTTCAAGGAGATTGGTAATAAAATTAGAAGTGCATCTCGAGAAAGAGGAAATTCATTTACCCAAGACGGTGGCCAACAGTATTACAATAGGTATAATGCTGAAGCCAATGAGTATGCTGAGTCAAGTGTAGCCTCTGAAGATGGGCAAGAGAGGAACAAGCGACGCAATAGCCTCTTCGGTAAATTAACCCGTGCGTCAACAGGCCTTGATACACCTCAGAGTCGGGAAAGCATGGTAGCTCACACTGCAGGATCACGAACTGGTCTTGCGCTTACCCCAGGACAGACTCCAGTTCAGTCTCCCGTATTAGGAAATGAGTCCAAAAGATCGTTCTTTGGAGACAAATTTGGGGATTCCAAGGGAAAATTAAGCAAGCCTTTAAGAGCCTCGGTGGATGGCAAGGCTGACGATTCCGAAAAGAAGAAGTCTGGGAAGCGGTTTTCGAACCTGAGCAATATGTTTGGTCGATCAAAGGATTCTCCGCGAACGTCTGTCTCCAGTCCACACCCTGAAGCCATGCGGGAGCTCTCACATCAGGAGCGACAACCTTTTGAATCTCCCGCGCCAACTCAAGGATTATTTGCCAAGCCTCAGTCATCTCCACAGCAGAAGCAAAACAATAATAGTAGCCCGAAACAATCCAGCCAACAACGTGGGCTTCTCGCTAAATTGTCCGGTGCAGGAGAACCTACAAAAGATCGGCAGGAAAGCAAGACTAGAAAACTATCCGCTACTCCTGGTCTGTTAAGTGGCATCATGGGACGGCGATCACAACAGTCTGACAAACGTGATGATTCGTCGTCACAAGGAACACGATCACAAGGGAGCCAGCCTAAAGAATATCGTCCTAATCAGGTTCCACCTGCGCGGACCTACACCGATATTGCTGAAAATGCCACCCCAATAACCAAGCAAGCTCCTAATGCTCCGTGGCATGAAGAAAATAGAGACATGTTGTCTGGACAAGGACGTGACCGCAACCGAGAGCGTGGGCGGCAAACAAGCAGGGAGCCTCACATTGTTCCAGAGCCGCGTTATGACACTGTCCCTATTCCTGGTGGTTACAATCTTGTTCGAGGGGAGGGTGCAGCCGCCGTACCAACAGCATACGATCCGAAAGGCTACAACCAAGTTCATACCACCAATGTTCCCTATACACAGCACGGTGCACCGACCCACCAGAAAACTGCACGTGTACCTGGACGGGCTCATGTAGAGCAACAGCTACCGCCCGTGCAAACCTCGGCTAGTTATGTACCGGCCCAGTCCAGACCTCTCCAGAGCGATGCTCCCTCCAGTGCAAGTAATAATCACTCCTCGCGACGGCTCAGTCGTGAAGATATGCTCGCTCGCTCGCCTGCTCGTGAGCCAAACGGTCAACAGCGCCCATACCAGCTTTCCCTACCAGAAGACGAAGAAGACCGACAACCCTTGTCTCTTAGCATGAACATACCCATAATATCTCCTCCAAGAGGCAGCCATTCACCAAGTTCTATCCAAGTAACACCTAATAAGACCCCTGAGAATAATTCAATTCAACGTCTCGCGCAGCCCATCCTGCGCCATCCAGAAAGCCCTGCCGGCTATCCCCTTCCGGACGACACCGTCTTCTCACCAATTAACCCCTCCGCAAGCCATCTTCCACCACCTCCGCCTCCAAAATGGCCTGAGCACCTTGATAACCAGGACCATCACCACCTACACCTGAGCATAGATCGGTCAGACACGCGGCGTACGGCCGTCAGTGGGATCTCCCAAGTCTCTGGGATAAGCGGGCAACCAAGTATGTTAGTTCCCCAAGCCTCTGGCAACAAAATCCATGACCGCAGCGGTATTTCGCCTAGCCCTACACCTCCGAGCCCAGGGATCACGCCACCTCCTCAGCAACGAAGCGGCAGTCCTCAGCGTGACGTGCGACGGCAACCTAATATCCAGACTACGACACTGATCCGCAATCACTCACCTGATTTATATAATGCCTCTCCACGCCTACCAAAGTTACATGGTAATCCTGCCCCAGGACCACATAGTAGCAAGGAAAACCAGAGAGCGGCAGCGATATCCAGCGCGCAAGAGGAGAAAATTGTGGCTGATGATGGACATTTGGGACTGGATGATAACGACAATGAACCGGCCACAATGTCGGCAACTAGTTATCCTGGCCAGGAATGGAATCCTTATGCCGGTGTCTACATGGAGGAATATGATTAATTTCTCTCAGTCGCAGAGAAATAATGAAGAAGTGAGGAGATTATAATTGTATATGCTTAATATGGTCGGCTCATGAGATGTAAGAGCATGTGCTTGTAATTTCTGCTGTGATAGATTCATTTACCTAGTTTATCACTCAATAATACCCAATATGTTTTTGTTCTATACAGCGCGTCTGTTTTCTGTGAACACTTAAGTGTGATTCGATGAAGATCGAGCCGTAATTCGACTTTGAAGCAAATGTCTTTTGTCCTTAGTCAGCATCTTGAATGCACTATAGCGAATACATTGAGAAAGATTTGATGGAAATTCAAATATTCTTCAATGCATGTCGGAATCTGTGTCGATAATGATGCCTGTTGAGTTTGTCATCCAGAAATTGGACCTCCGAAAGCTAGAATATCTGCTTCGAGATTCAATTCTGTCCATTTTCCTAGCTTCAAATCTGATCCGCCAATTCCTTCATTTACCCTTACTGCACCACCAACCATGTAGTTCTCACCCAGTGCTGAGAGCTCCATTCTGACGTTTAGCACTAGATTCCCCTTGAACCTAATGTTAAAGCTTGCACAGATATCCCCTTCCTCCAACGAGTCGTCACTCGGCCGGATTCTCGGTGCAGATGGTGCCTTGAAACCGAATATTTCCAGCTCCTTTAGCCAGGGTGCCAACAATGCTTCGCCTGTCATCTTGACATATGCTTCTCTCAGGCACCACATGGCGTAAAAGCCTCTTAGCTTTGCATCAATAACCAAATTGCTGTCCACCACGACTTTTTTGTCACCTAGCTCAACCTGAAGCTCTTGATCCCGCCATTGGCATTTAGACAGAGGTTCCATTTTGCTCTCCTCCAAACCTTCAAGAGCGCCAGCGCGAAGACTAAAATTTGCAACACTCCCGACTTTCATCGATTGGACTTCACTATTCGCAAATACGTCGGCGTGTATGTCAACCCAAGCAAAGAATCCCTCTTTGCCTATGTAGCTATAATCATGACTTTCCCTTTCATTCACGCAAACGACATCCGTGCCAACGTTCACTCCTTTTCTTCCCACAACCGCGATCAGGCTCACAATCCCTGCTTGATGACTAACATTGAATTCTATGTGGTTATCCTCAGATGAATCACCAGCCGGAGCAAAATAAGGTTTGCCATTTTTGTCCCTTGTTACCTTCGATTCTGCCCACGGGACACCGCAATACTTAGTGATGACCAAATGCTTCAGTAGATGCGAAGCAAGCGCCATCTTGGCGTCCTTGACATGATAATACTTCAGCACCGATGTCTGTTCACTGAGCGTGAGATATGACAGTTCTTTTGATGCCTGTATGCTATTTTAGACTGTGTGGTGAAGGGACAGCTTGTGTGCTTACCACAGCCTTGAGCTGTGCCACTTCTTCCTTGGGACTCCCTTTTGGAACGGGCCAGAGAAACCGTGTGTCCAAGATCCATTGTACTAACTTTGGGCTAGCCATATTTGCGATAGCAGGTTCATCCGCAGCCTGTAATGAGGTGTGAAGAAGAAGTCGACTCATGGCGTCGACGTTGGCGTAAGCCCGACTCGGGTTATACAGCGGACCGGCCCGGCACTCAGACCATGTAATAACACGTGATATATGCCAAGATAATTTGATGAGCTTCAAATTATGGTCTACCTCAACCTCTCTCATACATCTTAATACCGACAGCAAAACGCAGATATAGTATGTCTTCTCATCATCATTCTATTAGAAAAGCTGTGTGTCTTTCTATCGTAGTGCAAATTCAGATGAGGTAACTCAGACAAGATGTTACATCATCCTTCCATAAATCACACTGTTCAGAACGATGAACATTGAGTTGAAGCATACACAAGGGCAATTTCGGCAGTTACTACCGAACCTCATAGCATTGGCATATGGCAGAATCTCAAATCCAGCTCTCTTTGTATAATTGTCACGACACAAATTCCGCACATATATCGGGATCAAAGCTGTCTGCCAATCAAGAAGGACCGCGATCGATGTGCCGATTACAAACGATTCCAATCTCGAAATTCTAGTCTGCCAACCTTCGATCAACTGTGCCCAAGATCTCGCAGGTATAAAGACTACCAGGTTTATGCAAGAGAGTCCATTGAGCATTGCCTCCACCTTCACAACATCCTATCATACCCAAAGCGTCTCATTTGTTACACTTCCAATTCTAATGATATATATGGGACCGAAAAAGAGTAAGCATATCTTCAGACAGAGGCATTCGGATATATACATAAGCATAAAGACGTAGTTACCGTCCATCTATGTAGACTTTTTGGGAAATGCGATGAGAAACCTATCCCTATTCGCAATTTGCTTACAAGCTACCGATTAAGAACAATGATAAGACGAACGCACTTACTCCTATCTGAAACAATATGAATAACCCTTCGACCTGGAACTCTGAAAGATAATCTAGAGACCTAACTCCATGGATTAAAGTGTATGAGCAGGCGGGTGGAGTTGAATAACAATAACAAGTTACAACAATAAGTCGCGACTCACGATGTTGGTCTTCTGGCTGCTAGGGCTTTTGCTAATCCTGAAACAGATAAGACACGCAAATAATTCACAGTACAATATGCTTCATTGCCTCCAGAGCAGCGCGATATGCTTGGCCAAGTCGACTGAAAACTAGGTGGAAAACTTGTCTGGGTTATTCTACGGGAAAGAAATGGCTTCGCTGATCATCTCAGCCTTTCGGACCTGCTCTCGAGCTCATACTGGAATAATCCAGAACGTGATCTCTGGATTCAAGGGCACGGAAAGCGAAAATTTATTTCAGGCTGTAACAGAATGCTGCAGGAGGACAAGACCTGGTTGATATAAGCCAAAAGATCAAGGAGCATTAAGAATTTGGTGACTGGATGAAGCAGGCTTAAGAGCGTAAAACATAGTCAACTTCCGTTCATGGTTCATGGCTGTATGGGAAGGAGCCTTCCAGTATTGGTTTTCTCTATCAACTGTATTTCGATTGGTTTTTTTCCCCTGCCAATCAACGTCGGCTTCCTCCAGCTTGTGCTTCCACTCCATATAATGCCTATGCACATTATTTTACTCTCTATGGACCACTCCACCCCACCCGCCAATTCTTCATATTAGATAATCGCCGGCTTGCAAATGTTTAAACATTCGCCAATCAAGCTATGATATATTTTCTGAGGCTCGTAACATCTTGCAATTCCAAATATTCGGGTTAATGTTTCGCCAGAGTCTTTCCTAATCTAGAAATATTCATCTGATCCCCTTGGTCCATATCGTCTTGAGTGCCGCTCTAGTCTGGAGAATCGAGCCTTGGAAGAACCTCCCACCGGGTTTCATCGGTCATCTCAGAAGCAGCGAGCGGAGTAAACTTAGTCAATATGCTTCTCTATTCATCAGCTTGGGATGATATACAGTTCTCATCGTACAGCCTTGGGCAATCTGCTCCAACACAACCTTGAGCTGAATTAGATGTCCGTCGCGCAACATTTCCTTTCAATGTCAGACCTGGTGCGCAAAAAGCCCCAATTCCTACAATTTACCCGTCCTCGCCGTGTTCATGCATCTAACCAGGATAAAGCCTTAGGTTTCAGCCCTATGAGATGCGTGCCTCGTCTATCCGTATGGATCGGGTCATGCTGACCATTACGGGTGGGGTTTCTATGCCACCATGCAGAAATGGCCAAACATGTTCCTGTAAAATTGAGTTTACATGACTACGGCTTTGAGGCTTAGTGAGAACAGCACCCTCCATACCAGTACGAGCCCCTTGTCACTTCCATGACAGCATTATCATCTCGTATATGTGACAGCATAGCAGGCCAGGCAACTAATGGCCTGCTACATTCAGAATGTTGGACTGCTTTCCAACGCCTCCCCCCACGACTTTCCTATTTTGGAGTTCTTCGCGCGCTGACATGCATGGATCGGTGAGGATGTTCAAGCGGCCCGAGCTTCGATGGTGGAGGCCACTATAGATCTCTGCTCCACGTGGCTCCAGCTTCCAAGTATGCGAGCTAATTGTGGCTTAGTCTTCTCTATAATGGTTGGTGATAATCACAGATAAGGCTGGCTTGCAGAACCCATACAATCTCAAGCTTATGACACTTTACAAACGGCAATCTTCCCTCATGAATGCTGGGGAAAGCTAAACATGTTGTGTCAAGAACATGAAGACTAGGCATACATCAACTCATCATGTGTCATGACGATCATGTTTCCAGGGACTGGTTGAGGTCAGATGCTTCGTGTTGCAATCCTCTACATCATCCCGTATGTGGAGCAGCAATGCTCGTGACTATGTTCATGCACGTCTGAGATCAAGGACGTGGGTATAACAAAAGTTTGCGAACTGAGGCAGTCTCAGGCTCCCATTGCAAAGTGATTGCAAAGGTAGCCGCTACCACTTCCAGGAGCAGTTTCGGCTTGAAAATTGGCCTGGCCGTATGATGACTTCTACTTACAATTTGCCTTCGTGACGTTAAACTGATTTAATTCCTGTTTGGTTCTCTCGCATCAGCTATCTACAACCACGATCAACGACATTCGACTCACCGTTTCATATTCGGTTAGTGACAATTGTGTCTATATCAGCATATATGAGATATCAATCTCGAATTCACGAATATACTTGCCAACATAGGAAATTGAAATCACAGCCACAGAACCCGTCGAAATGGAACAGAATCACACCATGGGGGGACTGGAGTTGCACCAAGCAAGTAATATTCCTCTAAACAGATTCCTTGGTTCTGTGCCAAGCATAGCACGGTCGCTCCCATAGAGTTCGATTGAATGATGCATATCTCAGTAATAGGTGCCGCATTTTTAGAATCCCGGTTCAGCTTAAAACGCAGAACGAGCGACCATTACTCGCTGCGTGGCTCGTAGATAGCACACAACCAAGGGACACGTGCTGTAATTTCCATATTGCCGTCACTAGGCCGGTGAATATTCGGTCGGTGATGGCCGAGTACCTCATTCTTGTGTGACTATACTTCTGCAAGAGGTTAATTTATAACGCACATCCCGATAGACAGAATACCTGACACAGACTTGACTGGGTGGCATTTTTGACCGAGTAGTCTTAGGGCTGCATACTGTGCATACAGGCCTTGTTCTTGACCCACGACACTATATATATATGTATATATATATCTAGGAAAATAATCATTACAGGCAATTCCTGCGAGCCACTGATTGCTGTGTACCCACCAAGTACCTTCATTTGAGTATAGGGAGACATGCATAGATTTCACATACCACCAAACCAGCTAATTGAGGTCGTCTCGTTGTATTTGTCCACCAATCAAACAATAAACGCATTACCGCCGCATACTTACTTTCGCGATAATTACAGACACGAAGAGGACATCAAATTGGAAAATGTAGGGTAGCTTTTACGAAGCGGTGCATATTGGTGAGCAATGCAGGGGCTGTATGGTCTTGGGGGTATGCAAGGCAATTTTGGTATGCATTGGACCTTCCCCTAGGGCTGACTCTGTACATTGGAATAGGGGAACATTTTTATACTTCCGAACCCCAGATTCTAAACCTTGTGGCTGAAGGAATGCTTAGAACTGGTAGACCGGCAATTAGAAGAACCCCCAAAATCTGTGCCACATAATTGTTGCCTTGGCACCGTCGCTAGTGCCGAAATGGAGTCAATAAGATACGGGCTGATTTCTATAGTTTGGGGGCTCTGCCTAGTTTGTAGTACTATTTTAGGATGGCGCATGATTTGCATAGATCTTCTATAATTCCTGGCCTGGCGACGCGGCCGACCTACAACTAACTCCATGCCTAACTCCCGTTACGATTCTTGAAACCACGCAGTGTTGAGCTTGACTCTATTTATCGTTTCCCTTGAACTTTCTAATTGTAAATTTAGACTACATCGATCTAGGTGCTTACGATGGATACCACTTCAAGCTTTCGAAACGGGCATACATTTCCGGATGACGTGTATTCGCTAGAGACCATTCCATCTGGCTACCATACTATTTATCCAGAATATTTCAGTAACGAACCATATCTGTCTAGTGAATCAGCCCATGGAGATGGAGACCTCCTGCTCGAACCTCCTCTTCCGTACACTGAGGATTATAACACGTACTACGAGGCAATGGCAGACACGGAGCATCTGCTTTCGAGTAATGAATATGACGCAGGCCCCCACCAACTTCAAGTCTCAAGCCTTAGGTATGGTGATTACTCAGATCTCGCTCTAGGAACGAATAAGATTAATCCAACGTCTTCAAGCCACGGCCAGTTTCAGGGCACAACGAGTAGCACCATGTCATCAGAGCAAGCACCCCAGAACCAGGATCCTACTCATCCAGAAAGCGCAAAATATGATCCACTTCCTTCTCCTAGACTATCTCGTCCTAGCCATGGTAAGATGGAGGATAAGGCACCTAACCAAGACATCAAAGTTATAAAAGACAAAAATTTGCGTCCTAGCAAGAAATACCGTGGCCCGCCAAAGGCGCTTTGCAGTGTCTTTGATGGAAATATCGAATCTCTGGTGAAAAGAAAGTCTCGAAAGCCATTTACAGAAGAGGGGAAGAAAAAGGTTGAGGCTGTTAGAAACATTGGCGCATGCTTCCAGTGCCGCTTCCGCAAGAGGACTGTAAGTAGCATCAGCAAATGCACTTCAAGGCACATCACTAATGAATTACACGCAGTGTGAACCAAAGACTCCGTGTCAAGGATGCCTTAATCGCGCCAAGAATAATATGAAAGATGCTACCGCTCTGTGTCAGCGGAACTCACCAAGTGAATCTTCTGCGTCACTGAGTTTGGCAAGGTCAACAGTATATGGACCAGTTAGTATGTACTGGGTTCATAATCCACATGCAAAGGACTGATGGAAGCGAGTTGTGGACCATGGCATTCACTATATAATTCTCAACAGTGCTAACTATTAATGATAAAAGGTCCATATCCCGCGCAGTGCTTATAATCGTGCTGAGTTGAGGGAGCTCATCGATTGAACTAGATTTCACCGAGAACTACTCACGGCTAAAGTATGCATTCCTATATTCCACGCGTACCATCCTTTACATCAATCTAGCCTCGAGAACTGACGATATGCAAACTCAAGATAGGACGTATTGTCTAATTAATAGAGTCCATAATCTTCGACATGAAGACAGTCTTACCTCGAACGTTAGCACCATATTACTAGTTTCGAAATAACAAAATGCGTAAGATATTCCACGAATATGCATGGACATTCAGTCTTTGTTATATTTATATACGAAACACACTATTCAGGACATGCGCATTAAGCAATACACTTACGGTTTTCACCCCAAATCCGCAGTACACGATAACATGCTTTAAATCTTTCAGCCACTTATTTTTCCCGCAAAAGTCTACACGAGGTTTTTCATTTCCAATTTGCCAATCCAGGAGTTACAAAAGAAGAGGGAGGGTTCTAAGAAAAGGGCGAATAATTGAGGCACATCTACGATCATTGTTTCTTAATAATCCTGCCGAGATTCTAGAGACCATCAAGGACTGGCTACATTCAAATAGATGCATACAGAGGGTTGGGAAATAAATGACCACGGTACCCAGCGTTGTTGATATCCGTTAAGCGAGCCTGGCTCAGGGACAAATGAGTACCAATCGAACATGTATGTATCTTGACATAATACAGAACCTCAATGGTTCCAATTCGGGATCTGAGAAACAAATCATTTATCTTCGTTAGAGGCTAGGTAAAGCCACCGCCATGGCCCTACCCCGCACTCCATGTTGCCCCGCGGTTTGTGTAACGGCCCTGTCTAGCCCTGCTTACGCACCAACTCCTTCAATTATGTCATTATCGCAGTATCATGATTCGCATCTCGGGGGATGTGTCGGACACCTCTCCCTTTTACCAGCCCAAATTTTCTGTTCTCCAGCTTTCTGTTCATTTATATTTTGAACCGAGCATCTCATTGCTTCCCGAAGCCAAAAAACAAAACAAAAACAAAACAAAACCAGATGACCGCAATTGCTACTTGTCTATGGCGTTTCAAGATACCAGTAACTCCTTTTGTTCCCCTAGTCCAAGACTCAAAGATGTCATCACCAAAATCCCTGGTCCTGCCATTGCGTTCTTTGGACCGTACCCCGGCATTCGGATATCATCCCAGACTCTTCATTGCAACCCTTCAACTCAAAATGGCAGCGCCTCTTCACAAGGATTGGTGGATTTCGCGGGAGAGGCGTTCTATAATTCTCAATGAGATCGCTTTGGGAGTCTTGGAGAGGCACGATGACGCTGCTCCATTGTCTCTTGCTACGTGAGGAAGCTGACGTGACGGCTTAAGGGGGATAAGTCCGACCTCAAAAGGCATCATCGCTTGCTTTCTTTCGAATATGCTTCTTGAAAATATTTTTATTATCTAAACAGATGCTTCGATGATATTGATTATTGTATTCCAGCGTTGGCAACAATGACATCTCCAAAAGACGAGCCTTCTCCCAGAGTCGGAGACTTTGACCCTGAGTCTGCCCCCTACCACAACCATGGTCAAGGCCAAGGTCAAGGGCCTAGTCTCCAGGATCCAAATGATCCCATACAGCAATCTGACAAAGCATACGGTGAACATCTGAACAAACAGGCAAAAGCAATCCCCGCCGGTCCAACTGTCAAACCTGTAGCAAGCCGCTCTCCAGAAGCCCACCACATCGAACATGCAGACGATTCCTCTCAAAGAACAGTTTCTCCCCAAAAGACACTGTCCACGTTAAAACCCAGACGATCCACCAATGGCTCCCAAGCCACAGTAGAGCGACAAGAAACGATCTCACATCTCCGCAGCAAGATCGGCCTCGAAGCAGAAGCGCCAATCCTCGACGGCCACGAAGAGCATACAGGCCTAATGTGGAGCACGGTGCGCACAGTTTTTCGTGAGCCCTTTGCGGAATTCTTTGGGACATTCATCATGGTTCTCTTCGGAAACGGCTCCGTCGCCCAAGTTCTCTTATCCACCGGGCAAACAACCGCGCCGGGCGGTGATGGCTTTGGCAGCTATCAAAGCATAAATTGGGCCTGGGCTCTCGGTGTGATGCTCGGGATCTACGTCGCTGGCGACAGCGGTGGTTTCCTGAACCCCGCCGTCACCTTGAACTTCTGCCTCTTCCGCCGCCTGCCCTGGCGACGCTTCCCCATCTACTTCGCCGCGCAGCTGCTAGGCGGATTTGTCGCATCAGGCGTCGTCTATGCAAATTACATCAACCCAATTGACCAGCTTGAAGGGCATGGAATGAGGACGGTGCCCCCGTCGACAACAGCAACAGCGGGGATCTTTTGCACTTACCCACGAGCGTTCATGACGAAGACTGGGCAGTTCTTTAGCGAGTTTATCGCAAGCACGATCTTGATGTTTGTCATATTCGCGCTGAAGGATGATTCGAATCCAGGGGCCATGGGGAAGAGCGGCGCCGGCAAGTTGTTTCCTTTGGCGTTGTTTTTCCTGATCTTTGGGTTGGGAAGTTGTTTTGGGTGAGTTTCCCTTTCCAAATGCACGTTTCAAACACAGAAATTAAACGAAGATAAACAGATGGGAAACGGGATACGCAATTAATTTAGCCCGAGACTTCGGACCACGGTTGATGTCATACATCCTGGGCTATGGCCATGAGGTATGGAGTGCCGGAGGATACTATTTCTGGATTCCTATGATTGCGCCATTCTTGGGAACCGTATTTGGCGGGTTCTTTTATGATGTATTTATATATACCGGACCAGAAAGTCCGGTTAATACCCCGTGGTTGGGATTTAAGCACTTGCTTCGTGGTGGATATTGGAGGAGAAAGAGGCGCCAGGAGAAATATGATGTGTAAGATGATCGATCGAGCAAACTGTATGGAATAAATTCAACTTTGGCAACGTCCCGTGTATCGGCATAGAGCAACCAAACATGCATATACATCAGCACAACTTTGAGACGCGGGTAACTTGGAATATGATACATGCTGATATTCATATCTGGATGATGACTGGTACCGCAAGAGCTTCTGCAGCAACTGATTCGCACCGTATCAGTCTGACTCTGTAAACTGGAGGCCATTCCTGTTCGCATGCCTTCCGCGGTTCTCTAGCCTCTGGTGATATAAGGGAGGTTCTCATCCTGACCATTTTGATACCGGATTCATGGTGTTTCTAATATTTGATACGTAAAAGGGCTGCGCTTTGTTCTTTCAACGTCTTCGAACGATTTGGAATAAGCATTTTGCGCTTGTACACAATGTCAGTGTTGTCTCCTGGAGTGAGCAGGTAGGCGCCTCTTCCGCTCCATCACATCTCAGAATAAGTAACGCAACCCAACGCACAGAGCCTACCAGCATATCTTGGAAGTTTTGAGTCCGAGTATGTTTGTTAAACGTCATCAATAGAGAAAGACGAGCAGGCGGTTGGATGGTTTTCACTTCCATTCAAGAGCACGTTAATTGACTATGCCATACTTCCCAGAGAAGCAGAAGAGTGGCAGCGGGAGGCTGTTTGAGTTGTCGAAGGTCGGTAACACCGGCCCAACCCCGATATTTCCGCGCAATGAATAATCTGCAGCAATTTAGGATTGTCATTGGTAAGGATTCTGACCTGTAATTTAGCATGGGAAAGCGGTCCATGAAACTTCCAAGACATTCGGGGTTTCTGCGTATAATGCTTCCATGCATGAAGCAGCCCTTTGAGTTGGGTTTGGGGCTCGCTGTAGCCTTGATAATATCTGAGTGCGGCTCGCTTTACTGACTTCAGACGTCGAGTAATTTGGTCTGGGAGTTTGGTTTACTCTGCAAAGGACCTATTTGTGATCTCCTCTATCTTGCGTTTCGTCATTATGAAGGTTTTGGGATGGTCTCGCCGACATGAAGCGGGCTGTAGGAGTAGACACAAAATGCCTAGATGCCAAAGGAAAATCAGATTGTGTCCCACAAAGCATATACAGCGCCTGTTGAAGCATTTGCTCATTTGGATCTGAACAGAAAGTTGATGTTGGTATATATAGACGTTTCGAAGTAGCGTTGTGACAATGACTATGATCGAGGATCAATTCTCACAGTGCAAGGTTGTTGCCTTCCTTCCTCTGCTCCTTCTATTCCAGTTGTAGGATGCCAGTGAGTCCGCATTGACGCCTTAAGTTGCCGTCCAATATAATCTGCAGAGAAGCCCTCTGTGACAAAGGATCATTCTATCACGAAATCAGCTGTATTTCCTGATGTTTGAATTTGCTTTCGATTATTGATTTCATTTCCTGAATTTGCGTTACGTGGTGTTGCAATGGTATGTAAGGCTCTCTTTCAGATCCAAGGTCAAGCTCGAAATCAAATTTCTGTACATTAGACAAAGCAGGAAGAGAATCGCAGATGCCGCTGTCCAGGAACAGCTCCGTTGCCCGCTGGTTAACCTTTCCCAGGAAAACATCATCGAATTCATTATCCGTCATAAAATCCGACGTTGGCATGATCTGGACCAATAAGGAAATCCTAAGGCTCATGATATATGGAGAGTTAGATAAGACTCTAACAAAATTTTTCATAATCGGCGAGGCACGTAAAATTTTCTTGTATTCTGCTGCGTGGTGGGGATGAACCGTGCATGCATCAAGTTCATCAAGTACCTGCAATTTGATATTTTCTGTGTGCAGATAGCTGAATGTGGCGTAAAAATGTATTCTTCGAAAACGCGCCAAAACATGCGGCTCCATGCGTCCCTCCATTTCAGGCATTTTAGATGTCACAATGCCTCCGTTGCCCTCTTCCCTACCGATTCCATTGAGTGAATTATGACTCCAAGGTTGCGTCTCTGCTGCAACTCCGAGTTTGAGAGACCTTTCCCTAAAGACAATATGAACTCCGGTTCAATCAAAACCTCAAGCTCTCTGTACCAGATAGTCGACGTCTCGCTATACATCTGGCGACTAACTCGAAATATTTCGAAATGCCTCTCGTTGCGATAATCGAACTCAGTGATGTCAAGCAGTGATTTTCCCATTAATTTTAAAGACTCCAGATCACTTTTTATCAGGCCCGACATGCTTGCATTGTCTTCAGGATTGCTTTCTTTCAGGTCCATCCGGTCTGTTTCATCCTTGGAATCGCTACCATCAAGATCTGGCATACTATCAAGCTCATGACTCCATCCGGCATCCCACCACTTGCCCTTGATCGGCTCTGCATACATAAACTTGCGGGGAGGATTAAGAACGAGAAGGCGGTAAATTTCACGTCGAATCTCTACACAGATGTTAGTTATTGACTATTTGTTGGAGCTTGAAAACATGCCTTCCGGAAGATCTAGAAAATAGCGAAACTCCTCCAGCACTGGTAGTTCCTCAGCCTCCTCCATCGCGTTCAAATACAAAGCAGTTGCTTCTCTGGGCCTGCATTACGGACTGGAAGTTAACTAGGCAGCAAGGAACAAAGTTGTCAAGAGATATGATGACTAAGTATTATCCGAGCCGAGCCGTTCTAAAGCCGGCTTGGCCGGGTACGAAGCGGCAACCACGGCTTAGGCTGTCAATAACCGGTATAGCCTGATGGGAATTTATTCGAGCGAATTCCAGTGGAATAGTATTGTGCGTCTGACTGAAATTGCAAATTTTCTTCTATTCCTGGTATTTCGGTGGCCGAAGTTGAGTTGATGCTAGGTTCAATTGGAAGAAGTAAGTAAACTCGAAACAGGCCTGGACCAAATAACTTGGTGTTCACAAAACGATATGTGAGAATTGCTGAATTGATAACACTTAGTACCCTCTCATCATATAATCCAGTTGAAGCTATAAATGTAGCTTGAGGACCTCCATGAACAATAACTAATTGGGATACCTATCAGGAGACTTCCCCAGGTCTCAACCTTGTTGATCCCATTTTATGGAGGGGCGATTACAATATGACATGTTCCGTAACTACCATAAAGCAGCCCTCATGCCATGCCAATGGTATCAGTAGTTCAGACTTCACATGCTGCTTTCGCTTTAGGCCTTGCTTCGGATACAGCCTTTAAATCTTCATAGTTTGGTGATTTAACTCTTCCCACATGGTTTTAGCATAAGTAATTTTGACACAAGTAACTCGACCAACTTTCAGTAAATATACTGTCACGATCACCTTGCCGCGGGATATCGTACTAGATCGTCGTTGTCAGGTTTGAGGTAGATCAAACTGGGTCAGACTGCCGCAATGCCAACGTCATCTCATCTGGGAAAAAGTTGTAATAACGTTCAGGAATGGCTCTTTCATGCGTTAAATCAATATTATATTTTTAGTTTTATTTTTTTAAAAAATCAAAAAAATCTTTGTCCATATAAGGCAAACGTTCCGTTCCACAAGCAGGAAGGCGACAAGGAGGAAGCGTAACCGTATGCCGACTTCAGTCTCCTTCTAAACGGCTTTTGCCAATATTTTATTTTGTTCTTAGGGTGGACTTCAGCACGTTGCAGAATATGATGTAAGACAAGTATATTTAATCAGATTCAACCGCGCGCTCTCACCCAGGTGACTTTATCTGCATCGAGAAAGATGTGGCGGTTGGGCACACTGGAGACGCCAGGGTATGGCCAGTTATGGTTCAAAAATCAGGCGTATGTAAAGCAAATGTCAGATGATACTTTTTCAAAAGTATATTTGGTCTGAGCTGATTGTATCAAAAGGTGTCAGTGACATTCTAAGACTGTGAGATTCGCCTCACATGTACATCACTAGATACAGAGGCACAGCACACTTGCACAAAGCCCTTCTCAATATCTCTATGTTTGCGATATTCTCCTCATAACGAAAGAAAATGACGTGTGGCTGGCAGCACGCCGTTTACTAGTGAGTTAGTGCCAGTCCCGAGCCCAAGGATAGCATGCATAAAGCCTTCCTCCTCCGGTTCCGAAATCAGATGCCTGTAACAAGCATATTGTGTCTAATTAGACTAAATATCTTTAAAAAAACACTCGGGTCTCACCGTCTAGCTAAACTTCTTTGGAAAGAGAAATTCCAAACATAGAGCTACCAGCAAGTTCCCTGCTCGGCTAAAAAGGGGGCGGGACATGGATCCAGAATTATGAAGCAAAATTCTATCTACCCTTCGTCATAGTAATAAGTGAGGCTGACTCCACAATCTAGGGAGATCCCGCGACATACATATCTGAAAATTAAAGATCATGCGATCATAAATCCCTCAATTCCACCGATGTTCTAGGGGACCGATGACCCGGCACATAGGTACCGAGCCCATATCCGCACTATACACATGAGAAAGGTTTCGCGGTACAAAATAAAGTGTGCATTAGTGTCCAGGCTAAGCTTTAAGGTTTATAGAACGTTCGAGGATGCCTTCTATTTTTCGGTACTTGAAAAAATTGATACAGCTAAATGTGTAAGACTTGCGCTAGAACTGCGTCTTCGCATCTTTGTCAAGACCGAATGAAGTATTGGGACCATAGGGCCAAAAAAGATCTCAACCGTGTCAGCTCAGACGGTGTACCTAAATGCATAACCTCGGCGATAAGTAATCAATTGTCAGAATTCAGATGTAGTAATCATTATATTGCTGTGCTAAGACCACGTAGCTTGGATATGACTCAACATATCCATAGGGCTTAATTTGCAGTCAAATACTACTGGGAAAAAGAGAGAGCAAACTGGGAACATTTACTTTTGCCCCCCCCCCCCCCCCCCCCCCAAGTAATCAACAAAATAAGTGGCAAGCAAAAGGAAGTTCCCGTAGCTTTGGACGAGACGATATCGTGAAAGTCAAACGATCAGAAATCCGCGGGTTCCATGCCATGGAAGTCCATGGCCAAGGAGTAGGATCAGATCAGAAAAAAAAAGGCTCTCCCGGTCTGCATCCTATTTGACAGCAAGTCCGGTGCGGAGATAAAGACGGCATTTGCATAAGAAGTTATGAAATGGTTATGCAACGAACATCCTATGGAGCAATTTATGGGAACCCCATGCACCTGACCAGGGTACAAACTCACCGATTGGCGAGGCTGGTCTCATCCATTCCTGTCGGATATTTTTTGCGAACCTGACAGCTCTACTCCCTGGGACTAGCACACACCTCATGAACACCTGTGATGCGCCTAGTTCGGGGTTCGGGTGGTTCTGGGCGCCGTCCGAAGCACACTTTTTTTCCCTCTCCCTTTTTTTTTTTGACTGGCGTCGCGAGATCGGATTTTCAAAGGCAAGCCTCCAACCACTTTTCAAACGCGCGAACTCCCGAGTGTGACCACACGACAATAATTCAGCATAGCAGGGTAAAAGAGAGAATAATGTGCGTGACACAAGCCGCGTATACAGCGGAAAGGGTATTCATTGGATGTGCAAGCTCCGGCATTTGCCCAGTAGTTTGTCTGCAGTTGTTCTTATGTGTGCTGGCCAATTGGGGGGTAGATGTGGTTTGCGCAGCTGCAGCGGTAGTCTGACGGGGCTGGAAGGGAAACAGTATTGTTTGCGGTATGTAACGATGCGTTCTCAAGTCATATCCTTATTGTGCATTTGCATACTCTGTATTCAATCAAACGGGTACCGAATTGTGGAGGTAAGTGCTTCAGAGATCTGAGGGCGTGCATACATTTACTTGTAGCTGTAATCAAATGTACAAGCACATGAAGAGTGGGGAGGTCGAAGTTTGTAATCAATCTTCATGTTGTCCGATGTGTATGCTCTCTGACGAGGGTCGATTATGGAGACGGACATGCATATGCTGTGAGGGGGCGTTGCGTTTATTGTTAGTGGCTACCAATCTAAATAGGACGACTGGCATAGGACAGTAAATTGATGGTGCGTCCTGACCGCAGGTTCATGAAAGAGCAGTGATTGATCACTTAAATCGCATTCAATAGCCAAAGAGAGATGAGCACCAGTAGCTTTGAGCTGAGAAATAGTTTGGATAGGTCAATTGACACAGATTGAGGTTTCCCATTATCCTTATCCAAAGGTATCTCCTTTCCCAACGCCAGACCCAATGCCCACCCTTTTGAAGGCAGATAAAAGCCTTCCTTGCGTACAAGTACATCATATCTACACCGAGAATCGTAACGGTAAAAGAAAGATCGTAGACTCCAGGCCCCAAGTATTATGAATTTGCGACGCCGTGCAAACCATATGATCGCTAAAAACGGGCATGCGAATATGAACATGTAACTAAGATATCGATCTTACGCCATTCCCATTTGCGTATCGTAATCTACGGTTGTGGAGAACATCATGCTCTCCATACCGTCATACCCACCATTGCGTTCCAGCATCATCGGCCGAATTGTCCCATCAACAAAATTTAATCCATCAGATAATTGTGTCGACTTTAGAATATTAGCGTGCATGAATGATCGCGAAAGCCCGGAGCACTCAAAAGGTAATGACGTTGGGATAGGTTGATATTGTTGTTGTGTCATGAAATTTGCAGTGAGATTAAGAGGGTGTCCGGTGGAAAGGTACTCGTCGCTGGCTGCCCATTGGTTGAATGGAGAGTCGTTGCGAATAAGTGGAGAGCCGGTATGGAACTCTGTGAATATCGGAGAAGGTAATGAGGCAGAGGCAGGCGTATCAAAGGACGTGGTTGATGAATATGGGGAGTGACTACCCATGTGGGGGGCATCTTGTGAAATATTCAGTGGCGTGGGCTTCGCGTTAGACATATCAACAAGAGAGGCTTTGGGAGCCTGCTGCTGTTGCTGCGCCCATTGATCAAACCCTTTGGCCAAGTCTGAGTGATCACTCTCACTACTACTCGCACGTTCATGTCTGGCAGGATCCGGAGAGTTAGACGATGACTCCTCTGTCTTAATATGCACATCATCCGAACCTATTTCGGAATGAGCATTCTGTAGCTGGGCTTGCAGTTCCGCAAAGTCCTCGGCTCCTTCTGGAAAACCATATGGAAGATCCGGTGACGGTCGTATGCAACCAAGCTTAGATGCTATATCATGGATGACTGGCTGGCCTCTATCATTCATCTCCGGCTCTCCCAATTCCCAAGGCTCATTATTCCTGATCATGGTATAGAGCTTTTGCACTGTGGCTATGAGGGCATATTGGGTATTTTCAAGAACCTCTGCATATCTATGAACAATGCATTAGCCTTATGCCAATCTTTTGAAGTCAGTATTGTAATGCTCACCCTCGTGGTAGCTGTTTGAACTCCGTCTTTTTCCTGCTACCAGCAGTGCAAACTAAACCATCATCCTTACAACGTTTACATGGAGATTCTCCGTCACACTAATAAGATCGAATTAGATTCCATGTCTTCGTGAGACGGAGCAGTGAAATATATGGTAATATACCTTCGTTTTTTTCATTCTACATCGTTCACAAGCTTTCCATACTCTCTTATGCCTGCCATCGATAACAACAGCACCATGTTCATGCGATGAAGTTGTCGACGATCTTTTCGATGCTCGACTTATATGTTTTGATTGTTTGGTAGATCTCCTGACTGAATGTGACTTATTGCTATCCTCCAATGGAGGAGTAATAGGTGAATGCGACATTGTAACAGCGGGGTAGAATTTTGAGAACGGCCTGTAAGGGGGGGTTTAGATATATATCGAGAAATGTCGCAGCACCCTAGCTTCTGGGTTCCGAGCGCGAAGGCGGGTACCAATTTTTTGACGATTATGTCAGGCTGCCTTCTTCGCGCCTGACTGTTATGTTATCAGGGATTAATGGGGTCGGGGTCTCTTAAGTCCGCAAGGGAAAATGGTCCTAGTAAATGCCGCGGTGAATGTGAGTGTAATATACAGGGTTGTGGATCTGGACAGATATAACTGGATTTATCAGCGGAGGACGGATATAAAGTGCGCCAGCCGTTTGTCAAGGTGTTCTTGCTTGTCGATCGTCCCAGTGGCACAATCAGGGAGGCTTGAATAGATATATACTACCATCAACAGGGTATTGCAATAGCCACAACCCAGAGCATTGGACTCTCATAAAACAGGGATGAGTTTGACGATTATGTGGAGGAGAATCCAGCGATAAAACTTAAATGCATCATAAAGACTCACCAAGGCTTTATTTAAGGTGGAGTTAGCTTTTCCTTTGTAGGGACAAGCATATGAAAAGAAGCTATGTTCGGATAAGTCGTGTGTTTAGTGGTGCATTGGTCTCGGATGCATATAATGTGTTAACATCCGCCCCACGGTTACGGTGGCCGAGCGGTCAAATCGAGCAAACCTACCAACACGTTTATGCCTAACCAATCTAAGGATCAGGGTTAAGTAGATTTGAGGATGAACAACGTATACACTGTGGCTCAGCATTGCTTGGGCATCTTGACAAGAGAAAGTGAAATGGAAGCCTCAGTCTCGACAACCTTGATTAATAGCATGAAATATCCTGGTGCCTGGAATGCCTCCTGTAGCAGCAGAAACCGTGATCAGAGGCCGTTCTCATGATTAAGTTTATACCTGACATGAGGTGAGGTTGACCCAAGGAACTCTAAATATATTTACAACTAAAAAAAAAAAAAAGCTAAGGTAATCCAACCGGACCAATTTAACAAATTTTGCAAAAGTTTAACTATTGGTTAGACCTCACTTCAGCTGTGGTACCTCCAACAAATTAAACGAAACCGAATCCGAGGCCACAACAGTGATTGGATTGCATTGCGAAGGCAAAGCCGCCAGACATTCTATACGCGGGCTGAGATCAGTTCTTAACCATTCATCTTGAATGAGCAGCATAAGGATGGTGAGCAAGGCGTGATAACTTATGTTTTCTCGCTGGGCATATACTTTCTCTAGGCAGGCATATCCTACGAAATAATCAAAATAAGTTGAGAGCTTACCCCACTATGAAAGGGCCACTCATAACCCATCCAGGAATGGCTTCGCTATAGCGCAGCAGTCGTGGATAGTAAGCGTAATGCACCGTGCTTACTGGCCATGACATAACCCCAAGCCATTGGAATCGTCGAGCGTGTTGTCGCACAGAAGAAAACGGTTCTCGAAGAGCCCATATCAGAGAATTTGAAATCAGCCCACCTTAACACCAAAAATATTACAAAGTAGATCCGTAATCAGGCATTAGTAATAACCCTTTTCCATGGAACGGTCTACAGTAAAAGGGGGGAAGCTTGGCAGCTACGGTATGCCATATGGTGTTCCCGTACATAAAGCGGAAGCGGATTCTAAACGAACCTCCGCTTGTGCGTCCGCCGCGAGACGGCGGGCGAAAAACGGTCGAAAGTGACAAAGAACCGTCCGACAGCTGACCTAATATCCTTAAAAGTCCGTATAGTACGGAGCAAAATGGCCGTTACTAGTTTCATGGGTTCTTCTTACTTACTAGTTGGTACTATTTGTTCGTTTGATTTATTTTGGGTCAAGTAATTGTAACGTCAAACTACTTCAGTGATCCCTATTAGCCTTTGCGTCTGAAGTATTTTAGAATGAGGTAAGTGGCTTCGCCTAGTCTTACTTTTACAAAGAAGAAAATAGCCAGGTAGGTCCACTGTCCCAATGAATTTAAAGTTAGAGGCTGTTCCCGCAACGAATCCACACAAGCCTAAAGCCTCTAAACTCGTAAACTGCGCCTTGCCTAGTGCGGCAATCTTAACGCGGTCGTCGTATATCGTATACGTCGCATTCACAAACGCTACACACATCATCTGGAAGGGTATTTTCATTTAACCTCAAGGAGGAACTCATATACGACGCAACCATACCAAAGCGGAAACACCTTGATGCCAACGTGCGACCACCCAAGCATGCCAACCGCCGTTGGACACGCAATATCACTAGATGGGCGTAAACTGCGCCCCAAACATCAATTTCCCAGCAACGCATCAGATGCCTCAGCCAGCTCGTTCCCAACTTTAAGCATCACCTGTTCTTTTACAAGCTAAAAACTCTGCTCAAAATTACGTTGAATCAAACGCCATGGCCAGTACCCCTTCTCCTTGTATCGCGGCTTATCGGGCTCTCATGAATCCCGAGTTAGGTAACATCAATTTATCAGCGACCGTGGGGCCCAGCCCTGTAGATCTTCTGGGAGCCACTAAACAACGTTTTGTTTCTGTATGAGCCGGGAGTTAGTCACCCATCTCGGTCGCGAAGTTTAAAAACACTCCTGTCGCTCGGCCGACCAAAGCGCGAGCGTCCGACCGGGCGGCGTTTGTATTTTTTTATGCAACATTTGCACAACTTTCATAAAGTTTCATAATTTCACAACTTCATAGGTTCTCATGATTTTAGGGCTCTGTAACTTTAGGGCTTCATGACCGCAGGGGAATCCTCAGATCTTCTCAACGGGTGGCTTATGCTACTGTACATGATGGGAAGTTCCACGGAGGGAAACTATGCAGGAGGTACTTTCGCTCTCGCTTTCGGGCTTTCTAGAAACCATGTTCCCTCCGAGCATATGGCTGCTGGGGTTGAGTGCTGCCGGCAGTGAAAATTGTCGCAACTTGTGTTTCAATGAAATCATGAACAGATATACAACCACGTCACAACGAATATCTTCATGTTTGAATCAACCGTCCTTTCTTGGCAAGGCTATGAGCGGAAAATCCCTGTACAATACATGTCTCACGTGAGAGAGCATTGGTTTTTTTTATATATATGGAGTCTCCATCTCAGATGCATGTCCTTCCCCATATTATCAATCTCCCCCGTCCTAACGATTCAGGGGTCGTTATGAAATTGTACCTGGAGTCTTGGAAACTTCCATTGCTTATCTTTCACTCCTGTTACTTTACAAGGGCCTTCGTCCGACTCCGACCTCCTCAAATCGAAGATTCGATTTCTTTACATTATTCTCTGGTCTCACAATCTGTGGTCTTACCGAGTTTACATAGGCGATAGAATCAGCCAGCACGGGTCGCAAAGCCTATCACAATTGTGCTTATGTTCTTCGAGACCTATGCTCCCACGTTTGCTCGCGATACTGATAGTCCTATCAGCAAACAGTGCCAAAAAGGTTATTGTGTTGCTGTCCCTATTGGACTAGGTTTTGATCAACTTGGGCAGTCGCTCCTGTTTATCTCCCGGTTCACCGCTAGCATTAGCCGCAAAAGCTAGTCGCCTCCTTTCACACCTCTCATTTGACATCATGGCGCGTCGAAGGCCTAAGATTAGTGAGCCCATTCGGCTCTATTGGCTTTACAATAGTGCTGCTTGGTAATAAGGTTTGCGGAGAGCGTTCCATGACAAGCCATGTTTGAGCGGGGCGAGAAACCTGGAATCCAGACGCTCTGTGAAGTGGGACCATCATGGCGCTGTATGCAGCAAGCCATCTGCAAGTTGATGAATACATCAAAAGCTTGATTCTGACCGAATCACCCAAATAGGCAATGGAAAGGACAAGATCATGTCTGTTGTGTATCTTTGATGATGACACGGCACATAATCTACAGCTTCAAGCAGAACAGGTCGATACATTCTGTAGGGAACTGATGGCCTAGGTATTGCCCAACGCACTTGTGATGTTCCACAAATTGTCGAAATTACAGTTGGCCTTTCTATCAGTCGCCTCGAGCGCTCTGGAGTGCAACTCTGGGAAAAGGCACTCGAGGCTGTATCTGACTTGAAGTCACAACTCAGATCAAAAACTCTACGCTGCTTCTTGTACAAAAATTACCAGCTTCACCAATATCTCTTTTCTCCGTTTTGTAAACAGATATATGCCATCCAAGATGCATGCAACCATTCTTATTATCCTCAATTGAATGTAATAGTAGCTTGGTCCCCAGGTTTGCAGTCCAGAACTCCGGTCGGTGGTGTCATCCACATATCCCAGATCTCATCCGCTGATCTTTGAGATGGCCCTATGGCAAATATGCCAGTGACCACCGTGAAGGACCATAGATTCGGGTGCACTTTGGCAACTCTTTCCTCTCTGCTTTGTATGTCATAGTCTGCCGTATGCTGCACTGAAGGGAGCAGCGTCCTTTGACTGATAAGATTTGTGTTCGCGTCCGGCTTGATTATTATGCTCTGGCTCTTCAGTTCGTGTCTCCTGTTGGTGGAAGTTCCATCAGCCACGAAGCTGGGTGTGAGGTCCCTTACACCGCTCGCGCCGCCGCTTGATACGATCAGAGAGCTTGTGTCGTCCTTCCACCAATTTTCAGATTCCTCCTGACTTCGCAGGAAAGCCGGGCTGTACGGCTTCTCGAAGAGAGAGTCTCCTTTTGATGTCTGCGCTGACACGGCAAACCCGCTGTCAAGGCATCGCAGCCGCTTAGGCCTTTCCCCATCCGTAGAAGCAGAGTCCCATTCCACCTTGTGGATTCTTATATGCCAGCCCGGCCACCGCCTGGTTGGAGGAACTAACGTGGTATGTATCACCAGCCCAATTGGCTTCCATGGTTTCCAACTACTCACAAGGGTTGGTAGGACTTCATCTCCAACTTGTACAGAGTCATGCTGGACACTAGATGGCTCCCAAGCAGCTTTCCACGATTCTCCATCGTCCTTACTGATACAAAGCGTGCTGTCAGGCGCCATCTGCTCCAGAAGCGGCCCAATTGACACGCTGAATGCGAATACAGACGAGTACGCAAACTTCGCGTACTTGGATTCTCGAGCTTTGTGGTTCTTCCTCGTCGACTGGCCGGTAGACAGCATAAAATGATGTTCTGGGGTGTTGCACAATATCTGCATTGGTGGCCAGACTAAAGTCACGTTTGGAAAGGTTTTAGAAGTCTCGGAAATGACCATAGGATGTGGCATCTCCTCACAGGACCAGAAAGGATTGTCTTCCGGAATGCTGAGAGCGATGAATGACTTTAAACACCAGTATACCGACTGCGGTGAGTTGTAATCTTCCGACATATACATATTAGGGTATGTATAACCAATATTGAGCGTTCCATCGAGATTGAAAATATGAGACTGCTTTGACCACCAGCGGAGATGACGCAGTAGTATCCCTTTCACAACCCCAGGGTGATCTAAGGGCTCAGGCAGCTTGATATCAGCGGCCGCAGCGGCTCCCCAAAAGGCCGCAAAAGCGAACCGGTAGGTGAGGCTTCGACCAAAGGGAATTGCAGAACCTAACTCATTCGTCAGAAATCTTCACCGAATTCGTCCAAGGGGGGGTCTTGCCATCAGTGCCGAAATATCTCCAGAAACGCTGGGCAAAATCGCAAGCCTGTTGCTTGTACTTCTCCGTTCGTTGTACATCATAGTCGGGTGCTAATCTCACGAAAAGCAGCTGCGCAAACTGAATAGCAAAGCTCCCAGAGTAATAATCCGCCTGCCTCCTATCGACCGACCATAGCCCGTCCGACGACCAGCCCTCCCCGATCTCAAAACCATCTAACATTTCGAGGTCGGCCTCGATAAACGTCTTGAGCTCATCGAGCGGGACGCCCAAAACACGCACCAGCGCCAGGTTCACAAACACGCGGAACCACCGCCAGTTGTTCGGCGGCATAGCCTGCCCATTAATCCGCCCCAGCCACGCCGCCAAGTTGCCCCTCGTCTCCTCATCGCCTCCGAACCCAAAGATACGCGGCGACGCCAGCAGCGCGTAGGCAACCGACTCCATCTCCACCATCCGCTGATCGAAACCCCCAACATCCCCCCAGTACTCCGGCGACCGCGGATCCGTGCCTTTCTTGAACCCCTCGATCCACGTCTCCAGCCGGGCGTCGCACGAGCTCAGCGACGGATCCCCGGCACGCTGCAGCCGCAGCAGATCCGCGACCACCCATAGCGGCCGCGCGAAGCCTTCAAGCTGGGCTGCGGTTTCGCTGAAGCCTGCGCCGCTCGCAGTGGAGAGCTTGATGCGCGCATTTCCGGGCGATTTGTATTGCTCGAGCGGTTTTAGCAATGCCAGCGCGGCTCGGGTCAAGTCTGCTCTTGTTTTGAAAGGGTTATCTGAGAAGCCGGCGAGTGGTGGCATCTTGATCTTTAAGGCCGGTGGTGGTCTAGGGCCGTGTGAGGGTGGCTGGTGGTGGAGGGTTTCGGTGATGTGGCATAGGATAATCACTTCTTTATATGCTTATTTCACTCGGGCCTCGGGTCAATTCATATGCGAGGCTAACAGTGTGTCTTCGTACTAATTTAGTGCGATATGGCTTTTCATGTATTCATCTTGTGGAAAGGCTACCGCAGACATTGTTAAGAATGACTCCTCCGAAACCTTATCCCACAGCCCTTCTCGTATACACTTCAAATTGGGGCCTCAGTATCGGATTCCAGAATCTCTCCATCCCAATATGATCTACCCCTATATGTCTATTTGGCCCTCTCAGAAACCGTCTCGCTTAGTTCAACATGGGGCTTCTCGTCATCAATATGTGTAGATCGCTCTTCCTCTAATAAATTCTGCTCATAGGTCTTCCTCTTCAGGTCTCGCTTCCAAAGGAATTGCCCCACCATGAACAAGGTCCAATAGGCACATACTAGGACCGTGTTGACTGTGAATCCTTTCTTCCACCTGGGCGCTACAAGACGTTAGGGAAACACTTGGGGAGAGATCAGAGGGATATATACCTTCAAGGACGGGGAAGACGGTGATGGGGTAAAAACTGAAGAAAGCCCAGCCGCAAGTCATCTAGAGCGACTCAGTACACAGGACAAAACTTCATGTTAAGTAGTGCTTACCATGGCGCCGGTAGTGAAACTTCTAGCCTCGTTGTCGTCCTTCATGATCATGTTGACCCATGGGAACAAAATTGGAGTGACACAAGAAGTCATCCCCATCAAATAATAGACAGTGACTACCAAATATATTTAGCAGATCCCAATGCTCTCTCATGAAGAAACTCACAATGAAGACCCAGCGGGATATCCCAAATCAGGAGAACAACATTGCAAAACAGTAAGACACCAGCTACGACAGAGAAGATCGCCCAGAGCGGGTAGATCATGCACAAAGACGTTGCAAGAATACCTGTTACAACAGCTACAGCTTGGACTCCAGTGGGATAGACGTTGATCTGAGCGACAGTATATGTACCATGAAGGCTTGCCTCGTATTTCAGCCAGAGAGCCATTTGACCACCAACATATGAGGTGCATTGAAAGCTGTATTTTTGTGAGCAGAAGTCATCGAAATAGTGGCATATAACCCACCAGACATATGTGAGCACAGCGAGATAGAAATGCCAATGAGTAAACACGCGCTTCAACATGCGCTTTCCAATTTTTCGGCTCTCTCTGACACCATCGGCTTTCATCCGCAACTGTGCGAGCTTCTGTTCACTCTCCTTGAGCCACCAAACTCTTGGCGATGTTGGAAGGCCGGGGAACATGAGGTACCCGAAGAGGGCGATGGGTAGGCTAATGCAACCGTCGATAATGAAAAGCCAACGCCTATGAAATACGGTGTAAGCATTCTCCCCGAGCCATGTTGGGGTGTCAAACCAACCATCCAGCCATTCCACGCACTCCACTAAGGTTGTTGTACGCTGCAGCCTGCAGGTAGCCACCGAACATCGCCCCGAGATTGCTCGAGATGTACCACACACCGCATCGCTTGAACATTTCGTCGCCCCGATACCATGATGTGAGGACATAAATGCTTCCAGTTGCTGCAGGGGTTTCGAGTACACCTAGCAGGAAACGCAAGCCGAAGATGTCATTTACGCCTCTCATGCGGCATTGTGCGAACGTCAGGACGGACCAAAGTACTTCCATGGTTGGGAGATACCATCTAGAAAGCTTGGGTCTCGAAACGATCATCATGGATGGAATCTCAAATAGGAGGTAACCAATATTGTAAAATGTGCCGAAGAGTGAGTACCTTTGGGCCGTGTCAGCAACAGCTCCTAAACATGTGGAAAAGGCATACTCGTTTTTGTTTAGTTTCAGTTCTTCCTTCATACCCGACACATAGGCGCTGTTGATGTTGGATGAGTCGAGCCATTTCAAGAAGACTTGATCAAGTCAGTGGCGGTTTTCCAAATGACAAAGATTGATAAATATATACGCACACATGAGGCAACTAATCAATCTTCATTGTTAGTAACTTCTCAATCATGTGGAGGCGAGGCTTTGGGGAACGACATACCACATGGGAAGGATGATGCAATCCTGTTTTCTCAAAAGTCTCTTCTCTTCTACCGAATAGTGACTTGGATACCAATCAAAGAGATAGAGCCAAGCTACCCAGAGCGATTTGGTCTTAGGCTTATATGAAGAACTCGGCAGTATCTCTTCCTGAGCCTTTGCGGCCTCGGGTTCATCGACCGCTTCATGTTGCTGCGTAACAATAACTTGCTCTTCAGACCTGGCCATCTTCAACAGGCGGAATAGGGCAGCCTTCGGAGAAACTATTGAATCTGAATAAGAATGAAGATCGCTTGAGAAAACTAGTCACCTTATATAAGAAGGATATGACCCATCGGCGCGCGTTATCCCGGTTGACGAGGATTCCAAAGGCTCATCATCATGGGTCGATATCCGAATTTTATTATCGTCTTCCAAGATGGATTTCCTTGCAGAGTTACCACTCATTGCACGACCCCGCATCCCCACATCCCACTGTTGGCTAGTCTAGAGCCACCGGAATATTGGCAGCGGGGATTCGGTGGAAGTCAGCTCTAGCATTCCTAGCCTAAATTCAACATATGAAGTGATGGAAAATAGCTTGTTGTAGGAAAGGCCGATAATTGTGATGTGATCTGCATTACCTGTAGGTATATTATTTGCTGTAGAGCTCTCCATTCTATTCAGCTACCATTAAATTATACCACTTTCACTGCAATGGACTCGAGCCAGAATGCCTCGATGACATTTGAATCTGTCACAGCAAGTTATGAATCACATAGCTCTCCCATTGCGTCCTCAGAGGAATTTAGGGCTCATACTGGAAGCCCAGTATCTAGCATAACCACTCTTTCAACAAAAGAGGATATGCCAGATTCAGATCTCTTTGATAAAAAAAAGAGCATAGAAACCAATCTGGCCGCGCTCTTCACAGAGAATGTTCTTGCCAAGATCTATAGAACAGCGTCAAAACATCTCAGCTGTCTGCCTGGTGCGTTCCCAGAAACGGTGCCTCAATATGGACCAGATACAGGCATCTATGCACTCCGTGACGCAGATTTTTGGACATGCGGGTTCTTTCCTGGCTCGCTGTACGGGTTGCTTGAGCGGTATACGAAGTTTCCGCATAGTATGCCGTTGATAGAAACGGAGAGTAGCGAACGAATAACCACGCCACAAATCCTCTCCCACCTCCAATCGCTCTGCACATCTTGGGCGGAACCACTTTACGACATGGCAACACGAAATGACACGCATGACATCGGATTCATCATCATGCCCTCTCTCCGCCTAGACTGGGAACTCACACATAACTCAAGAAGCCTGGACGCCATAATCTTGGCAGCACGAAGTCTGGCCACTAGGTATGTCCCGTCGGCCGGAGCTATCCGAAGTTGGGATATGCTGCTGAGGAAGAATCTCGAAATCACAGATATGGAGGACAATATGCTGCTTATCATCGACGGCCTTTGTAATCTTGATCTGCTATATTACGCCGCTGCACATGCACATGATGGGCAAGATCTCTTCGATATGGCAACAACACATGCTACCACGCTCCTTCGGACGCATTTACGACCCGAGTCGGCGGCTCCAACATCAAAATCTGCTTACAATGGAACATGGTACTCTACCTGCCACGTCGCTAATATAGATCCCAAGACAGGTACGCTAAAGGAACAGCTTACGCACCAGGGTTACGCCGATGACTCAACATGGTCCAGAGGTCAAGGTTGGGCAATACTCGGCTACGCGCAGACATACATGTCAACCAAGGACACCAAATTCCTCAGCGCAGCTTGCGGTTTAGCCGAGTATTTTCTGTACAGGCTGGAGACCGCCCCATCTTGTGTAGAAGCTCTAGTTCCCAACGAAGAGGGCGGGGCGTCTGCGGGTCGCCACGTCCCGCTTTGGGACTTTGATGCCCCAATAGTAGATGTCTTGAGTCCATTGAGAGATTCCTCTGCCGGGGTTATTGCGGCAAATGGGATGCTAGTGCTATCTCAAGCCTTGACTGGTCTTGGTAAGAACGAACTTGCTGCGCGATTTCGCAATGGTGCTATCGATATTGTGCAAGATACACTGTGGTTTGCGCTTGCTCCTGAGGAGGCGAAATTTGTCAGGTCGGAGGCTGGAATCGACGTTGCGGATGTCACGCCCGGCATGAAGTTCGAAGGAATCCTCAAGTTTGCAACGGCAAACAACAATGTTAATGCGCGAAAGAGATACTCCAACCACGGATTGGTTTATGGGGATTACTACCTGTTAGAGTTTGCTAAC
Source organism: Bisporella sp. PMI_857 (assembly GCA_021307315.1). Lineage (NCBI taxonomy): Eukaryota > Fungi > Ascomycota > Leotiomycetes > Helotiales > Helotiaceae > Bisporella > Bisporella sp. PMI_857. The sequence continues at coordinate 109,486 of JAJSPD010000074.1, forward strand.
CGGCTCTTGCGGATGGGCATTGTGTAGAATATCTTGCATCACAGCTCGTAAATAGCATTGCGACTCTATTCCGAATAGACAAATCATAGAGCTTCACCAGCCTCCGCTATCCAAGTTCGTGGTGAACATACTACCATCATCAAATGTGATCACCCTATCCATGTTGATGAATTGCTGATCAAAGGGCATCTTGAGCAGGACGTTGAAATCTGACGCTTCAATACTGTCTGGCAAGTCTACAAGTGTTCCTGGAGAGGAAATTGGCTGAGGTATCGAGACCGGAATCTGCATACCTATGTCCGAAAGCCTGTTTTCTGCTGTGGTGGTGGGGCTATAGCGTAACTGGCCATTAGAATTCTCTGCTTGTTCTCGTCGCTGATTCGGTGCCGTGCGATTCTCGGCCAAGATTTCTTGTCGAAGACGGTTGTTTAGCGGTGGTGCGAGGCTGTGATGGTTGATTTCTTGTGTATATCCAACGACATCAACTCGGTAATTTCCATCCTTACTGCACAGCTCGTGGTACTCTCGTAGTTTCAAAGCATACTTAGCTGCCAAGTCTGAAGACTGTCCCAGTCTATGACCACCACTAGTCCAACGACGAGAGGTTTCCTCCAGACTTTGTACCAAGGACCAGAATTCATCTGGGAGTTGATTCCCGGCACAGTATCTCCAATGCACTAGCATGATCCGAGAGGCCACAAAGATGCAAAAAGCATACTGACTAGCAAGAGGCAGGCTTCTAGGTGTACACCTTAGGTAGTTATTCGTGATAGTAGCAATTTCTACGGCGGCCGACATGCAAGTTTCAGCGCTCCAAGAGCTGGGCAGTCTATTCCTAAACTCCCAGCTGAGTGGAGGATATGCAATCAGTTGATGGAGCAGTATCATTGATGCGTTATGCGTGACGTGCGCAAGGGTAAGATTAGGATCCATCCTTGTAGTTTGGCTCTCCATGTTGGCTTTCCACTTATGCGGCAACAGCATTTTCCAATGCACGAGACGTAGATCCAGCTCCTTGAATCGTATTAGCCATGAATTAATCTCCTTCTGATCGCGGAGGTTGATTTTTTGTTGAAGGAAGTAGCTCGTAATACGACTCATGGATTCTGTAGCCTCGATGCAATAGGCAAACGCACCCACTGTCGACATATCGAGAGCGCCTGGTGCGCCGCTGGGTGACGTTCCATCTGGCTGATTTTGGATGTCTGTGTCAATAGTTGGCTGACATCCTGAGGATTGGAAATGAGATGGAATAAATGCTATTGAGTTTCCAATGCGGGCGGCCGATTTATTCCAGATTCCGAAATAGGGTGTTACAACAGGTTGTTGTTTTCGCCAGAGGATTCCATCGCAGGGCAACCGACGTTGAACATCATCAGAAGTTAAGCTTGTGTTCCATCCCATCATAACAGAGCAAACCCTATCAAGCTTGAAAACGTTCCAGAAGACACGACGCCTCTCCTCCAGCTCTGTCCAGTCCTGGGTTTCATTCAATGATGTGAAAGGTTGGAATAGTGGCTGCGTATCACTCTCATCATGTTCCACCGTGAGCTGCAAGTATTCAACAGTTCGAGTGAGCGAACCAATGATTGACCAGGCATTTTCTGCATTGCCATCGCCAATCTAGACGTGTTGTCAGCTCGTGTTCCTTGTCCAGTCACGGAGACTTACGTCGCTAAATGCAACAATGATTAGTGCTTGCAGGTTTTCCACGGCGAGAGAGTCCATAGCTGTTGATATTACCCACTTTCTAGTGCGCCTGGAGGGCCACATTGATGAACTGGTGTCGTTGATGAATTTAGAGGTTGACATAGTCATGGCATGCACAAGGACAGTTAACTTTTCATACTCCCTGTCGTTGGCGAGTCGCTCTTGAAACCTGGCCCGGTGAATCATGGGAATCCATGGATGTATATGGCTAAAGTATGTATCAATAATAGCCTCAAGAGCATTTTGGTCTGGCAGTGGTGGACGCTCGCCTCCCTCAGAATCATTTGACTCTGACAATTCGCTCTCTTCCCTTCGACGCTTTCTTCTATTACTAATCGCTATACCCGGGAAATGAGACACCCGTCGATGACTTGCATTACTAACTAGCTTTGGAAGCTGTTCCGCTAACAACTGTAATATGTCGTAAGCGGCTGTCTCACGGCACAGGTTAGGATTGTGATCATTTCGGATGGAGCTGGCTTCGATGTCCTCTCGGCTACGGACAAGCTGCTCCAAAGCATCTGTAAAACCTCAGCTCTTGAATAGAAGGCAGACGACCCGCAGCTGATACCTAATCTCCTATGGACATTCTCCACTGCCCCAGACTTGATTCCTGGCTTTGATCTTTTGGGCTCATAAACACAATCGACAGCTATCAACTTCACGTGAGCGATACATTACAAGCCCAAAAGAAGAACAGAAAATATACCCGTCTTTCGGCAATGCTGGCATGCCGGCCGGTCCCGTGTGCATCGAAGCTTTGCTCGCCGACACCCGTTGCATGCGAGGGCTGAGGCTGAAAGTTCAGGAGGCTCGCATGGCGTGGAGTCATCCCGAGCCGCATCTACGTTGATTGACATGCTTCGTCCAGCCTTTGGTCCAAGGAACCATGCATGTGGTGCTGGTCTGTAAGTTGCGACCCCAGATTTCGTTCTATATATGACTCCTTTATAAATACCCCGCACTCCGGTCCTATTGACCCGAATACCGAGCAGAACCTGCCCTCAACCTCACGGACTTCAAGACTACACGTGGAAAATCATTGTATTAATATGCTGAACTGACACCCTTTCTGCGGCATCTTCTTGACTCTTGGAGGAGTGCTTTGAACGCGGTTTATTGTATCCGGTTAACCTGTCTTGGAAGCCCTTGTTTCCTTTAAGCTGTTTTCCCTGACACCTCAAGCGTGTCGGAGCTGGGATAGTGGAAGGATTACTTTGGTGAGTGGACCGTTCATATACTCCTCCTGCGATGCCTGATCAGCCAATTGGACGATGGAATCTCAACGGTCCTATGACAGCCAACAATTTCGATTTCTTGAGGGTGAACATTACCTTCCATTGCAGCAAACTCATTTCTTGACAGTGTAATGAGCTTACCAGCGCCATAAACTCACAGAGTGTTCTAGTGATATGGAGACGCTAAATCAGCATACAATATAGCTCTTCGAAACGCTTCTTCCTGATCGAGAAGCGTAATTCGACAGATGCTACGGGGTTAGACCATGAGAAGACCTTATTGCTGCATTTAGCCAGCATACAATGGAATGACGGTCAGTCTGCCATTTTCTCAAACCGGTTTCTAGCGATCGTTCCTTTTAAGGGGCATCATTTGTGTCAAAAAGCGTCGACGGGAATCTTTGTCTCACGGTAGCTCGAAACAAAGTGTGTAATAACTTGGGGGCTGATTTACCTTTGGCGGTAGCGGAGAGGACATATCCACGGCACCGCCACCATGGCATACCGACTGAAAGCTAGTTTGACATGCTCTTCGAGTAAAGCATAAATGGCAAAGGCCGCCAAGTTCCCGTCGCTGGGCAGATCCCGTCCTAGCCTTAGGAAGACAGACCATTGCATTGGCACCTGGATAGTTTCAAGTTGTAGCGAGTACCCTACTCAGCATCTGATTGACCATGACAGCGCTTCTCCCTTGGTCATTTGGCTCCATCGCCTTGACCCTGAGTTGACCTGGACATGCTTTTCATTTCTTAGTTGGAAGTGATTGTATCGCTTACTATTGCGCTTGGTCTTTTTTTTTTTTTCTTTCGTAGTGGTGGATAGTGGGTAGATCTCCATTCATACGGGGGGTTGAAACCCTGCAGAGCAGAAGCGAGAGAGTGTGTGTGTGCAAGGCACGCGGGGAATCTTTTCTGGGGAGCAGCCGACCTGAAAGGGGGGACCTCTACCCCTTGACCCCGCATCTTCTGACGGGGGTTGGAATGGGTTACCATTGGACACTTATCACTCCACGGTTCGGTCCACAGGCTTTCATTCTTTCCATGTGAAAGCCGGTGGAAAAAGCAGGCTGCTGATCCATACCTCAAAGCCAATTTTGGGGCAATCAAACCCCCACTATATCGGTCTTTGTAAGTTGCGACAAGGGAGGATATTTACCCCGGTTCAGTACACAAATACCACCCCATCATGCCATTCCTCTTTCATGATACTGGTTTATGGTGTTTCTTATGGCTAATACTTTCTTGACCAAAGCCCCAAAACAAAATCAAAGCGTGACATAATTTGCCGATCATGATTGAAGAGATTCTCAAGACGGTATCCCCCACAGTTCTAGGCCTGCTTTTACTCGGCAGTCTGGTGCTCTTCAAAATCATACAGTGGACTGAAAAAGAACTGCGGATCCGACGTCTGGGAGGCCATGGAGCGTATGTTGATTCATGGCTACCGTTTGGTTTGTGGCTTTTGCTCCATCCCTACCATAGCCAGAGTTCTCTGACACCATCTAGACATCGACTTCCTCTACCAAGCAGTCAATGCGACCAGAAAGCATCAAAACCTTCCCCAGTGGCTCGCGCTGTTTGAACGTAGCGGTCGATGGACGGTCGAAGCCAACCCGGCTGGACAACGCGTCATTATCACCACGGATCCAGAGAACATCAAAGCCATTCTTGCGACGCAATTTGGCGATTATGGAAAGGGGGAACCGTTCCATAAGGATTGGCAAGATTTCTTAGGTGACAGCATCTTCACTACAGACCTGGATCAGTGGCACCAGTCAAGACAATTGATCCGGCCGATGTTCATAAAGGACCGTGTATCTGATTTGCACGTATTTGAGACGCATACCCAAGCCCTACTGCGTGAGATGGCAAGAAGTAGGGAAATTGACGTATCGGACCTGTTCTTCAGATATACGTTGGATGCTGCAACACACTTTTTGCTAGGCCGCAGCGTAGACAGTTTGAATACACCAGAGCAGGAATTCGCAACTGCCTTTGCTGAGGTGCAACGCTTGCAAAATCTCATTGCCAGATCTGGGTATGTATTCTAGTCATATAATTGTACTTGCTCTGACAAGTATCAAGACCACTAAACTGGATGATACCGAGAGGTGGGTTCAAAAAGGAGCTCAGAGTTATCGATGCATTCGTCGCTCAGTTCATTGAGCACGCGCTTAATCTTTCCCCCGCGGAGCTCGAGTCGAAAACGAAATCTGAGGAAGGTTTTACATTCCTCCATTCTCTAGCGTCTTTCACGCGGGACCGAAAAGTTCTACGCGATCAGCTCGTGGCTGTCCTGCTGGCAGGAAGAGACACAACTGCCTGCGGCTTGTCCTGGATCTTTTACGAGCTGGCTCGACATCCTGAAATTGTCCAAAGGCTGCAGGAAGAGATCATCGATCAGGTCGGCTTGGAACGCATGCCGACCTATGCTGACCTGAAGTCTATGAGGTACCTCAACGTAAGCCGTTCCACATCCTAACGTCTAGGTGTAAAATACGCTGACAATTCTCCAGAATGTAATCAATGAAGCTCTCAGGATGTATCCACTCGTCCCCTTCAATGTCCGCCTTGCCTTGAAAGACTGCACACTTCCTCGTGGCGGTGGTCCAGATGGACTTTCCCCCATAGGGATCCTCAAAAATGACAATATTGCCTACTCAACCCTGATCATGCAGCGACGGGTAGATCTTTATCCTCCTGGCTCTGAGCCAGAAAAGTTCAAGCCAGAAAGATGGGAAACCTGGCAGCCACGACCATGGCAGTATATACCGTTCAACGGCGGACCAAGGATATGCATCGGGCAGCAATTTGCGCTGACGGAGATGGGATACACGATCGTAAGAATCTTCCAGAGATTTGACAAGGTAGAGAACTTCATGGGACCGGTGGATGGAGGAAATCCTGTGCTGAAGGCGGAGATTGTATTGCAGCCGGGGCAGGGGGTCAGAGTGGGCTTCCGTGAGAGACAGAAACAGTAAATTATCTAGCCGTAAATAATGAACGCATATGTACCTTCTTTTTCGCTTGATATGTATGCTCTCCAAAGGTCTCTCCACTCGAACCTGGGTCTATATCCGTTCCCGGCACTAAACCTAAGTAGGAGTAGATCTGCCAAGACTACAGAATGACCACATCCAAAGAGTTATCCACAATCCTTGACGTCCATCGCTCATTTCCTCAACTTATGAAGTCTTCGTACTCTTAAATATAAGGATGAGTAATACTAAAAACTGCCGGACATTTTTTCAATCGGAATTACTCCTTTTTGTCGGCTAAATTCACTCAACAGGCTGGCGAAATTATTGATAAATGCGCCGATGCTAAACAAAACAGTCTGCTACCTAGTATCAGCACCTGTAAACATGTCAAAGTTCACTATTTCAGCTGCTATTTTGCCACCCGAATGTCGATGAAGCCTGGTTCAATTATACTCCACGATTTATCCTATCTCTACCTACTAAAGCGACGGCGTAAACAGCCGTCTGTGCATCGCATTAAGGCTAATGATAAGTCAATAATCAATTGAAGAAGAGATCGAAGCAATTACAGTCAAACCTGTTTATATCGGAATCATCGGTTCCACGCCTGTATTCCGATATATAGAGGTTTCCGATGTAACCAGGTATCATGTAAGCAAGATTATATTGATTCCTAGAAGCTATTCCCAGTAGTAAATACACCAAATACTCGTATAAGCAATCTTTTAATAAAGGCCACATTCCTGAGCGTCTACGAGCTTTTCCTTTTCTTGCTTTAATAGTCGAATTATCAAGGAACTTGTATTTGTCGAATATATAATCTGAAGCGCTAAATGAAGTCAAAAACCACCCGTACTTTTTTCCTACTATATACTACAATCTTTAAGGGTTTTACGGCCGTAGAGTCCGTTCTTTAAGTAATTGGAGTCAAAATACCATGCACGTAAACTGTATTTCTCTTTATTAGAAAGACTATAGCGCGGCTTTTTCTTTTCTAGTTGTGGTTGAATTGGGATCCCTCGAAGAATACGTACGCGATTTCTACGAGTAGGCATTTTAATAGAAAGCAAGAAGAGTGAAAATGAGTCGAAATACAATTCCCGAAGATTACTACTTATAAAGATATTTACTAATTTTGAATTTGGTACTATGGCCCCACCAAAACTTTATATCGGAATACACCCAAAATTCTTGTACCTCACTCCGATCCCGAAATAAAGAGGATTCCGGTATGCCCAGCCAAAAATCGAGCGTTCCAGGCCTCCCTTCCGACGTAAGGAGGTTTCCGATATAAGGAGTTCCGATATAAACAAGTTTGACTGTACTTCCATCTAACTTTCATTTCTAATTATTCTGGGGCATATATCTTAATCTAGCGCATAAATCAGCATTCTGTAATAGATGCTGTTTGCAGTAGCATATCTCTTTACTACCACATCAATAGGGTATTGCACGCATCCCCGTTCATGCGCGGCATCCATCCTGAGCTTGCGCACCAATCAAAATTTAATGTTGAATACTACCCCCAGCTCAGTGATCACGTGGGGATGCAGTGTCTTAAAATTTGGGGCGAATTCATGATACGGCCAGTCGCGGGCCAGGCCAGAGGTCAAACACGATACATAGCAGCAACTTTCTCCGAGATAATATGGCGAGGCAACCAATTTGGATTTCCCAAGACGCAATGACACGTGAGCCAGATTAGAGTCAGTTGCTGGTTTAGACTAATATAAGCCAAATTCTACCCTGCTGCTTTGAAGCTTGATACACAAATTATTTACACTCATCCTGCACATAAATATTTGCGGTTCTTGCTAGGAAGGAGATGACAGCCATAGATTAGGCTCATATCAATTTAGAGGTTTCTGATGACGAGATAGCTGGGGGGGTGTCCTTTATGACCAAGCAGAATCGAAAAACGGCTCTGAGGATTCTGATTCTGAGGGCGGCACTAGAGGAAGATGATGCAAAGAGTAGAACATCTACAATCCAGGATTCTGAAGACCGATCTGAATCGGACTAGGCTTAAATGCCACTTCCTACTCTAGAAGACTACGATTATGACGATGAATCTGATGAAGATGACCGCACTAATTCACGTTATGAGATGGAACTTTGGTGGTATCACTATTGCGAGGCTGATAAGTTGTTAACATCGGACAAAAAGCACAGTGGTAGCGATTGGAAGGCCTTCACGATGGAGGTGAACAACTTTGTTGGCAACGCCTCAGGTGCTCGCCGCTTGGAAGAATAAATATATCCCTTATAACAAACAAGGCAGCGAGCCTCTTCATGTTGCAGCTTTCTTCGGGCTGGTGAACTTAGCTGAAGACCTTTTATCACAGGATGCGAGTGTTGATGCGGTTTTTCCTTCTGGATTTACGCCACTCCATTTCATTACTGGATGTAGTTTGATGCATACTTCAATTGCATCCAGGTGCTTTTGCGCTAAGGAGCATCCTGCTCACTTATAGGCGAAGTTGGCCATAATGTCATGTACTACTTTGCTCTGTACGGTGGCGGTCCTTTAATACTCGATCCCCCGATGGATAATGAAGAATATCCAAGTAATAAGGCGAGTATAAACATCGAAGACGGTTATGACGAAGCTCCACTTCACAAATTAATGTCTCGAATAAAATTTCTGGTTGAAATTTTGAGAGCATTCCTCAAACGTGGAGCTGACGTTGATGCCGAAGACAAAGATTCTGAAGGCCCTCTTTACGAAGTTGCTTTTAGAGAAACATGTAGACTCAAATAAAGTGGATAAGTACAACAGGACGCCGCTTTTCTTTGCATGCCTTTGCTCTATGGGGAGCCGGGATGCATCCAAACCAACCCAGTGAAGGAACTAGTATGGCGATATTTAGTGATATTGAGTCTCGAGTCATATGAGATCGACTTTTTGATACTACGCTAGTATTAGTATGAGATATCTCGTGGAGCGCTAGTGTTAGTATGAAACTTTGATCTCATATTATATTGGCAATATACTAAGTATTGCCAAGGCTAGCAAGCCGGGTTAAAGAGTTACTGCAAAGGTTAAAAACAAGTAGAAATAAAACTTAATTTTTTTTGGGAAAAGCTATATTGTCGTATTATGTCACGAAGCAGCTTGCACGTCCCGCGAAAACTCGTTTTTAGTTTATAAAACCTAAAGCAACGTATGCGACATGTGTGTATTTTTACTTGTAAAACTAGAAATCAAGCTAAATAGGCTTTCGTAGCCCAGAAAAAAATGAGTCGTACGCTCGTGAGCACGTGCGGACCCATTTCTCTGTGACATATTACTAATTAGAAATAGCTTTACTTAAGGGTAGTATTATAGTATACTATAGTATAGTATGATATAATATAAGATTGCAAATTTTGCCGTGATACGTATGGCTATTTGAAATCTTATATTGCGTGGGGTATAGTATTCGATTTTAGGGGTCAATATATCATGATATTACTAGTTCCTTCACTGAACCAACCACTCTCATACTACTCGAAAGGCTTCAACAAGGTAATTATAATATTGACCAGATTAATATACCAACAGAGAGTGCCTTTGAGAGGCCAGCCCATGGATTTATCAAGATTTTAGAAGAAATTTTGAGTCTCATTGATCCTAATAATATCGGTATGATTAACCGTATGGACAGCGGGAAAGGCCATACCGCCTTACATTGAGCTGCACTCCCGCGCTCATGCTGATGTAATAAATGTTTTGTGCAAAGGCAGTGCCAATCTAGCATTAAAGGATGGCCCAGGAGAAGCTGGGAAAACCGCATTTCAACTCTGTCAAGAGCAATGGGCCATTCTAGGAGGGCACGAACACGAGAATACTATATCTAAGCTACCCGACTATGACCTGACCGCGGCAGCCAAGAATAAAAGGCTTTCTCGCCATCGCAGCAGAAATGGGAAGTGTGTTGATATTGCAAAAATTACTTGATGCGAAAGTACATCCGAATGAGCCGGACCAATTACGACTGGACACCAATGCTTCTCGCAAAGCAGTTCAACAGCACAGAGGTGGAAATTTTTCTTTCGAAGGGGCTCGCACAGATTGGAATGGCCCCCTCCAGACGGGACTACACATATGACTTTGAATCGATTAAAGTTTCAGATGATGAGCTTCTTCTAGAGCATCCTGGAGACCGCCGGGCTCTGTGTGACGGCAGATCATCCGGTTCCTGCCGGAGTCACAATCTGCTACTACGAGATACACATTGATGAAGGATCAGAGGTAAATGAACAAAGTCAACGTCCGAACCCGGAGCTAGCAATTGGGGTTTGCACGTCGCCCGAAAGTTTCCTTAGATTCCCGGGATTGGTAAGCGAAAAAGCCCTAAACTCCCATAGATAGGCATATCATGGCGATGGCGGTTGCTCCTGCAGCTCTGTGGGACATATGTCTAAAGGCAAGTCCCAGAAATTTGGCCCTGGAGACACTATTGGATGCGGTGTGGACTCTGATTTACCGAAAGTTTTTTTCATCCGCAATGGCGAAAAAAATAAGTAGGTGTACGTGTTTTTTGTTTACTCATATCAAATGGAAAAGCCTCGCACTTTTTACACTTTTTTTAGGCCTAACGATATTTATAGATGGTTTTTCTTTTGGTAATGTGACTGGCCGAATATTTCCTGTACTTGGCTTCCGTGATCGTGTCACTATTAGAACCAACCTTCGGGCCCACCTCAATGGCCAGCTGCTAAATAGTCCTGCGATAGTAGCGAAACTGCCGGAGGTGAGGTGAGACGCAATGCAGCAAAGATATATGAATATGATAATTTAGAGAAGGATAATACTTTGCTTTCAATTTTTAGCAGAGCTGCCTAAACAGCTCTCTTGAATTATGCTATTTAAGTCCCTTTAGTGCTTTGAATACATAGGGACTATGCTTTTTACAGTCAGAAACATATGAAGTTTAATAAAAGTGCTACGAGTCTCAGAGGGAAGGTAGCCCTCGCAGCAGAAGCCGGCACCACAAACAGTTTCTTTAGCTTATGACAAAACTGTTAAGGTGGACAACTTCCTTCAAATAGCTACACCTGAAGCGCCTAGCAGTCAGTACTTATGTATTATTTTTTTGCTTTTTCGAGAACAAGTCGATACTCTCTCTGTTATATGCTCTTAAAGGAACACAGGAAAAAGGTCATGTTCTTATACCCTCTTGGAGAGTTCCTCATATTGTAGGTGGAGTCAAGTCTTAGTGCTAGCCAGAAGATTGACTATTTCAAGTGAAAAATAATACATAATATCCTAGACGATTGTGTTTCGCTAGAGACTATAATTCTAGAAACTGTCGTAGGATCTCCCACATCCAACAAAACATATAAGAACTAGATGCGGAGGTTATTTTGGCTACGAGCCCACGAACAGATTCACACAATATCTAAGCACTCTTAATTCATGTGAATGTATTCCAAGTTAATAAGATATAATTAAAAAAGAAATTGCGATATTCCTCCCCCTTTCTTCATGCTCCAACTCTAAACACAACCCCCTCTCCAACCAACCACCGTCCAAACTCACACTAATCTCATATTGCACTCTCATATAAAACCCATATTTAGACCGCACTCCAGATATGGGTGACTGTCCCATATGTGGCCGCAGTTCGACTTTCCCCACGAAACCAGCCACATCCACGGCAGTTCCTTATGCACCCGTCCCTTACAAGCTCCTCCAGCTTCCAAAGCCTCACCAAGGATAAAAGTGTGAGTTACTGAATGGGCGACGGAATTCGCTACGACGCGAGCAACAGTCCCGAAACAAACTTCTCGTTCCGCTGGCAAGTCCCACAACTTTCTTCTTTCGGTCAACAAGCACCTATGGCGCTACACACATTTATTGAAAAAGCTGGTCCTCCATTGCCACCCAGGGAGCTGCTAGAAGATATAATCCTTATTAGACCTGAATGGGTGTGTTGGGTGATCTAGGCGCGTGTGCATATGCGAAAAGTAGGGACGCGCCGTTGGTGGGAGTGGATGAAAAGCGTGAACCGAAGGAAAGCCGGCAGGAGACGAATGATATGTTGAGGTATTAGAGCTAGGAAGCAACAATGTGATGTTTACAAGATTAAATTGGCTATCTTGAATCAAGCCTTGATCCCTCATTATGATTGTTTACTTCAGCCCCTGAATCCAAAATAAGTTAAGCGACTCACGTGACCATACCCCAATACCTCCCAGCTCTTATCTCAATGGACCAAAAGTCCAGTCGTGATCTCAAATTCTAAGCTTACCTCAATCCGCAGAAGGTTACTGGATCACTGCCCGGTTATACACGTGCTTGCATAGCTTCCTCATCCATGGATTCAAGTGCAGGGCGATTTGCTATGATCCAGGCGTTATATTCATGATCAAAGGACTTCGGATCACAGCGTCGCCCTTAGAACAAATTTAACCCTTAATTTTCATCTGAGTACGGCACAAGGTCTAAGGGGCAATGTGACAAGATGGACATGATCGGTAACATTCTTGAATGGCAGAGCGCCATCCTCCTCGCTCATGACGCCGCACGCCCACATAGAGAATGGCGTTTTCATAGATGCCAGGCCAGACCCACAAAATCTAGATCATACGAGGGAGGTCGCTGCTTTCTGCACTGTTGCGGCTGGGTGCAAGTTCTGCCATCACTTGATGCATCATTTACCGGAAACTCCTGACGCTCCCAAGCGGAGTCAATCACCACAACTTCAAGTTGAGTCACAACAGAAATGTTAAAATAGGGATACTCTTCAATGCTTCATTAACCTTTCGTGGTATCGTACATATATACCACACATCCCATTAATTCCAGATATCCTAGTCTTGATCTGAGCGAGTGATATCAAAACTCCTCCACAAGACGCAAACCTCCCTCCATTTTTGGGAGATCCGCTATTATATCGAGAATTATCGCCGCATCTCTATTGTGCGGGTTTGCCCTCTCTTTCTTCGTAAAAATGCGCATGACTCCCTTCGTGAGACGCTAAAGATTCCACGTCTTTTCGTTAAACCCAAACACCATGCTAAAAGAATGAATGCCCCCCCAATGAAGTCTTTTCTGTACACCAAAAATGCTCCAGTCTAATACATACAATAAATCCTTGAAATTGGTGAAAAGTACGCGGCCACGAAATCCCGAGAGATGCCAAGAATTACGACGATGTCTCCAAGAACCCGCTAGCAAGCTGCGTCCCATTGGTCGGCGTAACTGTTGCCTGCGTGCTATTTTTTAAGAAGCACTTCGAGTTATCCTGCGGCTTCGTTGGCGAGAAGATAACCCAAGTAGCACCCAAGCATTTTCCTCCAGGCACCTGATTCTCGTTGTACCTCGCGCAGGCATCTAGACATGCGGAGAACGTGCTGTATAATGAGCTTGAGATGTCGACGCTGCCGATACCCTCAGGGGCTACAATGTCTTTCTCACAAGACCGGAGGAAGCTGTAAGAGGAACCGGTGGGGACATAAGTCAGGTTGTGGATGGAGGGACAGCCGGCTGGGTCGACAATGGTGGTTTCGACCCTACCTGGGGCGGTGACTGTCACAGTCGGCGTAGTTGCTATTGTGTTTTCGAGTCTATAGCTTTTAGCATGTCTTCTTATGCAAGGGAAAGGAGGACGAACCTGGTCACCTTTTCCTTCTCCTTTGCAACCATTGACCCTCCTACTCCTCCTCCAATAGCACCGCCAATCAGAAACGCAAGTAATGCTATCAAGATTGTTGCACCAAGACCGAGGAATCTATTCTGTCGTTGTCTGTGCTGCCGAGCATCAAAATGCGATATGGGAGGTAATTGTAAAGGATCATGGCCGGCATGGGGAGTCAACGGGTCCAAAGTCTTTGTGGATAGAGGAAATTCCGGCGTTCGAGGAGAGGGGAAGACCTCTGCTTCCAACGGGCGATCATCCGGCTTCTTGTGGTAGAACAATCTCCCAGGCTCTTCAAAGGAAAAAGGCACCATGAATTTACCTGGCGATTCATCAAATGTATGCTCGTTGACGACCTCGGGCGCTTCGCTCGATCTCCGCGAGGGTTCGAAAGGCATCATGGGAGAGGGAGATTCATATGAGGCGTGAAGATGGAGTGAAACGGACTAGGCGCGGGAAAAGAGGCACGAAAAAGGGGGAGATGAAACGTACATGAAAAGGAGATTTGAGGGGAAGGATATAGCAGGGTATGAAATGGAAAAGCCTACCTTGTCAACGATCACGTTGTGTTCTGCGACCTTGATATCGCGGCAATGTGGAGGTGCGAACATGAGGCATGACTAGACGAAGTATTTTTCTGGGTTGGAGAAGAGGCGCAGCAAAATTGATTTTTTGAACACTACTCTGCCCAAAGAGTCGGTGCGCAGCATCTATTCCTACAGAATGGGCTGTATGATTGGTGAGCGGGTGTTTAATTCTGCCGTGCCACATAAAAGCGGGAATGCTCTTTAAAAGCCCAGATTATAACCGATCAGAGCTTGAATGTCTGTCCTGTTAATGTTGTTGATCGCAACAACAGTAGGCAGCAAGTGTTTCTGGTTTCTACTTACATCGGCTATTGATTAATTAAACAACCTGGCCATTTGACAGTCTGCCCGCGCACCATACCCGAAGGAGCCCCGATCTGGTACTGTGACATTGAAGAGTAGGAGATGAGTTGACAAGCGTAAAATTGATATTCAAGACAAACAGACGCCATTTCATCCCGATGTGGTGGTAGCGCAGCCTCCACATCGCGCTTAAGGTAAGTAAGCAATCGTAAGACGTAAGCCGCGCTATCGATTCTTTGCACGGCCTATCCAACCGATTGAGCAACAGCGTTACATTGAAGTTCGCCAGAGCCACCATATCTGCTTCTATTTAAGATTTCCCCGCCCCACCAATTCAACTGTAGCCTTATCATCTCATGACAAGCCTTCCATTACACTGCCTCTTGTTGAATTCATCGCGTTGGTATATTATTATAAGAATCGTAGCGTGGTCATTAGGACCGATGTTTGTCATAGGCGATGTGGGTTGAATTGAGGAAGAGTCCATTTGCATAATTGATGGCGTATTGTTAGGGAAGAGATGGAAGGTTGGGTCACCAGAGAACACGATTATTGCGGGATCTTCCCAAATTCAATCCCATGCCTCTTGTGGAAAAGTCTGATATTCGAGTATAGAAATTAAATCAGCTTTGGAAGCTACCAACAATCGGCTTTTAAGGCAAGACCTTGCTACCCAGCTAGAACAGCATGCGGTTCAGGACCATGATTCAAAGAGGTCGCCGGTGGAGCCGTTCTTTGAAGATGAAAAGACTAGTTGCGTGTTGACACACTCAAACAACACCGCTTAAGGCCTCGGCAAACTTGAAATCGAAATTTTGCGAAATGATCCAATTTTGAGGAGCACGGATACGAGATATTCTACAATTTCATCTCATCCCTCTTTGGAAATCTATCTCGTTGGCCATGTATCATAACATCCTTTGCACCACGCTGATGCTGCCGTAATATTCTCACGAGAAAGCGCAAGTTCTTGTGCACATCCTAGTCTCAAAGGTAGTATTTTATCGTAACAGCCTTCTACCACAAACAAGCACCCTGTGCAAGCCATGTCAGCTAATCAAATCCTACCAAAGATGTAGGTCGAGAAGAGAAGGAACTTGGTCATGAGAATAAGCATGGATGGTCAAATCATGTAAATCTCTCCTTATACCGCCAAGTAGAAGATTCATGAACTCTTGATTTCTGTAGAAAATTTCTAAACTAAGCTTCATAAGTCACCGTTTGTAATGAGCCGCCCGAGTCCATAGGCAGCAAATATGCCCTGCCGCTTAGCATCCAAGGCCATCAGATCGCTGAAGTCAGTCTGAGACAAGAGTCAACGACCCTAGTTAGCGAATATAGAGCCCTTAGGCCGAAAGGGCCTCGCCGTGAAGAATCCGATATCTTGCTGGAACACAACACTTTCGCTTGGGCAGCATAATGATCCCGTCACACACGGGCTGCATTCTGCTATGGCAGATGGAGCGACTGAAACGGGAGATTCGAGTATATGAGCTCTAGGTACCCAATGGACACTTGATCATCCAATGCACTACGGAGGTACGAGGGTGGAATTGGCAATATGTCTGTCCTAATCACAGGTTTGTCAGCGTGCTCATTGGCAAAGCCCTATTGCCTTCGCGTCTATCCCTATTGCTTTGTTTAGAGCCTTGATTTGGCCTTCCTTGACCGGTGACAAATAAGGGTTCTATCAAGAGGGGGGTAAGATAACTGATGCTAGAACCCCAAGCGATCTTGCTCGGGCTCGTCATTTTGGTAGGTGATATTTACTCTCCTTATATCGATGACAAGTCTTTCCATTCTTCTCGAGGCATTCAGCTCAAAATACTCAACACTTCAAGCACCGAATTGCTAGTACTATACTTGTAACCAGACCAGGACTTTGGACAACCCCAGACGCCTCGGGATCATCGCAAAAGGAGTCAATTCCTCGACTTGCCATGACTGACGGTAACTGGCTCAGACATCGTGAGCGTCAGGCAGAAGAAAATTGGAAGCACAAAGGTGCAGAGTTAAGATTTAGCTAAATAATGCAAAAACAACATTGTAGGTAATAGTAGCCATCGCTCTACCATCGGATTTAGGTATTCACAGCGCATCCGTCATGTCCATCCAATACGGTTGTGTCGTCCGGCGTCCTCGTCATGCATTTCCCTGATGACATAATAGGGAAGCAAGGATTGTGCAAACAGTGTGGTGTGTTTGAAGATAATCTGGCATGGGCACATCTAACTCAATTAGATGAGGCTAGAACAAAATCTATTCTCAAGGCATAACAAGGCTAAGTAGTATTGTGCATATCTATTTTAAAACCAACAGCACAAATGCTGATTACTCACATCACGAAGAGAACTGGTAGCAAACGAACTAACTTCTCAATTTCAAAGCGCGTGCATATAGATATTATATTGTTTTGTTGTAGCCGACTGATATACACTAATTCATGTGAAAAGGACAGCCAATTTTTGTATATTAGATGTCTCGACGCCTTCCATGATCTTCCATGACTTCTAATGAAAGGATTTATGGTGCACTTGTAGACAGACAGCACTGATTAAACAATCCACAGAAATGGCGAACATTCAATGTAGTTGGAAAATGTCGAAACAAGTGCAAAGGTCAACACAAACGACCTTTTCCATAGACGCCAAGCCCGCACTGAAAAAAAAACTTCCCTTTCTGAAGTTGAATTCAACACTGAAGATCTATTTCACTTCCTGAAGCACTCTTGTTTGCGTTGAAATTGCGAGCTTTTACGTCAAATGCACGTGCCTGCCTTGTAAATTATAAGATTAGGCTTTTGCATCTGCAACGCGAAACAAGCCTCAGGATTTCGTCTTCGATTTTTTTGAGAGCAGCGTTTTGAGAAGTGCTTGCTGTTCACTTACAACCTTTCGAAGATCTTCATTATCCTTACGAAGCTTTTCATCCTCACTAGAAGATGTTGCTGCTGCAGGATTGGAAAACCTGAAAATAGCATCCTCAAGCAGATCAGTAGGAAATCCTGGAGCTTCCAGGGTTTGACTGAGACGTTCCTCTCCAACAGATCCTGTGAACTGGGCAGTATATGTATAATTTCCTTCTGCAAGTTTCGGCTTAACAACAGTTACCGCCTGAGTCAGCTTCTTACCCGAGAAAGGAGATAGCATGAAGATATTCGTGACAGGAGCATTCAAGTCAGCTATTTCCCTTTGGAAATATCTGCGTGCGGTATCCCATTCTGTGATCTTTCCTGATTCATGCCCAGATAGAAGCTTCGTACCATCGTAGTTTAACCCGAGACAATTTATCCGACCAGCAGCAGCTTCTGATGAGCCGGAAAAAGGTAGAGAGGTGATCTGAACAGGTGTAGCTTGTACTCTAGAATCGTAGAGTGGGTTGACCATTGCATCAGGCTGGACCAGTTCAGCAAACTGTATGGAACCATCTTCGAAGCCAACATATACACCTCGATCGCACGGATCAAGGGTCAGGCAAAGTGGTGTCGATTGAAGGAGGAATGTCCGAAGCAAAACTCCCGAATGGTAGTTCCAGACCGTGACCGTGTTATCCTTGGTCGCCGAGATACACATATTCGTTGTATCACTGCTGTGGCCCAGAACGAGCGACATAACTGCCACACGATGAGATAATGTTCGTAGAGGCTCATGTGGCTCGGTCGAAGTTAAAGATAGAAGCCGGGGGACAGACCAAACGTGGGCGTTTGAATCTTCAGAGCCACTGAGAAGATAGGATTGTGTTGCAGCTACACAGGATACGGCTTGCAAGTGAGAGGCTGGAGTTGAGACTTGCCGCCCGGTACACACCTACAACAGTCAGTTTCGGCTCCCATTAGAATTCCCTTGGGAATGCAAAGGCTTGCCTCCCACAGAATCAGCCTTCCCTCGGCTGTCCCAAGTACTATTACTCCATCTCCGATCAGAGTCAAACAATGAATCCTTTCTTGAAACGATACCAGCGCTTCTTGGTTACCCCTCTCCCTTGAATACACATGTACAACAGCCTTGTCAGCTTGGGCAGCAAAAATATGAGTCGAGTTGGCAACTAGACCGTTTGACGGAGTAGAGCTTTTCTTGAATGATGAAACGACTTTCGGTGTGGGGTCCAATTCGTGGAGATAGATGCCCACATCTTTTGCTATGGCAGTATTAGCTGATTTCGGCTGGGCTCGAATTGAGGATATAAAGTTCTCCGTCAGCATGGCTCGAGGCGTGAGTGAGGATTTTGTGCGAGAGTGTGTTTATGCAGGAGAAAGGTCTGTTCCTGACAGGCCCCACGTCGGGGATATGACAGCTCGCTGGATGACGATGATTTAGAAACAGACACCGAGACAAAAGGTAAGGGATAGTGTTGACAGAGCGGGATAAAGTCTGCCGTTATGCATCTAAAGAGATAGGTCGCGTATGTGATGATGGGCGTGTCAAACTGACAGACAATAAATGTAAATGCCTAACCCAAAAAAAAAAAAAAAAAAAAAAAAAGGCTGAGGCTCTGCCAAGAACGATCTATATTTAATGCCAAGACTCAAGCTTCTCCCTTTCTAATCCGATCAGATGAATTTGACCTTTCTTGAGCTTCATACTTTCATACTTCAAAGTTGGGTATCGTCAAATCAATCGATCTATCTATTCTTCAAGGTGGCTTACTCTGTGTTCACAATGGGGAGGCTGAAGATATTGCCTTTCCCGATGATCTGGGTATCCATGGGGAGCATACGATGTTACACAAATCCCAATCTCACAGCAGCTGTGTAATCCCTTGCATTGGGACTCAGATGGCTGGTTAGGATGGCGTCCTTCGCCATACTTGACACACCGCTATCGGTTGATTATCCGATCAGCAGCTCTATGGACACCGGCCTCCTAGTTGCCTGCAATGGCAGCGATCTGGATCTTTCTATTGCCGCCTCCCTTTCCTTTTGTCCCTTCTCGTTTTCTGTCTCGAACGTCTTCTTCCCGCCAATAGAGGAAGCCAGTAATATGTCTTTATCGAGGGTCCTGCAGGGGTTGCTGGTGGTAGTACCTCCCTCCCTCCTTGGACATCGAGGTGTGACTTGGTGCCATGGCCTTGCTTAAGATGATTCAAGAAATGAAGCTGAAGTCAATCGTTTCATCATCGAAAGTAGTGGGCACTGATGGTCCTATATCTGCTGCATCTATCCTCTTTGACCTTGTGCTGCTCATGCACATCCATCCACATCTAGAATGCTGCGGCTCCCTTGCATATATCACGGCTGTTGATTGAACCGAGCCGCCTTTTCATTAGTATTGGTCGATATGACTGAGACCATGATGCACCCTTTTGATGGAGGGGGTTCTGTTCAAAGCAGTGCCCAGGGGTTCCGACTAATGGAGAAGACGGCCCACAACTTATATCAAAGAACCTGTCCTTCCTCTCAAATCCATTCTGAAGATCCCACTCCAACACAACCACCAGACTTCAGCGTACTTGCTGACCCAGCGACATCTACAATGCGCTCACCAGGCGCTTCAGTCCTGTCTAGTGGTTGCAGCATTGATCGAAATACATCTGCAGCATCACGACGATCTGTCAAGGTCATGAAGAACCTTCTTCCACTTAAACTCTCGTCCCCTCAACTTGTAAAGCAATCACCACCAATTCCACCTTTAACCCATACATCAACATTTGAAGTCCCAATTCCTCAATTGCCACACGCTCAAGCAGCATCGCAGCACGGAACACAAACGAAAGTCTCTAGTACTGCACGTTTGCCAATCAAGATACGACCAGATAAATATCGTGATACACCATTCTACACAGAAGTTGGCTCTCCGGTACCTGGCCGTGCATATCATTTCGATGACGACGTCTGCTTGAGTTGTTCTCCGACCGGATCTTCCTGTGATGAGTCGTGTATTTTCCAGGACTATGCAAGTTCGAGCGACAGTGACTACGAATCTGACGAGGACACATCCTATCATGGTCTGGGATTTGACTTCGGGGCAGTAGAGCCTCAAAAGTGCCCCCGGCCTAAAAGCTCAGATTTGTCCTTCAAATGTCGAGGAGTGGCTTCTTCATGCGGCACATCAATGTTCCCTGATGAAGCTGCTTGGCTGAGTAGTTCTATACCTCGAACAGATATCACAGCAACTGAGAGCCTCCTGCACCTCCCGTTGAAACACAACTCGATTGATCGTGATGCGGAAGGATGGTTGAGCGAAGCTAGTAGCTGTGAAGACGATGACGAACTTGTATGTTAAGAACATTTGACTCATGATCTTGGCTTATATTTCTAGGGATGTGCAACAGCCTTAACTTTACCGACGGTTCTAGCACCTGCCAGGGCCCATGTGATTGATGTTAATCTTCATCCAGTATCTCTGTCATTAAAAATCCCACCGAGATCTTCGTCACTTATCAACCATGATGCCGGTAGGAAAAGCAGGATGACTTTCAGAGACAATCCCACTCCCGACACACCCCATTGGAATCCTCTACCATTAATTCCTCCAGACTGGAAAATCAATGATGGCTCAAACACAGCAACGATCCAGCACAGTCAACAAATCCCGCCAAACATTCTTTGTGAACAATTTGATCTAGCCAGAGCAAGTCCACCAGTCTCTCCAAAGGAACAATTTCAGTGGGATGATATCTTGGCAAACCAAGTATACGGATCACTACCCGCAAGTGATCCTTCAAGAAACACTAGCTTTCGGACATATTCAAGTGCTTCTAATACCACACAGTCACATACCAACTCATTTGCAAGCTTGATATCCATAATGGAGGATTGCATCGTAAACTTTCCTTCGGCTCTTCTACTGCCGGTATGTGAATACTTACCTAGGCTGTTTCTACTGTAAAAGCAGCAAGGCTTCCATTCTACTGTTACTGACGACCATCACAGGATTCACCTCCCATAGCAGCCATCCGACCACTTCTTCGCGGGTCTTTGTTCTCATCACAATCACCTTTGGATCTGGAACAACAGAGATCGTTAGTATCCTTACGATACTCAGATGGCGTCGACTGGCGACAGGAACGTGGTTTTATCAGTCATAAGCTAAGGCCCGATACTCCTCGAGGTCTTCAGAGATCACTTTCTCTTTCAACACTCTCTACGTTTCAAACAGTGCAAATGAAGCCTCGATCTGTGAACGCTTTTGGGCTGGACACACCTAGGCCATATAGCACATCATGTTCACCGCATTTTTCGACCACTCCGACTGATCGGAAGCTGCAAAATATCTTCCCAGACTCGAGCTCTTTCCACAGAGCTGCACTCTATTCGCACATTCTTGTCTACGCCTTCCTCGATACACTCACTTCGCCTCAAGGCATACTCGCCACAACCTCATATACGTTACCGTCAAAGGTAGTCGAGGTCCTTGGAGCCCCGACTGTAGCTGCTCGACCAGCACGGGTCAATATCCAGAATGGAGTGGTAGTGTACCATGAAGATAGTGGAGGGGTCGAGTTGTGTCGAGTTGAGTACCTTCTTCATCAGGCTAAGGGATGTATCAGATGGCTCATAGCGGAGATGGGCAATACCAAAATTCATCATAACCACAAAAGGCCTAGCGATAACCTTGACGAACTGGTTCTCCGAGCACTTATCGAAGTCGTCAGAGGGTGCGAGCAAGATCTATCTACGTATTTCTAAGCTAGGGTTCTCTCCCTATCGGCGCTGGGTCTCATCTTTTGTGGATATATAGTGCGAGTTGATGAGGGGGTATTTTCATTAAATACTCCGCTCTTTCGCCCTTTTCTTGTCTCCTTAAGTACAAATCTTGGTTTCATATGAGCGTTTTAATCGATATTAGTCGAGTTACATTGGCGAGTAAATGCAAGGCTATTTCATAGTCTCGAAACTTATAGAATATCAGCTTGATATATTACTACTATACAACCTGTCATTGGAAAGCTTTTTAGCCTGTCTACGTTCATAGTCGAGCTACCAATAATGGCTCTCATTGATGTTCAATCCACCTATATCTCACGTGACACATAACTCAACGACCACAATCAATCTAAGAGTGCTGACAGCAATTTGGAAGTTACAAATGGCTCTTTCATTAACTTTGCATACCACCACTCAATATTTTCATTCATCGACGTGCAGAAGGATAATTTGAGTCGATATAATTCCATATTAACAACTACTGATCGACCAGGATCCTACCTGCCGAAGGTGGGCAGGCGGGGCGCTTGCCGATGACGATGACGGTGAGATGCTCATCCACAAACGAAAAGTTCCATTTTGCTACATAGGACATCACTCTCCCCTGAAACACAAGAATTTTCAAAAGTACACAAACTTTAGATCTTACACAGTGAACTGCCCAGCTCATCCTTACGCTCAATTCTAGGTACTAATACCACCAGCTATCAAAAATGCCTGCGCAAGGCTTCCCTCAAACCGGCAAACGGTTCGAGCCCAAGAACATGCTCTTCCGCTACTTAGGCGACACCGGGTTGAAAGTCTCAGTCCTAGGCCTGGGGGGCTGGCTCACCTACGGGAGCGACAACGGCGTCAAGGAAGTCGAGCAAACCGCTGCCTGCCTGCAAGAAGCATGGGACCACGGCATCAACTTCTTTGATACAGCAGAGATCTATGCCGAGGGGCAATCTGAGATCATCATGGGCAAGGCGCTGAAAAAGTGTGGCTTTGAGAGGGATGATTACGTGATTACTACAAAGTTGCATTTTGGTGACGGTGAGTCAAGCGGAAAGAGTAAGAGTGGGAGGGGTTTGAAGGAGAAGGCTAACGAGGCATAGGAAATGCCTTCCCTAACAACCATGGATTGTCGCGGAAGCACATTATCGAGGGTATGAAGCGCTCCCTTAAACGTCTAGATCTCGAGTCCGTCGATGTGGTCTACGCCCACCGCGCTGATTTCTGGAACACCCCGATGGAAGAGACGGTTCGCGCCTTCAACGCCATCATCGATAGAGGTCAAGCACACTACTGGGGAACCTCAGAATGGAGTGCCTTCGAGATCGAGCACGCCAAACATGTCGCTACCCGCTTCGGTCTGCAAGGGCCCGTCGTGGAACAGCCACAATACAACATGTTCGTGCGTGAACGCTTCGAGAATGAGTACGCGCCGCTCTACAAGCTCTACAACTACGGTACTACCATCTGGTCACCGCTGTACCAAGGGATACTCACAGGAAAATACAATGACGGCATTCCAGCCGACTCCCGCTACGCAACCGTATCTAGGGGCGAGGCCTCCAAGTTCGACAACCCTGAAACCAAAGCGCAAATCGAGAAAGTAAGAAAGTTAACGCCCATCGCCGAGAAGCTCGGAGGAAACGTCGGTTCCTTGGCTTTGGCGTGGGTGATCAAGAATCCTCACGTGTCTGTTGCGATTCTGGGTGCGACGAAAGCAGAGCAAATCACTGAGAACGTCAAGGCTCTGGAGATCTTGCCCAAGTTGACTAGTGATATCTTGAAGGAGATCGAGGAAATCCTCGAGAATAAGCCAAAGGCTCTTGGAACGCTACCCGCTACGCGAGACCAGTTCACTTTTAATAAGGCGCTACAATAGAGGTTAAAAACAGCCCATGACACAGACTCTTAACAATAAAGCAGAATACATATAAATAATGTAGATATAAAAGCAATAGATTATTTTGGGATGCGCCATCCAAAATTTTACCTCAGAGAAGCATATTTCCATCGAATAATTCTTGCTGTCCCGTCAATCTTCCAACACTTTTCTGCTTTTGATGAACAAACCCGCTTAAGCTCCACTTTCTCTGCACATATATCTCTTGGCTCAATCACGATGCTAGGCTCTCCATTGGAAGAAGCACTTTTCAACCCATGCAAGTGTAGCCATAAGCCTCCAAGCAGAGAAGTGCCATTGCCGAATAATTCAGGCTAAAGAGCCTATAGCATGGCAAAGAACCATTTTACGAAAAAAATAACTGCATCCCCATCCCCCGCATGTATTAGATAATCACGCGTGAGGAGATCTCACATCCATAATTTAAAAAGTGCATCATTTTCCTCCACGCAAGTCTAGTTAAAAAATAAAAAAGTGTAAAAATAACGATTGAGATCTGTAACAGACAAGATGCGTTTTCTTTCACCAAGGTATCTCTCAATCGCTCTCGCGGCCTTAGAAGCAGGGGTCCGCGCGCTTCCAAGTTCGATATACGCAGCACGGCACTTTACTCGTGCAGAGGATATCGAAGCTTCATATGACTATGTAATCATCGGCGGCGGAACAGCTGGGTTAACAGTCGCAGATCGATTGACCGAAGACCCTAAAAGTACGTTCTTCAGATATCACCGAAGAGCAAGGGCCTCAGCTAACGGACATGAAGCAACCGTCCTGGTAATCGAATACGGCTACTTCCAGCCACCCATAGATCCCGACTTCTGGATCCCGGGCGGCTGTACGGGCTCCTCCCTTTCCCGCCTCGCGATCCCCATCAAGCTACGCTATGCGAGATTGAAAAACATAAAAATAGAAAAGGAACGTAGTTCCTTGACTGACAGCTAATAGTTTCTATAGGGCGACCAGGCGCGATCCCGCGTTCCTACTTCTACAACATCACGGCAATCGGCACGAAACCCATCTCCGTCCTCGCAGGCTGCGCCGTAGGAGGCAGTTCTGCCGTAAATGCCATGGTGTTCATGCGCGGTACATCGGAAGACTATGATCGATGGGCTACTCTAGGAGGTAAAGGCTCGACCTGGAACTGGAAAGGCCTGCTTCCGTATTTCAAGAAGGTAAGCCCAGTTCTGAACGAAAAGCGTTTGAGGATATGAGGCTGAAAAGAGGACAAGGCGGCGAACTTCACGCCTCCGAGGAAGGAGCTAGTGGAGGAATTTGGGATCAAGTATGATGAGGAACGGTCTTGGGGCCAAAGAGGGCCGATTGAGGCCAGTTTCCCGAGTTTTCTGTATCCGGGGCTGAGTAAGTAACCGGCTGATGATGAAGCTTTCAGGCTTGTGATATTTATATATTCTAGAAACCATGCTCAACGCCTGGAAATCCGTTCCCGGCGTAAACGTACCCACCGATGGTTCCGCCGGCGAAGCAGGCCTCATCTGGGTCCCCACATCCCTCGACCCCAAAAACGTGACGAGATCTTATGCTCGACCCAGACACTACGAGCGCGTGAAAAGCCGGCCGAACTATCATCTCCTAACCGGGCATGGGGCTAACAAAATCGAGTTCCGTGGTCAAAATGGAGCGATTTTAGCACATAGTGTGATCATCACCCCTCGCGATGGAAACGGGACTTCCTCAGAGGTGTTGGCGAATAGAGAGATCATCCTTTCCGCGGGTGCAATAAACAGCCCGTACATCCTCTTTCTAAGCGGGATCGGCGATCGAGCTGTCATCGAGAAGGCTGGGATACAGACGGTGCGGCATATCCCCGGCGTAGGCCACAATTTGCATGATCATTCTTGGTTTTCTGCGTCGTGGCGATGTGAGTTTTCCGTTATGTGTTACCGTATGGAAAGGATTCTGAGAATTTATAGTTCAAAATGATGTCTTTCCCAGCCCGGGACTGCTTTCATCTAACGCGACCTTCGAGGCTTGGGCAAGAGAGTTGTGGAATCAGAACAGGACAGGCACGTGCTTCCCACCTTTGCAAAACTGGAGAAGCTCACAATTTCGAAGGTCCTTATTCCATTATCGGCGCCAACGCGATGGCGATGCTCCCACTTTCCGTTCTCGCACCGAACGGGTACGAAGCGCTGGCGTCCGACCTCGAGGCACAAAAACCCGCAGCCTTTCTACCGCCAGGAACAGACGCGTCGATCATCAAGGGCTATGCAGCTCAACAACGAACAATGGCCGCTGCGATCCGCTCAAACAATACAGCCTTCATCCAGTTCCCGTTGTCGGGTGCAGCAGGCGGCGCGCTATTCAACATGCACCCGCTCTCTCGGGGCTCCGTGACCCTGAACACTTCCTACCCGCTCAGTGGTCCAGTGGTAGACTATCGCGCATTGAGTAACCCCCTGGATATGCATATAAACATCGTGCTCCTCCAGGGCATCAGAAATTATTTCGCTCTGCCTGCCCTTGAGGCCCTCGCACCTATCGAAGTCGCTCCCGGAGCAAACGTCACGAGTTTCGATGCCATGGCCGAGTTTATCTCACGAACGTTAGGCCCGAGCGCATATCATAACGTGGGCACATGCGCTAAGATGCCTCTAGAATTTGGAGGCGTTGTGGATGAAAGCCTGAAAGTCCATGGGTTGAGGAAGCTAAGAGTTGTGGATGCGAGTGTGATTCCGATATTGGTCGGTGGGACAACACAGAGTACTGTTTACGCACTTGCTGAAAAGGTAAGTGATCGCTCTTGAGCGTAGATGCTTTATATTTAGCGCTGCTGAAAAGATTCGGGGGCTAATATTTGTGTTTAGGCTGCAGATCTGATCAAAAATGAAATAAAGGGTTGAAGGATGTGCATCATAATATTTTAAAGATAGGAAAATCATATTAAACATGAGGAACACAAAAGGGATAAATATAATTGCTGTTCGAAATATCAAACACTAATGAATTGTGCATGCAATACTCCTACACTATCTTTGAAATATTTCATTTTAAATGTCAAGACTAAAATGACCAAATTTTAGCGACGGATCTAGCAGAAATCGTACCAAGACTCGTTATAGTTCTCTGGGATCATGATATACGTTGATCTGCTCCATACATCCAAGTTTGCAAAGTAGTCTGTGTCAGGGTTACACACCTCATCCACACAAGGGCAGGCTTCATCAGTGACATCAAAGAACCTTCCACACTCGCAGAAAGGAGCCATCATAGAATCTTCAACCAAAGGAATAGAGATTGTTCCTCCATTTAACAGTCCATCCAAAAGAGAACGCATATCAAAATATCTAGAAATCCATGGATCTTCCTCTGTTAGTCGACGGTATGTGGCGAGCTCTGTCTGGATCGCGGCCCATAGAACGCCGATGGTCTTGCTTCCACCATAGAAATTGCCCGTGGTTGGCTTTGAATGTTGGCATAGCTCTTCGTCTACTTCGCCATCGGACTCATCATCTTCAGTGTCTGAGCTTTTGCTCAATTCATCATCACTGATCTCGATAAAAATGCGAAAGTCCTCCATTCTTTCGTGTCTGCGACGAGGTGGCTTGGATCTGTCTCGTCGCTCATCTCTAGCATGACGCAGCAGTGTGCATAACGCTTTCCAGCCAAGTGCAGCATCTTCGGTCCATCCTGTCAGGAGTGATTCTGGGACACGTTCTGATAGCTCAAAGGGGTCCAAGAGCTCATGGCTGCATTCTGTGGCATTGTCCCGGCTTCTTAAAGCATCCAAGGAAATGTGCGCCTTCAGCTGAGGATCTGCGCCATTAGCCAGAAGACAAGTCAGGCAAGCAAGCATTCCAAATAAATTCTCGCCTGGGCAACCACTTCTTGCAAGATAGAAAGCGATTAAAACGAGCGTGTGTAATGGCCTCAAACGCAGTTCCTTCCCACAAGCTTGACATTTTTTGACAAACAAGCCACTCGGGTAGTCTATATCAGGTGCAAAAACAGGTCCATAAACTCGCCCAATACTATGACACACAGCTTGAGCGGAGGTGTGGCAGAACATGTGCTTCCACTCGAGCGGTATTCTAGGCTGCCCTTCCGCGAAGAGCTCGCGGACACATGGCGAGTCCGCATCCCAACGTCCGCAAATGTCCACTTCTTCACCTGTGAACCGCTTCATCTTTGCCAAATTGTCGTCTACGATGAAGGGAAGGCAGCTTGTATGTGACTTCAGGATTGTCAACATGAGGTTGTCCAGTACGGTGTGCCCATGATCGTTGACAAAAAGTCTCTGTACATTGTGATTTTGGGCAATACTATTCAAAGCAGCATCGAGAAGGTTACAGCAGGCTTTTGATCCATCAAGAAAAGATGTCAGAAGATGCAGCGGGTATATTCCAGTATTTTCTAGATTAGTTTTTGCTACTTTGGGAAGCAGTCTCCAGAATACGTCTTCATTTCGAGCCACAATACTGAAACCAAAGCTTTCTTGGAGGAGTTCTTTCTGCGAACGGCGAGTGGCTTTAACAATTCGCGCCATAGCCATAGGTATCTCTTCGGCCTTGAGGTTGCTGAATTCGTTGCTTTCTAGAGCTTTTTGCAATCGCTCTTCAAAGGTCCGTCTGTCTCCATTGGGTGACCACCTTCCTAGGCTCTCCTCTCTATCTGGACCTAATATGGAGTCTTCCTCGTCATCAGAGAACTCTTCACCATCATATCGATTTCGAATGGCAGCATGAATTGTCCACCTGCACAAAGGCGGAGGCTTCGTGCTTAACCTCGCAAGAACAATGGCAGTATCTTCAGATGCAGGGGTGTCGACGTTTAGAGGTGTTCCAAAAATAGACCTGGGGGTGTTTCCGGCCGATCTATTTGCTTGGTCGCGTTCTCGAAACCGATCAAACTCAAGGAGGTCGAAATTCCATTCACGCGGGCCATAACCCCAATACTTAGCTGTCTTAAATGCGAAGAGCCAAAATTGGTAGAGATATGTAGTCAGCATCCTATAAATGTGTCAGGAGAATTGAAAGAATGATTCAGGAGGCATCTGAGAGCTCTTTAAATTACCTTTTTTCGACTTTACCCATCTGCTTCATCAGATCTTCATGCTTTGCTTGGACAAATAGGCGAGCACGATTTTCAAGCTCCATATTTCTGATTGCTAATGTTGTCGGAGTAGGATGATCATTAGGTGATACAGTGTTGTTTGGGGAGCAGATATTTGAGGACGTTGAGTTCGATACCTTAAGGAGAGTAGGGGTGGGTGGGAATATGGGAGAAGCGTGGTCGATAATAGGGGAGGATGACTTGAAAGCACGATATGGCAAATTCCATGTTATAAATCTAGTAGTTCAGCGTTAGGTAAGGCGACTCAAGGGAGGCTAATTGCTGAAAGACTTACACATTGTTCCCGAGTTGTATATTATTGTCGGCAGCTTCTTTTTTCTTCTCCCCCGTACTGATGTGCCTTCTAATCCGCTTCTTATCAATGGCGTAGCCTTTGTATGTGACTTCTGGTGTTGACATGGAATTCTCCCTGAGACGCTTTCCAAGTGCGACGATGGCGGCATCTTTTACAAAAGAAGGTATGTTCTTGGTAACACCCCATTGGCCAAGGTAGTACTTATAAGTATGTTCACTAGCCGTTAGGATTGGTTAGCCTTTGAAAGTGTGCAAGAATTGATGAGAACCCACACAGCATGGAAATCGTACTGATTCCGCATAATGTTAATAACAGTTGTTAAGGGCATATCTTGACGGACATATAGATCCAAGATTATAGGCTTGAAGTGCTCCCATCTCTCAGCCTGCGATTCTGGGGATGTAGCCAAGCCTTGAGCATAAATGCGATCCATTGTTTGGCGGCACTCAAGAACTTTATGGTCATAGAACAGTTTGGAAGTCTCTGCAGTGAAGATGATCGATGGCACGGATATAGATGTCTACATAGGGGGGAGATGTAGTTATAAACATTGAACAGGAAAGTATCGTGCCCATCGTGTCCATCGGGGCCTTATATCATGTATAAATGAAAGCGGTTCGGATCCCTCTCCTAGGCAGAAGGCAAGGCATTCGAGGTCCTCTAACCAAAGGTCGACTGGCGAATCAGCAAGGTTTCACTGGCGAGACGACCATAATCATTGGCCTCAGAAACCGAAGTGGGCGAGGCTGCGTAGTCGAATTGGGGACACACGCTGGGATTCCCATCATTGGGTACAGCAGACGAACATAGATGCAAGATTGAGTTGGAACGAAAAAAATAAGTAAGACCTTTGTAATGGTGGTGCTCCTCGCTCAGACAGAGACTGGAAGCTCCCTCCTGGTGACAAAGGTTGACAAGCCAATGATGGGGGATTAGGATCTTGGAATATGTAGCACAGATTCCTTGGCTCCCCTCTTCCATGCGGCTTCGCGGCAGCTGCCACCATGCTCCGAGTACGCCAACGACGATAATGCCCCATAATAAAAAAGTGACTGGCCTATGGGTGGAAAGGTTGCTGTCCTTGGCCAGGCCGTTGCGTGCGCCATTGACCATTACGGTTGGAGGAGCAGCCCTGCTCCTGGAAACCCCTTGGCCTTTTCCCAGCACATTCGTCGACTGGCCAAAGGACATTGAACACATCCAAGATATCTATCCTATGTGTTCCAGGAAACTTTAGACAAGGGTTCGTGCTCAGAAAAACATCTTCTGGTTATGAACGCCGATTGGTCTGCTAATACTGTGATTCGTTTCTTATAACGAGGCAATAAAATTATGCTTAATTCAACCCTGGACGCCAGAATCCCCATGGGCACTTTGCTCGAAGCGTGCACTCATGGAGTGGCGAATCTCTGTGCGGTATTAGAAAGCGAGAGATGGAATCTTCATTTGGAATGGATATATTAACGATCATCTCGTGATTGTAGAGAAGCTGATCATTGAATTTCCGCCTTCAATCAACTGCTTCACGTCTAAACACCTCTCGATCTGCTTGCCGTACAGCAGGTGATCAGTCAGCTAAGAACTCAATTAGCGTTTAGCTATAAGCCACCATCATGACTACGAAGAGCGTGAGGAGTAGATCGAATTATGGCAGGCAAGTCATCTGTTAGCTAGTGCAACTCGAGACTAACAGGCACTTGTTGCAGGAGCAGTTCCGCACAGTCTCGGCACCATCGGCCTATAGCTAGCAAAGACAGGGCCTCCGTCAGCAGCTTAAGCAGTAGTAGTATATCATCAGAAACAAACGAACACTCCTCAACCGCCGCCTCCAGTAGAACATCAACGTCTACCACAATGCTCCAGCCAGCAACATACCATATTCCAATGTCAAATTACCACGCGGATATTAGCCATGACCCAGAGCATGACCTCGCCCATGTCGGTGCACAATTCAGGTCCCGCTTCCATGTTGCGGACGCGCTTTTCCAAGAGACGAGACAGCCAGCTTCATACTACGCATATCATCATTCCGACTTGCAGGAACAACCAATGTCCGAAATGGAGCAAGTTAGTGATTGTGACGTCCCGTCGTATGTGGATGTTCGGTTTGCTGAGCAGGATGCTCTCTCCTGCCACCCAAATGTCCGGAATGTAACGGCACAAAAAGGGTGCTCATGTGGCCAAACGTGTGAGCTAGGTTGCCCTATGGCTGCCCTGGCGCCACAGTGCTGAGCTACGACGTTGAAGTGGCCAAAGAGCCATTGATTCTGCGAGAGATGGTAGGCCGGAATATTTGCTATGGTCGCTCAAAGGCTATGAGAAGCTTTTGGGCTCTGTGGCGTACGCATGGCCGTGGTAATTATGTGTGCTGAGCTACAAGGATGGTTTTCTTAACATATCTTGTACCGTTGGTTTGACGGAAGAATTGGAAGGATGAGATGACTGATTTTTGCTGCAGAAGGGGGATGGAGATCTCGTTTTCCATAAGGAGGAGTCACGAACTTTGACAAGCAAA
Organism: Bisporella sp. PMI_857; assembly: GCA_021307315.1. Lineage (NCBI taxonomy): Eukaryota > Fungi > Ascomycota > Leotiomycetes > Helotiales > Helotiaceae > Bisporella > Bisporella sp. PMI_857. Next base: position 141,369 of record JAJSPD010000074.1, read on the forward strand.
GCTATCACGTGATTGTCAAAATTAGCTTTCCGGTGTTGCATAACTATATTCGTCCCTTCAGGGTCCAGCGGATACCTAAGCTGATAGATTCAAAGAACTGTACAGATGATTCTTAAGTGTCTTCATTCATAACTCATAACATGTGGGATGTCCTCCTGTATGTGCCATTGCGGCGATTCCGATATCCTATGTCCATGCCATTATTTTGTGTAAATCTTTTGTCTCACCATGTATCTGGCCCAAAATGACCGCCCTCAGGCACCGTTTTATAGGGACATGCATTCCAGTCGCAGCCTTGTTTGTATACTTCCGTACCCCACCATTTGAATCCACTTGTCCAGCCTGGAAACACAAATCCAAAAAATACAACCACGATCCCAAACGCCAGACCAGAATCTAATGCCGCACTCAAGGTCATCGTATATTTTGCCCACCATGCAGTCGCTCTCCGTTTAATTACGTAATTGAAAATATAGCAGACAAGTGCCCAAACCGAGAAGTTTAGCCCAGTGGCCGGTGGAATCCAGCTGAGACTTCCGAATAAGACGGGGAGGTTGATTTTTCGGACGATGCTCGACTTCCTTTTTCGTGCATATAGCCACAGAATGATAGGAGCTATTGCGCCGATTGGGAAACACCATACCAAAATATGATAAGTTGCGCTTGGCCCAAAGAACTCTCCTGGTCCCACTACTCCCCACAAAATACTGCCATTGAAATGCACACGAGCGAGAGGACAGGTGAAGCCATTGATCGCTTCTGGGGTGCAGATGCCAGGAACATTGGCAAACATCCAGTTCAAGACACCAATTTGGGTAATAGATGAGACAATTGTTGCAACCATTTGTACCGAAAACAGAATCCTTGGCGGAATCTTCATGTAGTGACCCAGCTTAAGATCCGAAGAGAATTTGATCCCTTGGGCTGAAGAAATATAGCCATAGGTCACAAACACCATGTTTGCAACTGGGCGTCCAGGGAAAACAGCACCACAAACAAGTTGGCATATCAAATAGATGCTACTGTGCTGGTTTGTAATTGCCATGACGATGCCAATGGGAATGAAGAGAACCGTGCAGATCCCAAGGGCGAGAAGTAAGCCGTACCATGGAAGGTGAACAGGATAACTAGATAAAATTAGAATTAAATGAATGCGTCGGAGTGGTGTACTCACTATTCACAAACAAACATGCCCACAGCGGTCATGCTCACAAATGTGAGCAGATACCAGCTCAATGGGGCATCCTTGTATTTTTTCATAAGTCGGTTATGGACATCTTCTTGACTAATGATATTCTCCATATGTGAATCTGTCCTCTGTACTCGGGATCTTCTAGTACTGCTATCCGAAGATGGTCGGTCAGGAGAAACACCCTCTCTTGAACCAGGTACCACCTTGTATATTGGTTGTGCTTGCCCTTTGACCTCCTTTAGTGACCTTATCCATTGCCTCCATATATCCTTTCCGTGCCAACAGGCTGTATGGGATAAAAGGGATGCGAGGGCGGCGAATTGGAGCCCATAACTTAACATATAGGTAATGGGTAGGAAAACCCGACTGTAGTTATGATATGCTTCCTTATCGAAAAGAAAATCCGGGGTCAAGATTCGGCTTACGTTATAAATATTTCCAGTATTATCGAACACTGACGAAGATAATATCGGCATATAGGACGAGTTGAAGACGTTCTTATAATATGCGATGGGAGCAATGATCCACATAACAATGACAAGACCTCCCACAACATTCATTGCAGCCCAAAAGGGGGTCAACAATGGAGATCCAATATAAGCAATCTGTGTCCAGTCGAAAGTGACTGGAAATAGACCAAGGCCAGATGCAACGCCAAACAAATTAGCAACCACTACGCTTTTTGGCCAGATCCAGGTAATCACACTGAAGTAGCTCAATGCTGGGAATATGAGGCCAGGCAAGAAATAGAAGATGAAGGCTGATAGCCAGACCACGAAGAAGAATTTCCAGCGCGTAATCTTCCATCCATTTGCAATTGTATTTTCCTCTTTGTGTAAGGTTGTGAACATCGCTGCAGACATGAGAGTGCCTGGCCAAATCATCCCGCCTGGTCGAACTAGAAACCGCCTGGCAAGACCAGCAAATGTATATCCAAGGATCTGCGTAGATAGAATGAGTAACAGCTGATATGTGATGCTGACTTTCTGGTTATAAAATTGCGTTTGCTCAACAATAACATCCGTTGCAAATGCAAACCCAAAAGACACATTGCTACTGATGTATACGCAACTATGCTCTTTCTCGTTCCATCGTCCTTGAGCAAGCCAAAGGCGCAAATTCCGCAAATTCCCATTCTGCGGTTTGCTTCTCGTACCGTTATGGGTGTTCGCATCCATATTAACGTCTAATTCTGACGAAGGGCGACTTCGCACACCATCTTCAAATGCTTCATCCGGGTCGCCCTTTCTTTTTAATAATTGATCCCATATGAGGCCGAGGGGGTGCACCAGCAGAAGTGCAATAACTGGAGTAATTGAAACACTGGGGTATCGTAAAGAAAAGAACAAATTCGTTGACGATCCTAAAATGGCAAATAACATAGAGAGTGCCCACATGCGCGGGGTATTGATCGATAAGGATGTGTTGTCTATAGCAGATACAGATGCTCGAACCTGCGGATATGGAGAGTTGTCCCACGGGTCTTCGTCGTCGCTTGCGATACCGTCCAAAGTACCGTCTCCATCTGGTATGTCTTCTCCTTCCCCGAGTTTGCCGGCCGCGGCCTCATCACCCTTATCTGCTTTTGCGGTTGGTATAGGCACTCCGCTCATCCCATATCTCCCATCCAAACTAAGTTCACGGCGGAGACTCTCCCCAGCATCATCTACGCTTCTGCCTGTTGTGTAACCAAAGTCTTTCGAGGGCCTGCGTCTCTTCTTCGGAGATTGTGACCGATCCTCAACGGTATTTCTCAAGCCAGAGCCATTAGCCCTCTTTTTATGCCTCCCACTTCTCAAGTGGTCGTTCTCGTCATCCTCGCTGTTGTCTGTAGATGCGCCAATAGGTGTCCCAGCCGCGCCGTAAGAACCTGTGCCAAAGCCAGGCGCCGACCGCAGCAGAAGAGGGGCTTTGGACATGAGTCCTAATAGTTTTTGGAGAGGGCTTATATGTTGTCTGCTCGTCAGCTCCGTCGTCGTCGAGGCAGCATCGTCGTCACTGTCGGCGTGGTGCTTCCGGAGAAGAGCGGTGTCAGATTCGGGGTCAAGATCTTCCTCGTCGTCTTGCGGCGCGACATGGGGGTTTTTATGTCGTAAGGAAGAGAGTGGGATGTCCCGAGATTGTGTATTATGAGCATGAAGACCAGCAACCTCTTGCCCCTGACCGCCAGCTGACCTGGAAGGAGTCATTCGAAGGGAAATGTGGGCTGAGGCAACCTGCTGGAGTGTATCATTATGCCGCGCCAAGCGACTCTTTTGAAGGCTCCCACCAGTGCGACCTTCCCTTTCGTTAGGACGATGCGGCTACGCGTGGGAAAAAAAAAAGAAACGACGGGGTGGAGATGGAGCTACTGATGTACAAAGTGTTTTAGCAGGTTATCGTCCGTACGTTTTTGGATGTCAATTATGGACCCCTATATCAGAGTGCGGTAGCTGTTCCGGGCTTGGAACGAATCAAAAAAGTTTAATCAAGCAAATGCGTCCCGCAGCAAAGAATGCATCGAATGCATCGCTGGGGCCTGCACGCATTAATCACACCACAACCCAGATTATGGACATTTTATGGGGCAGATCCGCGTTATCTGATCAAGAGATTACAGGTACAGGCCTACAGTACCCGACAGTACTGTATAGTACTACTTTCGTTCCCTTTTTTCCAACCACCGTGGGGGACCAGCCGGCAGGTGGACTCGAAGAGTGATGAACTAGGGGAGAGGGAGAGACAGGGAGAGAGAAGGAGAGGAAGAGAGAGAAAGCGACACAAGCCCTACAGTGAGGTTGTTGCCGGTGGGCAGCAGACGTTTATTTTTATTTTTCAGAAGTTGCTGCATCTGAACGTTGCAAAAGACGGATCCAGCATATATATATTTATGACTTCATACCCATGGTGGGCAGCCAACTAGCGTGCTATGTGCTACAACAACAGTGTATGGCTGCGCTAAGGGTTACGCGTGATGTGATGATCTAATGCCCTGTAGCTCATCTCCCCTTCAGGCTGGTTACCAAAGGCTTAGCAGCCTGTCACAGGGCTTGTTGTTTGGGGGGGGGGGAAACACATTCCTGATCGACTTACACAACATGAAGGGGCAGATACAATACCTCACGAAGTAGTGATACAATAACTTGAGACAAACTATCAATATCCTACTAATAAACATGTTCCTCAGCTACGACCCGGAAGCTTCGTCAAAGAAATAAATATCTTTGTGGCAGAGAGGCAAAATACCCCAGCCATCCCTTTGATTCCTGGCCACACACACATGCTCTCTCTCTCTCTCTCTCTCTGCTGTGCTGTGCTGGCGCTCCACTTTCTGGTGGATAGGCAGGAAGCAAGCTCAATCAACCAGATTCATGACAGCTCATCTCTGAAATCGATCCATTTACCGCTGTCATTAATTTGGATGTTCCCCCAAGGAAGTGGGGGTTTATTCTCTGCAAGCGAAATCCAGACCAATGTTCCTTCAAGCTTTCTACATACTCCATATTGTTGCTCACGATGGCTCTCATGACTCTCTACCGTATTCCATCTTCAACAGTCACTGCTTACAATTCCAGCCTACCAGTCCTTCCTCCTTCCATGACGTACGCTTGTCTGACATATATATATATCAGTGTGAAAGATTGGATCAAGTGGCTCATGAATCATATCTTTTCGAAAATATGCTCATTTACAACAACGAGAAGAATCAGATCAGCTCCTACCAACGGTACCCCCACTAGCCAATATATGAGATAGATTCTCCATGTTGATCAATTGCAGCCCCATTCTATCTAACCAACCAATACTGCCAATACAGGCAAACGCAAATCCTTGCCCAAGCCTCAATGGCATAAACATACGGCGCTAATTTAAATCTCCACAGCACCTTTGCTAGGGCGGAAGGAGGTCTAGGACGCTCAGGTTGTACGGACTTCCACCCATCCATTAGTGATCTGATTTCTATGTTTCTACGAGGCCATATTCTGTCATGCCTCCAGATTTAACAGCAAGGGCGTCGTTAAACTTGAGAAGGCAGCAGCGCTCATTACAAAGTATACCACAGCCTTGAGCTTCCAATTGAGTAGTGCCACAACGGCAAGCTAATGAGCTACCAGCTCCGACTTAACTCTCAGTGGCCATGACATTTCGAAACAAGGATATATTCATGACTTCTTAGGTGCCATCGTCGTATTTCTAAAGACCTTTGCTTTGTTTTTGTTCCAGCCAAAACGGCCATGTGAGGTATCGCGCATCAAAGTTCTCCTGGCCTTCCTTATTTGCAATTCATCATTGAAACTCAAACGGCAGAATTAAAGTTGACTCATAGTATTATCACAGACATATACTAGATTGACCAGCGAGACCAATACTCCAAAGAATAGCAGACAGCTCGAGAGAAAAATGACTGCCTTTGTATTAGCATTCTTGAATGTAGTAGACATGGCCTCCAGCGGTATAAGCGCCAGGAATAAACACCTATAAGTATCAAAACTGCATACTTATCAAAGTTTCAAGCCAAAGAGACAATTAGGAGCCAGTCACTCGTGACAGATAGATTGCAGTATACGTCATCTCATGTTAACGCGTAATTAGAATTAGTTCCAGTAAGTACAGCTTACCTAATTAAGTCTTGTCGCCTGAATGCAACGAATTGACGGACTTCGTGATGAACCAGAAGGGGAAAAAAACAGAAAGTTGAGACTACTTAAGCATTACATATCCTCACAGCAGATCACTGGTTCAGATTGGAGAGTGTACCAGTAATCGATGTCCAGTGAAACGAAGACATCAAAATAAAAAGTTCCCTTATAGTGACGCAGACTGCAATCTCAATCAGAAAGTTGTCTGACTTATCAACGAATGTCCGACGTTACGTTTTGATTCATGATTAAGTTAGCGCAATCAGACACTTTGTCCCACGCCGTTGCAGCTTCCTAAAAAGACGGCTATCTCAATACACTGCCTAGCTTCTGCATATCTTACTTCCCAGGAAACATTCCAATGGTACACATGACATCTGGATCTAACTGCACAGTCAGCTCTCTCAATCTTCTCAAATCATCAGTCCTTTCTGGAAAATCCGCATAAGTCTTCGCTGCCGTGGAGATGATGATGCATAAATGAAACAGTTCGTTCCATGGCTCTGGCATGTGCGACCCAGTATTACGACTGTGTGATTTCATCAGCATATTGTACTCTTAAGTCGGACTTGGAGAAGATGAAAGTGGCCTTACGCTTCTGATATGTGAGACGACGGGGCCACTGGCGTCGACCCTCCTAATGTCGAAGTACCTTGACTTGAAGTACTCTCGACCATAACACCCCCTAACTGACCAGGTATCGCAACCTCATCCCGGGTTGCAATACGTTGGCTGTCGCTATCGCTATGTATATCCCCATAACTCTCACCCTCCTGAATAACAACACGAAAGTCAAAAGCGCCCCTCGCATTTCTGACCTCCCCCTCCCTGCTTTCAGGATCCCTTAAGAACTCCTCTATGGCCACCACCTTGTAACACGGACCATAGCGACTCAAAGGGTCCAATGCTGGGTCCTGAAAGATCAGGACGTCGCGACCTCTGAGCTCATCTGGCACCGCGCGATCTCGCTGCAGATACATCATGCGCGACTCATCTCGGACGGGCGGTTGAAAGATACACCCATTATGCGCTGCTCCTCCGGCGGCTAAGACGTTTCGGATATAAGCTTCACGTATCTCTTGGGTTGGGAGGGGGCGGTGGGAGGGGTGCATCCACAGCCCGCTGGTATCTGAGCCGGATGATGTTTCCTCCTCACCTTTCTCAGAAACCGCATTCTCAACCTCAGCTTCAGCGCCTCTACTAGCACCCGAAGCCGCACCATCCTCGCTCGCTCCCTTCCTACGCCGTTCTCTAGGCAGTGAAGTATCTGGCGTCACCCTCCGAGAGAGAATCCAATCCTCACTCGCAGCATATACCACGGCAGTTCTCGTAGGCGGTTCCTTCGTCAACAACATAGTAGGCGACTCCCCTCCTTCAATCAAAGTATCCTCCGCGAAATAGCGCCCAAACTCTTCTAGCATCATGACTCCCAATTGCGGACCTCCCAGATACATCTTGGATCCCGGCTGCCGAGGAGAAGGAACCGTTGGGGGCGTGGGGGAATGGGCAGCAACCTCACTCGCGAGCTTGAGCTGTTGTTTTATCATGGCGAGGATGGGCGCCGGATGCTGTTTGGTGCGGATTGCTGTGCGGTATGCTTGTCGCAGCTTGAAGATTGAGAAGCGGAGACGGGACCAGGCTTCGTTTTCGAGCCATTTTGGAGGCGTCATATTTGGGGAGATCTAATTGATCGAAGATGGAGGGATTTGCAGAGAAAGCACAGCTAGGTGGTGAGGTGAGAAGGATGAAGTATAGAAAACTACTGGCGCTTCAAGTGATTAAGAAAGGTGAATGGAGTGGTGTCTTTGAAGCGAACAAGTACTGTAAGGTGCATGGCTGAGTGCATTTGAAAGAAGGTGAGCATTGGGGCATGTGAAGTTGCCTCACTATTAGAAATTCTATAGTCAACCTAGATTAATGGTGCATCATAACACGCCCGCACTATTAGCTTACAACGTTCCTTCTTCCGGAACAATCTATGAGATGCCTCCAACCCAGCTGTTAATAGACCCTAAATATCTTACTACCCGCCTTTCAACTTCTCACATGCGCCTCCTTAAAATTTTCCTCTCAAAAGATTCTGCACCATCTCCCGTCCCGTGACCCAACTCGTTCTCCACAACGTTGGGAAATCCAGCGTGCTGGTGAATGTATCCGCATAGCCGAAGAATAGCATAGGAGGAATCCAACCACGAGCATACTCGAGCGCAAAGCAGGCCTCAGGCATCTTATACTGCTTGACGTCTCCTCTTTTCAAATGGTGAACGGAGCCTTGGGGATAGACCTCGGGTTGGTAGATACCTTTGCCGGGTGAGTAGGCGACCTGGGTACCAGAGAGGATGTGGAAGTAGTCGTCGGCGGTATGACGACCAGTGTGGCCTTCCGTGCCGATGGCGGTTCCTGGGTTTGGTTAGCAATTTCGCAGCTTAAAATCCGAAGGAAAAGGAATTTCTTTACCAAAAATGATAAGGTATTCAGTTACGCCTAGTTCCCGTGGTTAGCCGGTCATGTGATTTTCTCTTCAAGGAGGAATGGAACCACATACTCGCGTGGATAATGTACATGGCGCCCATCGCTCCTCCGGCGTTGTTCAAAATCCACTCCTCGTCAAGGTTCACGCGGCTGCCGTGCTTCTCGCTCAGCTCGCTCACGATGAACTCCACTACCCTGGTGGTGTCGTTGCCATGCGCGCCGAGAGCCCGCTGTGACAGGTCGTGCAGCTCGGTAGGCGTGAAGATGTAGAACGACTCCAGGTTCTGCTCGAGGACGTAGAACAGCGCCGACAGTGCCGCAAGGACGAGCGCGACGATGCTGAGGCTGTTGAACGATGAAGCGGTTTTCGTCTTGGCCGCCATTGCTTGATGAGAGTCCCCAAAGTGGTTTTCGATGGAAAAAGTGAAGGAGAGGAAAATCGTGTTGCTATTAAAGAGCGAGCGCGTGGAAGAAAGAGACGGAAGGAAATGGTCCCCGCGCGGATGCAAATAAACGTACGGAATCCACGGGCAGCGACAAGGAGAAAACACGAATTCGAAGGTGCAGGAGAATTTTGATATTGCAGATGTTGGGGATATTAAATGCGGGAAGGCTGATCCCGCAAGCGGCTAGTCCTAGTTGGGGAATGAACCCCTTTTTTACTAAATCGTATTCGGGTCACGCAACATCAGCCAACCATAGAAGAGGTTGTCCTAAAATCATGAATGGAAGCATTCGAACTTAGAGCTAGGTGATGAGATGAAACTAATCATTTGTCACAATATAGCAATGATGCTCGTTGTGAGGAATTTCACTGTTACCTGCTTGTGGTTAGCCGGATTAATAATTTACAGAAATTGAGTTCTTCAGAGTTTCTGTCTAAATTGCACTGAGACAAAGCAGCCTATGGCTTGTAGTTTGCCATAAGCTATCCAAGCTTATTCAGGATGCTTGCTGACAATTGGATGATTTGTAGAAGCAAATATATACAACGACCATGTGACGACGAGGCTAACAAGCAGCCTTGCATGTGTGGATTTTATGGGCCACCGTAATTAAGTTCTTGCGCTTCTCTAACGACTGATATTGACAACATCAAGGCCATAGTTCGTGCTCCCCATTCAAATCGCCAACATGTCGATGTTCCGGGCGAAGAGGCTCGATCTTGGATGCTTTGTCAATATCAAAGTCATACGTGACCACACCAAGCGAAAGATCTTTGCAGAACACGAGGCGGAAAGGTGCGCGCAACCCGGTTTCCTGATTGAACCTCAGATTTCCATCCTGCCCACTGTTGAGCCCGAGAACAATCGCTGATATGTGCCCTTCCATAGACAAGCTCTGCGATATATAATCAGAAACTTAAGTCTGCCAGCCAGAACTCGCGTCCAGGCGCAGCTCGAATTGAGCCAAATGCACAGCTATACCCGCTCCACGCAGATCCGAAATAGGTGTATAGAGGGAGGCAAGGCTAGAGGTGTACTAAGAGATTTCAAGATGACGAGGGTATGTCGCTCGCTGGGACGTTTATTTTGGGAGGTGAGTGTAGGAGCCAGAGGCTGACGGCACTTCATAGTATAACTTCAGAGTCAACGCGCTCGCTGGATCAATTCCAGGGGTAAAGAAGGCACAATGGTAGGACTTGCAGCAGTATCTTCGAGTAAGGGACGGTTCGAGGGTATGTTGCAATTGCGGGGATTGGCTTCAATCGAGGAATTCCATTCACATAGGTTGATGCTATGATGTTAGATGCGACACCTTTGTATAACATTTGACAAATAGAGCTGGCGTTGGGGATCAATTGTAACAAGAATTATACCTCCAAGCGGCTTGCTCAATGCTAGGCTACGTTCTACCTGAGGCTTCTTCATGGTTGATTAAGTGGTTTTTTTTTCAAGAGCATGAAAAGGCTGTTTCCGAACCCCAAGTGATACAGGGTTACTTAGTAGTCCTCGATTCTTGGTTATGTTGCAAATTATCGGAGTCATCAAGCGTAATAGTCAAGCATTGTATTGAAAATTCAAACAAACGGCAGCCCGTCTTGATTTGGAAAGCAAACAGAAAACAAGCATAGCACCTTACTTGTCTACCTCGCCTTGTACAAGCCTTGCAAAGTTATTCTTCTTACCTGAGAACTGCTAATCACCATTTATGTCAGGCTTCAGGTTACGGACTTCGCACCTACCTTGATTTTATGGCTTCCTTCTTATTTCTTCAGAATCTCTGGCTAACAACAAACAACCGCCACGAAGGATATAAATCTCTCCTATACCCTTCTAAGTAACTCACCATTGTGTTACACAATTACAATAAGTCAACATGTACCGCCGTCTTCGATCTGGTCTCCCGAAAGACCCAGTTTACCCGTCTAATCTTGAAGGATTAGGGTAAATTGATTCATTATGTTCGGGCTACATGTTTGCCAGCTAACCTTCTTTAGATACTACATCAATGAGAAAGATGAGATCCGCAACATCGAGAATCCAAAAGCCTACTTCAAGTTCTTCCTCACCAGGAACGATCGCTACAATGCTCTTCAGAGGGAAGCTATGAACGGTGAGCCAATCTCTTAACGTTTTGACTCCATTCACCACCTCATCCAAGTTTGACACAAAGCAAAGAAAGACTCGTCTATTATTCGATATACTAATGTATTGTAGAGAGCATCCGCAAAATTGTCTTCGATCGTCTCATTGCTCTCAATCTCGACAAGATTCGCCTGCCCCTCGGAGCTACCGAAGACGAACCCAATGTCCCAATCTTCATCTCCTCCAACCTCTCATCCCACAAACGCATTGTCGTCCTTTTCTATGAGAACAACCAGGACCTTGGGATCTTTGCTCATCGAATTCTCGGAGGAAATGGCGGTATCAATGTTGGATCTGCAGTAAACTTCGTTAAGCATATCCAGTCCTTGAACACCAAAGATGGTGGCGAGGCACCAGGTATTGTTCTCGCAAATTTGGGTCAGCTTCGATGGTGGCGCCGCGGCAAAAAGGCATGCACACAAGTCTCCTGGTTTGCGCTTCCCCAACACTCAGTTACTGATCCACCATACCTTTTCCACCCTGTTAAAAACACGATTCCAGGGAACCGTAGTACGGCTGAGCATGTAGATTACATCTTCAACCACGTCATCAAGGAACTAGCAAGCGCCAATGTGAAATTGGATATCGTCGGTGTCTCAGAAGGTGCTGTCCGCGTTGCTAAGTTTCTGAACGATGAAGCCAACTTCGCAACATGGGGAAGCAGAGCCGAAGCTTTCGCTGCCGTAGCTACTTATTTCCACGCTGACGAGATCACCAACTCTGCATTCGGCGAGTGGTTCAAAAATCGTGGACGCGTGTACCTACAATCTGAGTGAGTTTCCTTTCTTTTCTGCTCCTCTTCTATCACAAAAGCAGAGGATTAACATGTTTCCATGTAGTGAGCCAAGCGGTACGCTACTTGCTCCACCTTCAGGTACAAAGCGTATTCCTGCACATGGCGCTCCCATATTTAGTCTTGGTCAACCATACTACAGCGAGATACAGCTACCACATGGTTATAAGACAATTATCGACTGGTTTCAAGAGGTTGCGTCCGACGAGCAGTATGTCAATCCAACTTTCGAGGGATTTGATTTTGATGATGGTACGGATGAAGAGCCTTATTGGTCTAATAAGGATGACATGTTGCATGATGAACTATTGGTTAGTGACAAGAAGGCAGAGGAGGTTGATGTTGAGTAAGTGTATGGGGGTTAGCCCAGCTGAGGAAAGCTGGCGATCATTTATGGGAACGGGACGGCTCATTTAGATCTGATGCGGGGTGACTGAGAGAGCACAATGATAGATACATGAATCACAGAGACATTATACTATGTTGCAGGACACTCTAAATAATGCAAAGTTGTTACTCCTCTCTGTCCTGTTCTGATGCAGTATCGCAATTTTGCATGATGACATGTTGGAAAGACATCCAAGGCTATGAAGGTCATAAGCTGTTCGTTCTATTACATTTTGTATAAACCCTAGCCCATCCCTAATCCTCCCCTTAGTACAGGCGCCTGGCGTATGTGCATTGAATAGAAGGTAATGAAGAATTGAAAAAGACACCTTACGCATGGCGTCCTGTATTATAAAGAAAATCGGTATGGTCTAGGCATCAGATGCATGACCATCGCATTACGCACAATGCGATAGTTGTGCATCATCCTGAGTCGTACCTCCTTTATATCCTTGCAAAGTATGTACGGTTGTTAAAAGTCGTCCTCCCCGGTTTAAAAAAAAAAAGCAGACGCTCAAATGGGCCATCCCAACGCCGAGCAAAAGAAGTGCATCCCATCTTATCTCCCCATCTACATGACAGCACACTTCGAGTCGTCCTTTCCACCGTTCGACTTCACGCTAAGCGCTACTCTTGCTGCCTCTGTGAACGCCTCATTGACTCCTCTATTCCGCATCGCCGAGCACTCCAGATATCGCAATGCATTGATCCTCCTGGCGACCTCGAGACCCTTATCATAATCAATCATGTCCTTTTTCTCCTTGCGCGCACCCTCTGCACCTTCCGCCTCGCCGTCCTCGCCTTGTTCGCGGAGATCGCATTTCAGAGCAACGAGTACAAGCTTGACGCCTTGGCAGTTTTCGGCGATCTCGCCAACCCATTTGGATTCGACGTTCTCGAGAGAGTCTTTAGAGTCGACGCTGAAGCAGAGCATGATGCAGTGGGTGTCGTCGTAAGAGAGGGAGCGCAAGCGGTCGAATTCTTCTTGGCCAGCTGTGTCCCAGAGGGAGAGCTCGATGTGTACATTGTCGACGAAGATATCTGCGCTCCATCAGTAATGCCGCAGAAGGGGTGATCGAGAGTTTCTTACCATGGACGTAGTTCTCGAAGACAGTTGGCTCGTAGACCGTGGGGAAGTAGCTGTGACGTTTGTCAGTATCTGCTAGCACACCGACTGCGATGGATTGGAACCGCCAATGGACAAGCTCACCCTCTTGTAAATACGTTTAGCAGCGACGTCTTTCCACATGCACCGTCCCCTCTGCTAAGTATCAGCGAATTGCTCGATTAATTACCAAGCGCGTGCCGAGCTAAGGGAACACGCATGCTGTGTTGCTCCTGCGCATGGCATTGTGCTCCCAGCTCGCGCAGCAGATACATACAATAACACTAGTTTCCTCTGCGTAGTTTTGTTTCCTCCTAGACCGCACGGCATCTTGTCTAACAGTGGTGTGCAATAAGTATGTCTAGTTCCCCTATTTAGATGCGACGAAACTGTAGTCTTGGTATGGGTACGGTAAGTTCGCGGGTCGTCTAGCAGTGAATGCTGCGATGTAACGTAATGAGAGATCTGTTCTTAACTATGTGCGTGTATCGTGTGGTGACGAAAACCTTCGTCAGGATGAGGCTTTGGGGGATCCAAGATTTGGGGATTGCGGATTTGAGTTAGGATGCGGAATAGCCAAGGCTAGCCCAGAGATTTGCCTTTTGAACTTTTCCAATTCCAGACCCTTGCCACCAACCTTCTCCCTTCTGATTCACCTTCACTTTTCTGGGGTAAATGGAGAAGGCTACTTAATCATGAATTATTGTTCGATTCGTAAGCTATTATTCAATTACGAGGTCTAAAGTTTAAATCAGTTGTCTTTTAGTACCTGAGACATGTTGTTATTTATACACTGCGGCAAAATGCGATCTCACATACTCTTACAACTCCGAGCGAGAGCGGTTATGCAAGCCTTTTATTGACGTGGCGCAGGCCGCAGAGATCTACACATGGAAGATGAATTCGTGTTAGGCTGTGGCTGATGCACTGAAGGAGGATGATTGGTTGTATGACATGTATGATGTTGATCATGTCGACTCGGGACTTGTCAGCTGGGTTTTGCCAGCTGTACTCACAATGCGATCTACCACAGACGGACAACTCAACGAACAACATACTTGATGACTGGTTGCAGCATTTTCTCAGCCTCTTGACAAGACGCTAGTTTCGATCCTTAACCTCCGAGACAATGAGAACTTGAGGCCGCCAGCAACACATATGCGGAGTCAGCAATGCAGAGAACTGAATGCGATTCGTTAATAGGAAGACATGGACACACTTTCCAGAACTTGTTAGTCAACTAGGAGCAAACAGATGGTTTATGCATGGAGGAACAATCCAGCGACAACAAACACTCGTATCCTGCTCAGGGCCAATAACCAAAGCGCACATCCCCAGCTGATATCTGTTCTTTACTCTGCCAAGAAAGGATAGCCCACTATGCCCGTGGTCAGTCTCCGCGATCCTTTAAGACATGGCCTCAAGCCCAAGCATATCCCAATTGCACCAGATCACCTTTCTATCCGTAAAATCGGGCTTCGGTCCTAGCGACCCAGACTACAAAAGAAGCTGGTAGCTTGACTTTGAATCCGTCAGCAAATCCTGGCTCTCATTAACATGAGGTCACTTGCTGTCATCTTTGGGGAGCACTCTTCTGTCTTTGCATCCACCGCTGTCTCTACGACTCCAGGATGTGCGGTCACGAAATGGCGAGTGGGATGTTCTCTCTAGAGATATTCAAACAGCTTTGTAGAAGCAATCTTGGAGGTTGCATATGAAGAATTCCCAGGTACATATAGCAAAGTTGCAATAACACTTGTGAAATTGATCACTCTTGCATCCTCAGCCAGGATAGCTACTGTCTTTGCGACTATGAAAGTCCCTTTGACGTTAATTTCATGCCCATTGTCCACGGAGATATCCGCAACACTCTGGATGTCTGGGAGGTACCCAGCGTTAAATATCAGGAAATCCACTAGTCCGAGTGTCAATTTGATATTCTGGAAAGCTGGTGTGACGGATGCTTCATTCGAAACATCGGCCTTTACTACTGACATAATAGTCTTTGGATATATGGTCTCAATTGAGTTCATGGCGTCGACAAGCTTTTTCTCTGTATGGCCAAAATGGCTACCTTGGAGGCGCCTGCTTTGGCAAATACTCGGGCCATGGCAAAGCCTAGTCCAGTTCCAGTGCCCGTGATGGCAATAGTCTTACCTTTGACCCAGAGCAGCAGGGTCATCGCTTGCCATCACGCTGTCTTATATTGATCAGTCATGGTTACTACAATAATAACTTAATGGTAACTCACTTGATCTCTAATAGTCTCTATATCATCTAATGGATCTATTGTATCTATTTTGAAACTGATTTGGTACGTAGAGGAGATTCCACCGACGTTTCATATTTCAGAATCAGCACGTGTTAGCCAAAGCCGCCCGAACCTCATCGTCTCTATGCTTTACCATTTCTTCAATGCTCATTCATCGCAACCTTCAAATATGTCTCTCCACTAGGGATCTCCTCAAATTCTTTAGCCAGATTCATTGCATCATTAATAGCATGGTTAGTCCTGGACCTCCTTTTGTCATCAAGGCTAAAAGTGCAGCAGGCGCCGCAAGTCGGTCAGCGATTTAATAGCAACTCATAAACTCCTCATCTAACCTATGTTTTGACAATTTTATCTTATATGCAAGTCATGAGCAGGAGATGACTGCATAACGATGTAATGCCCTGCCAGGCTGAGCTTCACGTGGCTTGGTATATTCTTTCATGAAACAATATAAAGCCTTAAAAAAAAGGACGTTTCATGAATGCTTACAATTTAAGGCCCTGTTTCACTGCTTTTTCTTTCATGGTGTTTATGTCAAGGAGACAAGGTACAAACAGAGATTCACCTAGGTCATGGAATTTGCTATCGAAAAAGACCTTTGCCAAGTCTGTTACGGCTACAATTGTATGGATACAAGTGGACCAAATCGTGATACCAGAGTCTGCCTCCGATTAGCATGTGAATACTGTTGACACTTCTCACAGCCGTATATAACAGACTCTTGCAACGTAATATAAACCATTCTCAATGAAAACTTTTATGTACGGTAGGAATGCGCCAGATGCGACCCATTGTTGAAACTAACATCTTTCAAAAGGCCGCCCCAAAAACATTGGGTATCATTTCTCTAATACAAATCTAGCCTCCCAACCCAAAATAACTTGATGCCTTTGTATTCCTATTTATGTGGATTCACACATTGACCCAACTCTCTTGCCTTCCCTTGTGGGCAGAGTTGGCTGCCTCAATCTCCACTACCAATTCAGTCTGTTTTCGTATCTTCCCCATCGGGTTCAGCTCATATGAGTCTTTGTCGTCCGAAACAATAGCTTTCTGGCTATCGGCATCTGTCTCCATGTCGATTCCACTGCCATTATGAATGTAGCCATGCTTATTAAATCGATTCCCAGAAACAACGACGGTATTACCAGAGGTGGCGCCGGTCTTCTTGCCCGACCTCTCACCATAACTGGTAATCTTCGAGCGCCAACCAAGCTTGAAGGAAATCTGTCGAAGGATGGGTTGCAGCGCTGGGAAGCATCCACACCAAAGACCAACGTGTACTTCGAGATCTGTCCAGAGACCGATGGTTGACATCTTATAGGGCCTGTGCAATACATCAGTCGAGCAATTTGAGATGAACCACAACAGGGGCTACTCACGAATCAACCGCAAAGTCCATAGTTTTCATAAAGTATAGACGCACGATGCCTGTTACGATAGCGAATATACCGACACAAAAGACTAGGAAAACTTGGAGCATCTTCCAAGAAAATATGGTGTTCTTATAGATTACCCAGATCGGAAGCGCCATTAATGCTACGTCAATGATGATACCGATAATTGCATGGGCATTCATCATCAACTCGTTAGATTCTGTGGAAACGCAATTTAGGCCCGGAGTGAAAGGTGGCAGCCATAAGTCCCTATTAAGGTTATTGTCTCAGTATGTCGATGCGTCACACGCTTGATGGATACGACGGGTACATACTTCACGGGCTTACACTGAAAAAGTTTATAGAAGAAGCAAACAATTGTCTGTACACTTATAATTCCTGCAACAATGTATACGAGGATGACATATGTCTCTAATAAGCTGTTAGCAATCTTTCACTTGAGGAGCAGAGGGAACATACTGTCTTTGCTCAGGCGAGGTAGAAATGCCGCGATTGCCAAACGCACCACGCCCGCTGTCCAGAAGTAAAAGAGACTCTGAGTTACAATAGACTGGATCACACATATCAGTTTATCCTATCATTCGTATCAATGTAAAATAGCCCACCTGGAAGAACTTGAGTAACAAATTTTCGGGAATCAGTTCTAGATGAGCACCAGAACCCCAATCTGCAGCTAAACTCTCTATTCATCAGCTACCACATTTTGAAATCGCCACCTATGTGAGGATGAGTCACCTTTGATATCCAGAGCCGATATTGTCACACAAGATAGCTAGCAGCCGTGGTTAGACGCAACACTTGAAGATGGCAGGCGATCACATACATACGCGATAAACGCAATTGCATCGTCCAGTCCAGGACTCTTTGTCATCATGAACCTAACATATAGTCGAAGTCCAATGAAGACGGTCGAGATGGCAATGAGGGCGGCATTAAGAGCTCTCTGGGTCTCTCCTTTGTAATCGGAAGTCTCATAGAACTTCGTGCCTTCAGGCCATACTATTCCGGACGCCATTGCGAGCAGGTGGCTAGAAATCGACTGACAACGGTCCGGGGAAGAAAGATATGCTGCCGAGTGAAGATCAACGAAAACTGGGGGAAAACTGGATACAAAATTATATATGTGTTGGTCAATTTCGGAACGCCACAAGTCTTCGATCAGCCGTCTGTAGTGATTAATGGGATGCTTCCAGAAGAAAGACGCTCAGCCCTTGCCACCATTTGTTACAGACTCAGGTTGCCTCTGATCCCCCTTTAACATGTTCGTGTTATGGAACATGGTTCAAGTCAGGTTCTGAACCTCTTGAGGAATTCGCTAGGTCGTAGTCCCTGCAAGCTATCGAAGCCAAAGTCAAAGAGCAAGAAGCCTGTCCAGGTTAGAGGTTAGAGCTTGCACATGCCAATGTGACGTCTATACCTACTTCTACAGAGGTAGAAGAATCCCTATCATTCCCCGGAAACGAACTCTTGCTTTCGGACCATACGATAGGCTCATGACGAATTCCATTTTCGTTTGTCGGGGTCGGATAAGGTTCCCCAGTCGAGCAAGTCTAGCCTGAGGCTTGGTGGCGCATTCATCCCGCATTTCAGGACCCTCAAATTACTCCATGCTATATGCAAGCTGCTACCAACACAATCCTCGTATGATTCTTCAACGAAGGAGCTAATATAGCTTAACCCCAATCAGAGTGCTGGAAGTTTTACGTGTGCTTTTTTTCCCCTTCTTTGTCCTGGCTTTTGGCAATAATATCTGACGATTCTTCATTTATAGGAGTTGCGAGTAAGACATGATTTTGGATGCGTTCACGCAGATGGAGCCTACTGCCGGATTGGCAATACATTGGATGATGTCGTGCTGCTACTTACGAGAGCCCTTGCTGTGATTTGCTCTCGCTCAAATTTGAGTTTGCAGGCATTCCACGCTTTGATCTATGTTCTCGGTTGACCTTCCATCTAATTTGCTACTACCACTTGAATTTGAGCTTACCAGCATGTCGTAATCTGATCTGTTCGTCTGTTCAAATCTCAGCTTTGTTTGGTATGGCTTGACTGTAATTTGGGTTTGCAAGCCTACCACGATCTGCTCTATCGTGGTGATCCCCCATCATACTATGGTACAGGAGTTTTGCCTCGATTCCAATTAGGGTTTGCAAGCATGATACAAACTGGTTGAGCATCAATCAGAGGCTTGGATTCTTCTGCTTTTAGATCTTGGGAGAGTTTGATCTATTAGTCGGATGTCTGTTCCATCCGCATTTAGGTCTTTACTTAGTTTACATACTAGTCGTGGGGCTATGGCGGCTACATCAACCACAGCAAGAATATAAAATTGATTTATTCCCGCGGAATAATCGAACATCATCAAACATAGTATAATACGTGAAGATGAAGGCGTTCAGCCTTTCTCCTGGCGGGCATGAGGAATCCAGAATCCGTCCCGCTTGGTCCTCTTTTTGGGGTTATCGGCTGGGGAAAACCGCCTATGGCAAGGGTCCCCAACATCCCTTGCATTCTTCGCGAGCGGTTTTTCGAGGATGTTATGACGGCGGATTGTGGCTGTAGACCGCTTAGTACAAAGATATTCAGCAACAACTGCATCCTTTCCGGATATCGTTATTGGGAATCCCGATAGCCGGAATCAGTACTAACCAGATACGGCATAACGACCAACTGCACAAAAATGAGGGATAGCTAGCAGATCAGAAAAGGGGCGTTCGAACTTCCAAACTCCTGCAACAATTCCTTCACCCAGTTTTCGGCCAAACCCTAAAAGTTTCTGCGATAACTGATTGTGCTAGATAAAAAATCCTAATGGTTACCTATAATTGTTACTACCTGCTTTACCATCATGACAACTGTTTATTGCAAAACAACATGATAAACAGTTATTATCACTGGCTATTCAGTTGATATGCAAAGCTGACCTGCTTACTCCACAAGGACTTAAAGTGGCGCTCAAGGGTCGACGTAATAACCCACAGTAATCCCCTACAAGTCGATGGCTTTCTGAAATCTGACAGATATCGAGCGAAAGAACATGAAAGAATCTTTCGCCAAGGTCTTTCACCATTAGACTGAATAAACTATGTATTCACGGTTCCCCGACATGAAGCCCTTCGAAGCCCACCAATCATAAGCATCGGCCCAAAGACATGCAGCGAACGACTTCATGTTAGCCTCAGGCATAAAGGCTCTGGACAGCCCAGAGCTTACGCGATAAACCTGTAATCCTTCAATAATGGGGCGGACCTTTGACGGTTGCCGAGGATGAAGTTTTTACGCAATCCTGGAATGCTGAGAAGACTTGAACGAGCCTTCCGGGTCCTTCCCGCATCGTACCATGGGGTTGGGTTGAAGCGAGACACGCAACGGGATATTATCAGTTTTCATCTGCCGTATCGCAGAGTATGCAGGCTTATTATAGGCTGTATCTCTTCGTCGACCCTTTAAAGGAATTGTCAGACCCGCCTGTGGCGCTACCTTACATGGAGCTCAAAGTATTGAATAAACAGAAAAAAGAATGTTCCCTTCCAATTCAATCCATTTAATTGGACGACTCCAAGGCTGCAATTAGTCCTAACTATTGATTTAGCATTGATGGCTGACAAAGTGCTCTTACATTTGAAGTGGTGGTACGAAATGGCAAGCGGTGTATTGCATGTCACCTAATCAGAATATTGCTCCACCCTCCCCTAACCTGTCATTTTCCTTTGCATGTAAGTCCTTCCGTGCATTCGGTAATCGTATATGAAGAGCTCACGTCTTCAGCATCATCTTTCCACGTGGCAGCCACCCTTCAAATATCCAAGGCGGAAAAATCTCAAACATTTCTGCCAGTCATATTTGATCTCAAGATGCATCTCTCTTCGGTCCTTACCACGGCACTCTTAGTGCTCACACAAGCTGTTTCTGCGAATCCTATTGCACAGACAGCGGATGTTGAGTCCACTTCCGATGAAATTTCTGCCTCCTCAGATGTGGCGTCCACCTCCTCACACCTCCTGGTCCGCAAAGAATGGTGAACACCTTGTTACTCCATAACAGTGTTTTTGAAATTAAAACTAAATATCATAGGAGATCCCTTTCGAAAACAGAGCGTCTTGCATACATCAAGGCGGTCAAGTGTCTGCAAGGAAAGCCATCCCAGACCTCAGCTGTCTACCTAGGTGCTAAGAGCCGATATGATGACTATTTGGGTCTCCACATTGGTCTTGCTGGTAACATTCATTTTAATGTACGTAAAACTGATTTATATCACTATCATATCTAACATAGGCGTTAGGGACCTTTCCTTCCATGGCACCGAAAGCTTCTAGTGATCTTTGAACAAGATCTCAGAAATACTTGTGGATACACAGGCGCTCTGCCGTAAGATATTTATCCCTTTTTCTTTCTTGACTTATACTGATTCTGCTCAGATACTGGAATTGGTCAAAAGATGTTAGCACTGAGGAATCTTTTGCGAAGTCACCAGTATTCGATAATATCTACGGATTTGGAAGTATGAGCCTAGGTCTAATTCTCAACCTGTGTTGACCATGTTAACAATAAGCCCAGGTCAAGGTGCATATATCGAAGATATCAGCAACTTCACCATAACCTCTGCGCTTCTCATTCCAGGGAGATCTGGCGGAGGTAAGTCATCTACCTTCATGGCTTTCCCTTCGATTTGAACTAACAATGACTAGGATGCGTGACCACTGGGCCCTTTGCCAACTTCCAAATTTCAATGGGCCCTGGAGACAGCTTTGCCTACACTCCCCACTGCTTGCGCCGTGACCTCTCGGGTCAGCTCGCAAAGCTGAAGCTAAGTTCAACGTTTATCTCTTGGACATTGAACGCGCCAGACTTCTTCGAGTTTGACAGACGTGTTCAAGCTCATAACCTCACTCTTGCTGGCGTTGGTGTACACGGCGGTGGTCACTTTGGTGTCGGCGGCATGATTGGCGAGGTATTTTTTTTTTCATAGCCACATTTTCCATATTTCTGTTTACTTATTGTTGCTTTAGATGTCCGACGTGTGGTCCTCTCCAGGAGACCCACTCTTCTGGCTTCACCATGGTATGCTCGACTACATGTGGAACAAATGGCAGAGAGCCTGTAAGTATTTTCGCCCTTCACCCATCTCCTCAGCGCTTTCTGACCTTTGCCAAGCATGGGCTACCCGCAAGTCGGAGATAGCAGGACCTGACACTATGTGGGCTTACCCTTACAACTTCTTTGGCGACATTCCTTACACGAATGTCACTCTCGACTACGAGCTTGCCTTTGGCCTTGTCGGTCCGAATACCAAGATCGGTGCAGTCATGGATATCCAGAACCAACTTGGGTATACTTATGCCTAAGTTGGCATTCCAGGCTTCATGTAGCTCTGGGGATGGTAGCTCGTACATACAGAGATGGCTAATTATAATATATAATGCCAACACGACATCTAATTATCGAAAGCGCGTGTGTGGCAACTGTCCTGAGCCTCCCGGTGCTTGATTCGTTAAAGTTTAGGTGCGGTTCTGCACTATTCATTCTTGTTTTCTGGCCCGATCTTTGATTCTTTGCGATAAATGATTGTTTAAAGTTTCAGACACCAATACATCTTTTTCCATCTCGGCAAGTGTCGCGGGGTTTTGGGGGACTATGTCCCTCAGTCATTGCAATCAGTGTTCATGAGTCTCACCTACTCATGAAGTCATGCAGTTACAGGATTCACGTGCCGAGTGAGCATTTCCAGCCTGTTGTGTATTTTGGACAACGGAGTAGCCTTAGCTCCACATGTCAATTAAAATTCCGAGCCTTATTACACACTAAATATTATATAAGCTCTTTAAACCCATCTGAAGTCGAAAGCAGCAGAGAACACGTGATTAATTGTGATCAGATAAAATTTCCGCAACCCAATAGGGAAGGTCAATATGCAACCCACGACCGAATCACAAAATTTTACCTCCCTCTTCAGGCAAGTTCTCCTGGTAGGGCCTTATCGATTGCTCGCAACGGTAGTTTACTTGGTGACGGATGCAAAGATGGGGGAAAAGCGTTTGTTGTTCCTGGATCCTAACTCCCTTTCTCGGCGCTGGTTCACGGCGTCTAATGCTTGTTTATAGGATAGCTTTGCAATGGAGCTCTCTGTATGATCTACATGCGTCTCTGGATGCTTCCCCTAGTGTTAGTTCACCTTGAGTCTGAAGTATGAATATGAAAGCATCCCCTCCATCTGCAAGCCCAAACCCTCCACCTTTTCTACCGCCTTCGTCACCATGAAATCCCTCCTCTCCCTCCTCTTCCTCACGGTGACCGTAGTGGGCGGCAACCTGCAGCCGTTTGGCAAAAGAAACATTCCCCTGCCTCCTCCCGAAGAAGGGGACTTCTCCCCAGCGCATGCTCGCGCTGCAATCACCAACTTGACTGGAACCGCGTTCTTCGACCAGCTGCTGGATCACAATGATCCAAGCAAAGGCACGTTCAAGCAGCAGTACTGGTGGAATGCAACGACGTGGGCGGGATCGGGATCTCCGGTCGTATTCTTCACCCCTGGAGAGATTGCGGCCGCCCCATATACGGGATATCTGACGAATAGGACCATCACCGGTGTTTTCGCGCAGGAGCTGAAAGGCGCAGTTGTGATGCTTGAACGTAAATGTCCCTCCCCCAAATTCTGGAGAACGAGTATAGCTGAGGCCGTGTAGACCGGTACTATGGAAGCTCCAGCCCGTATGAGAGCCTCACGGTGGAGAATTTGCAGCTTTTGACAGTTGACCAAGCCCTCAAAGATAATCTCTATTTCGCCAAGAATGTCAAGTTTGCGTTTGATACTAACCACAGCAGCAATGCCCAGAATGCTCCCTGGGTCTTTTCTGGAGGTTCGTACTCTGGCGTGTTGGCTGCCTTTACAGAATCGATCTACCCGGGAACATTTTGGGCGTACCATGCTTCCAGCGCGCCTGTGGAGGCAATTCATGATTTTGTAAGTCCCGTGTGTTTATTTTCCATCTTTTTTCTGACGGCGAAATAGTGGCAATACTTTGTCCCAGTTCAAGCAGGAATGCCCAAGAACTGCAGCAAAGATGTGACTTTGGTTATTGATCATGTGGATTCAGTGCTTAAGAAGGGAACTCCAGCGGAGAAACTAGCTCTCAAGGAGCTGTTTGGTCTAACGTCTGTGGAGCATGATGGAGATTTTGGAAAGTATATCTACACTATCAATTTAAAATTCCTGTGCAATCGCTGACGAAGGTGTGGAAAGTGCTCTTCAAAGTGGTCCTTGGGGATGGCAAAGTACCGGGCCGACCACGGGATATTCTGCTTTTTACCAATTTTGTGACTCTGTTGAGGTGAGACGTATTGACCGCGTGTGTAGAAGAAGAAACTAAGAGTCTTGTGTAGAACGTGACAGCTGGTGCTGCAGTGATCCCCAATGAGAACGGCGTTGGGCTCGCGACTGCTCTTGAAGGATATGCCAACTGGATTAGACCAGCGGACAATGGCAAAGATGGTAAGGCAAGATTTTTTCCCCTGCAAGTTGTGGCTAACTATTGCGTTAGTATGCACCTATTATGGTTACGAAGAATATGACTTCGGGTGCTATAACAGCTACGATCCAAAAAACGTGTTTTACACCGACATAAGCGTCGATAACGTTGCAAACAGACAATGGATGTGGATCCTTTGCAATGAGCCCTTTGGGTTCTGGCAAGAGTATGTACATGCCGAGTATTCCATGATGACACGCTGATATCGCCCAGCGGCGCGCCTCGATCTCGCGATACCATTGTATCACGTTTCGTAAGCGATGAGTTCTGGCAACGACAATGTGACCTGTACTTTCCCACCGAGAAGGGGATCTACACCTACCGCAGCAAGCTCGACCCAAATGAGAACGTCCATAAAGTCAATAAGTGGAGCAAAGGCTGGAGATTGGAGGACACGACGCGTCTTATCTGGACGAATGGTGAGTACGATCCATGGGTGACCGCCAGCATATCTTCTAAGTTCCGTCCTGGTGGGCCACTTGCTTCGACGCCACAGCATCCTGTAAATTTTATTCCGAAGGGTATTCATTGCAATGATCTGATTATCAGAAATGCTGTTGCCGACCCTGGGACGCAGAAGGCAGTTGATATCGAGGTCAAGCAGATTGTCGATTGTAAGTTCAAAAAACCTTTGATGTTGTTCTTATTTGTCAGCCTTCATTAATGAAACATCTTATTGACATGCTTTAGGGGTGGCGGAGTACTACCAAAAGTGATGGATTGGCTTTGAACCCCAAATCATGTAGTGATGATAAACACTGTAATGGAAAACCTGCCAAACCCGAATGTCAAAATCGATATCAAACCTGAATGTGAGAAAGAGCTTACGAGCTACACGATATCTGGATGTGCTCTTAAGGGAAGTGTATTAAATTATAAGACTCAAGATTTAGGTTATTGCCATTTTATTTAGGTGATGGGTAATTTCCGAGGAGGAGGTTCGGCTCGGCCCGTTGCCGAGCCGTCGTGCCGAGCCTTGCTAAGCGAGCCAAAGCCTAAAGCTTTTTTGGCGGGGCTCAACTTGGTTGATATAACTTTAAATAAGCAAAAATAGTTTGCTTTTCAGTCAAACATGGACAGGTTTTCATTTCAGTCTGTATTTGGCTGACTTGCAAGACGGCTGGATTCGCGCCTCCCATTGTAGGGTTGGAGTGTGTTGGTTTCAAGAAGCCAGAACCCAACTTTACGAACGGTCGATGAGCAAGTTCGCACCCGTCAGATATTCGGTGCACTGATCCTAGTCGCGCATCATTCACCAGTTCATTCAGAGTGATGTTCGACCAGTTTAGGTGGTATTCTGGCCGGGCACCGTTGCAGAGTGGTTTGGAACTCAGGACTTCCCACACATGTCAGAATATCAGAAGCTAAGTTCTTCAATCCCTAAATTTCAAAGAGGCAGCTCTACTCACTAACAATTAGTAATTCACCCCCCAAAACAATACTTTTTTGGGCTGATTTGTAGAAATCAGAGTGGGTAAGACCATGCTTTGGAATGTGTTGATTGCACAAGACATTTTGATGGCTGCAATGCCAGCGAAATAGTCATATCTACTGGGCAATCTTACCCAACAATCGATTATTGACGCCTGTTGACTTCTTTCTTAGTATTTCTAATCGCCACTGAGTTGCGAGCTTAGTTAAAGAAGCCTTCAAGTCCTGTGGTATCTCAGTAGTTTATTTAGCCTTGCTTCCTAAATACATAAAACTCTGGCCCCGCCGTATAGAGCGGTGCCATTAAATATTTTAGGTCAGACAAATAAAAATGCTTTAGGTTCAACTTTGCGGGAAAAGCCACTGTCCATCATGCACGAGACAGCCCCTCCTCAAAATCAAAAATCCTTTCCTACGAAAGGCAACTAAGTATCGAAATTAATTTGATCACTCCCGAAACGGCCTTAGATATCGATCTCCCATCCCAGACTGCCATAGAGCCAAGCTATTCACCGAGCGTTGGAGCTCCCTTAGGACAGGATAGCGTTGGATGGTAATGAAATAACTTGTCAGAAGAACCCTATAACGGCTTCTCGGAGCTATAAGAGATGAATCTGTTGATCTTCTGGATAGATTCTCTCCACGCTACACCGTGGACCCAACCCATGGCACTAACCCTAACCAACAAAAAAAACCCCTCTCAACGCGTTGGCTATCTACTGTTTACAGGGAGAAAGGATTTGGCTAGAGATGGGGTTCTTGTGAAAGAGTAATTTACTTCGTCGTGCAAGATCTAGTGCTTGTGCTAGCCCCCGGCTTATGGGCTATAATTGTGACTTTTATTACAGGATTTACGGTAATTCACACCATCTATCCATCACCAGAAGAGCTCTTAACAATCCTCGCGGCATTGCAACAACACCATAACTTGTACACAGCGTTTGAGTGGGCATATACTATCATCTGCATTGATGTTGGCATGCAATATTAGACACTAAAGTAGATTTAAATCCCAATATTTCAACTTACCTCCGAGGGGATAGTTTAACAATTGAAAATTAAGAAAAACCGGAGACATTGCTAAATGCTCCAAGTAGGCTTCGATCTGGTGTATCTTTGTCGCCATAATATTTGTGTGTGCATACTTATTCTCAACACTAAGCTCTATTCTGCCTAGTGGGGTGGGACTAGCCCTTAGAATTGGCGGTCTAATCCTTGCCAAGCGACAGAACAATCCTTATGCTGGCAAAGTTGTGTGGCTCGAGTATGTTACATTCCTAATAATTAAATTTGTAGATGGCCATGGACTTAAGCACGCATCACAAGAGGCTAATGACGACAGAACTTATCACGGATATAAAGACGGAAAGTATTTCCTACCAAACGATGGCGAAGAGTAGGACCGTCTAGATTTCCGGCATGCTCAGATTGTGATGCTTCTCGACGAAAATTGGCTTGGACCCCTATTCAAGATCCTGAATGGATCATCGATGCTGGAACTGGCACGGGAATATGGGCATTGGAATTTTCAAGGCAATACCTAAAATTGAGGGCTGTGGGATCGGACTTAAGCAAAATTCAGCCGAACCCCGAGACACTCGTTCCTAATTGCGAATTCGTCAAAGAGGATGTCGAGGAAGAGTGAATCTACGTTCAAAAATTCGATTACGTCCACCTCCGATTAATGGTAAGCTGTTTCAACGGCCATACACTCATTATTCGCAACGCATTTGATAACCTCAAGCCTGGGGGATGGGTTGAGTATCAAGATTTCACTTCAGACCCTCATTGTATCGACGGCCCCGAGAAACTTGAAGGCAGCACATTCAAAAAGATGGTATGAAGTGTTGAATAAGACGATGGCAACCATGGGAAGGGACGCGCTTGCCCCGATTCATTCTAAGCGGTGGGTGATCGAAGCTGGGTTTTTGGATGTTGCGGAAAAGCTTATTCCGTGGCCGTTAGGTCCTTGACTAGAAAATCCAAAACTGAGGGAAGTTGGAAGACGAAATTTAGTAACATGGCGTACCGAAAATCTAGCCATGACTCGAACTATGGGTGCGTCGGGTTTACCTCCGAGCGAGATTAGTCAGCTCGTTTCTGAATTCATGGCTGAGATCATAGACACAACAAATCATTATCTTGTTCCCTTTTATGTCGTATATAGACGAAAACCTTTCGAGAATGAGGCGGCTGAAACGCTACTAAAGACTCATCAGAATGTAGAGGCGAAGCATGAGAACCCTAAAAACCAGGCTAGTGACGGCGGCACATAATTTGACTCGTAGTCATATTTGACCGCCATTTTGAGCTCGTACACGTAGAGTGTTTGGGCAGCACCACCCATATAATAATAGTAGAAACAGATGCCAAAAATGTTTGAAAGATTAAATCTGAAAATAATTGATACTCGCACATTCATCTGAGCATTAGGTATGCCCATTTATCATAGTATCTCGTCTTTCAATCCTATGTGAGCATGTTTGATAGCGCTGACTATGAGAGATATATGAACCGTAATGCTGGCTATAATGGTGAATATTTGTTTTCCGACATCATTGATGTGGCCTTCTATCTGCTAAATTCTTCTAATAATCATGTAGGCTAAAAGTATCGTCATGGACTAGCATTTCTGTGGCCAATAGTTCCTTGTCTAACACTTCTCCATTCTTTGTGCTATTGCTCAGAGAAGACTCGACATACTTTCATGCGCAAATGACTGAAGCCATTTTACGAATTCCGTACCCCCCATGTTGTCTAGATAGCACACAGTAGTCAAAGATGGGCAAATTTTTATGAGATTGGATAGAACTTCTGTGCCTTATGGTTTGGGATCTGAAGCAGCTTCATGTTCGCAAGTAAACTGAGTTGATCGAAATTTGGAATAAATAATTTGGACTTTCGGAGATGCTCTGGTATGGAGTGCTTCGTTGACTGGATGATAATATTGCATTTTTTTTCAAGTCTGCACATGTAGATTACTTTTGGCTTGGCGGCATCTGAGACTCGGATTGGCCAAATAACATTCAACTCTCCTTATTTAAGCGAATATCGAGATGACGTATATTGAGCCATCTTCGGCCTGGGCTCGCGGTGAGACTGGAGAGAGGTGATGTAGCTTCCCGCTTATGACCGTCGCTGTTAGCGCTGTAGAGAGAATATAGCACACTGCCGCAAGAAGCATTACTATCATGTTCTGGAGCCTGGTGTGGAGAGCCTTCCTTGTAATCTTCTGACCGTGGCTATCTCCGTGAAAATGACCAAAACTAGGAATTGAAATAGCTCTGTTGGTTCTAGACTTATTTCGGTCAACTCAAGTCTTCTACCTGTTGGCAAGGAGGAATGTTTGGCGTCTGATAAATAGATTCACTATTATAGACGATGGAATGGCAGAAGTGTTTCATTACTTGATGAGTATAAAATTAAGGAATATTTTAAATCTCCATTCTCGTCCGAGCTAGCGCGGACAAATTGCCCGCGACACAATAATATTGCCACGGATATTCTGCCTAGGCAAACGATCCAGTGAATATACGCGTATTTAAATGAACCCGCTGTTTGCAAGGTATTCGAGGATATCTTATCGTTGTCACTATCGAAGCAGCACGATACACAAATCGATATGCTCTTTTTCTGGCATTCTCCAGTCTCCTCTTTCTTCATCCACACACACAATCCACCACGAGCAAATATTTTACACTGAAAGAAGGATACCAATCAAGGAGTCATCGGTACTAAAACTGCCGGAATCCAAACAGAAACGAGTAAGGAAAATCCTAATAACCTTCCATATGCTATGCTGACATGTAAAGCCTTGTCATATTCGGTCTCACGTCATTGGGAACTTGTTAACATCAATTTGGTTTCGAAAAAAAGTTTGCAACAGAAATACTGTGATACAGCCGACATTAAGAGTAGCTATTTTGCCCTCCCTTATCAATGGCCCCAAATCAAGGAGCGCCAGACATGGAAAGCCTTGCTACGCCAACGGTGCATCGCCAGTCGGCAATCCCATGGCGAGAGTACGAACACCGTGCCTGCGTAGATGTCATTACGGAGATTAGGAAAGAGAAAAATCGCGAAAATGACGCTAAGGAGGTTCAACTACAAAACCAAGATCTTTGGGATAGAGTCAGTCATGATTTGCGCGCGCGTGGAATTTTTCGAACCCCATTTGCCTGCAGAAACTATTGGACTACAATCGGTCAAATCAAAAGCAGATTTGATGATCATCTCAATCTAGAACGAGACTTGTTGAGTGCCAGCTCTTCAAAGACCAAGCGTTCCGCCCGAAGAAAGGCTATCAAGGAGCACGACTCTACAGTCAGCACGGCCTGTTCTAGTTCGGAGGCTCTATCAAGCGTGGGTAGCACTTCAAGAGAAACTAGAGAGGCGGATGCAACTTATAGATGGAAGAGCACCGCTGAACAAGAGGAGATGAGTGATGGATCTATTGGGGGGACAATCATCCATGACGGTGACGCGAATGACACTCTAGAGAAGATTGATGGGATGGAGGAGGACCAGGACGTTATCAGAAAGCCAAAAACTGCTCAGGGCAATGGACCAGCAATGACTAGCACACTTCTCACAGCTAAGCAATATATGGCCAATTCCAGATCCACAAGCGGATCACCACCTTCCCAAAAAACGACATATTCTTCATCTTTGAATATCGTAGAGGAGCTCAAGCAGAGTCCGGCCAAGTCGATGGATTACAAGCGGCCAGCTTCTTTGGAGCAAAGTGATGCTACTCTTGGTGCTTCTGCGCCAATATCACCAAGACAAGCGAAATATCCCCAAAGTTTGGATGGTGTCTCATCCATGACAGTCAGAGAGGGGCTCAAACATAATCCGATCAGGGTAATGTCTAGCGCTCAGGCAGCGTTATCAGAAAAAACCTCTGCTTATCTGGGTGCTTCTATGCCAGCAAAGGCTATGTCCGAGAACACTCTAGCCAAAGTCATCGGCATTGAATCTGAGGATGAGGAAAAGGATAAGCTGGTCCCAGAGATCCTGGCAAAAACAGACTCATGTTATTCCAAGACGACAAGTGATTCGCCGGCTGTCACCCTCCAACATACAGTCAACACAGGTGCAAGCCAAAACATGGCGGTTGAACTTGAGGAGGACATTGCCACATCAAGATTGCCCGCAGCCGAGTCTCTTGACCTAAAGGCGCGAAAGCGGAAACTTACTAGAGTTCAGTACTATCCAAAGAAAAAGACTGCTCCTCCGGGCACTCGACGAAAGGCAGTCAGATTTGAGGAGGATGCAGCCGCTAGTAGAGATGTGCAAGCTGATGCCAATGTAAGTGTCACGCGGACACACGATTTGCGAAGATCGACTAGAGGAGTGCTCAAGCCTCAAAACAAGGATGAAATTATAGAGGAAATCTCGCTTCGGCAATCAACAAGACTCAGAGCGCTTACCCAGGTCAAATACTTCGAGTCTGACCCCGAAGAGGAAGCGATCAATGGCGAGGCAGAGGATGACTGTGCTCGAAATGTCAAGAGACCGACGACCATGGGAAAGAAAGAGGATCCTTTCAAGGAGCGTAAATACGAGTACCCAAAATTTTGGTTTCACCGTCGGGATGGTCATGGTGATAGGGAGCTAAGAATTCTACAAGATGCTGAGTATGGTCAAAAGCACCCTAATAAAAACGGGGCCAATTGGTGGATGCTGGCTTTTGCAAAGGATCCAGCGAGGGCTTGTAAGATATTCAATGATCAACTCCAGCTTCCTCCAGAGCAGAAGGACTGGAGTTACAACTGGGATGAGATCGCCAATAGTTGGGACCAGACTAGATTTAAGGAGAGAGTCACACTACATTTTGACGTCAACCATCTGGGAGAACCACTTCGCGCTTGGGCAAATCTCTGGCAGGAGGATGAGAAAGAACCCACAAGAGTCAAACTTGGCTTGGTAAATAAGTACTTTGTTTATTCCTTGAGATATGGTGTACATTCTTTGCCCCCACCACTTCCTTCAAAATGGCCCGTTATCCAAACAGGAAAGAAGAGCGGAGGCCCCATACTCAAGCTGACTGGAATCGATGGCAATACTCTCGATAATCTATATCGTTGGAAAAAGATTGACGACATAATCGTCACAGTCCCGCAAGGTGAGGAGTGTCCCGAAGAGGTTGCCAGTCGCTGGTTCAACGTTGAGTATCTTGCCGAGCTCGATAACAAGCGACGCCGACGCAAGGTTTTCTGCCGTTGCGTGGCGACTGTTAGACCGGATTCGCCTTGGGAGAGAATGGTGAAATGCAAGCGTTGTGGCACTCGGCAGCATTTGGAGTGTTACGGCTACGATCCTGATGGGCCCCCACCCAAGCGGTACCGTTGCGAGTGGTGCAAGAAGGATGCAGAAATTGAAGCTACAGTCGACACTATCATCTCCAAGTTGAGAAGCTGCAGCAATGAACAGCTCCAGGCGATCAAGAGGGGCAAGGAGGTTGGTTTTAATCCCTCGCCAGAGGCGATCCTCAACTCTGCTGTTGATCTTCCACCAATATCGATCCACTGGCAAAAGAGTGGCTGCCACTTATCACTGCTTTGAGGAGGAGATATTTGTACTAGTGACCTTTGAACACAACTGCACCTTTGGCGGCCACAATTGCCGGCTCATGTTGTCATTGTTTCTATCAATACAGCACCTTTGTAATTAGTAAATTAGACCTGAAATCCCTCTCAGTTAAGCTATCTCTCATTAATAGACACAGAGTCTTGAAGTTTCACTGCACTTGACTAGTAACATATTTACGTATCTATAATATAGTGATTAGCACAGTGACAGAATTGCCAGTGTTAAAGGAGCCGCCGAATTTGTCTAGTGGCCTGTTGGGAAGCCTTGTACGGCCTCTTTTGATTTATAAATCCATGCGCCTACGATTTGTCCTAGTGCACCAACAGAGGCATTTAGTGCTATTGCTAGGCCGACCGCACCTGTTCAATGGACGTTGCTAGTTAGCCACCAAACTAAAGGCGCAACACAGGAGAAAGTCCCACAAGCCGCAGCAATAAGGCATTCAAGTCGAACCTGGAGGAGTCAACGCTCGTTCATCTTGAATAGACCGTATTGAAACGTGATGAGTAGCGTGGCGAAACACTGGGCAGGAAGGAAAATTTACTAGAGGGGGGTTTGGAAATAATTTATGTTGTATGGGGTTGGTGAAAGTAGTGCTGATGACAGCATATCTGATGGCACCAAGTGCTGCTGTGCCTGCCACAGCTCCACGAGCATTATAGTGGTCCGTGATGTATGAAACCACAAGCGTACAGATATCTGGAGACACTGGTGAGCTTTTGGTTTTATCCTCACACCGAGTAGAGACTTACAAGCAGTGGCGTAAGGCAGAACTGTCATTAGCTGAGCGTCGAGATTCTTGAACTTGAGGCCAGCTGGGATGCTTGGAGAAAACAACAAAAAGGGAAGGGAATGGAGGTGAGGCCATAAAGAAGATCTGTATTTGGTGAGATAAAATATTTTTCCGCATTAGGGTCACCAATGCTCACCAGATAATAAAGATACAACCTCTAATCAGTCAAGGTCTCTAATGCGTACCCGCTTCGAACATTCCAAGAAGAAATCTTAGCGCAGTAATACCAGCAAAGTTAGAGACAAGGCGTAAACACATAGCTATCGCATCGCAGGAGCACTTAAGGAATGCAATTCATGTGCTAGGAGATGTCCTTTTCAAGAAATCGTTTGATGGTACTTCAAAGACGCCATAGGCAACTAAGAGCGAAATCGCACAAGGGCTATGAAATGTTTGAGGATCTGTTTATGGGCACCCAATTCCAAATATTCAAAGTCATCAGCAAAATCATTGGAAGTTTATGGTTGTTAGCCTTAGAATTTAGGCCTACCATCGAGGATCCCACCAAGTAGGCTCAACTTAGTGCTGGTCACGTTTTTCTGTGCCTTAGACAAGAGCATGCTTTTATTACAAGGGCATCGATTTCGCAAGATTTGAGTTCTTTACATGGTAGCAATGCCCAAAATCGGATCTTAAGGGCTTTCAAATCGCCTAGTGAAGCTTCCCCCCGATTGATAGCATCCTCGAAATCTCTTGACAATGGGACTGTCTGTTGAAACCACGGAAGGTGTGGACTTTAGTACGGGCTGGTTCCATAACCGCACAATAGTCTCCTGCGTAGCCATAAGTGTAACTCTTTATGCAAAGTCTGTTATATTTCAGTGAGTTGTACTAAGTAATATATGCCCCAAGGAAACCAACACGTATCTCTAGAAAATATCTAATTCAACCGAAGATACTCACATACATTGGTATGTGCTTATTTTTGTCTCTGTTAGAAGATCGTGTCCAACATTTTTGTTCAGAGTTCTAGCATTGCCTGCAATAGCTAATAAAGCTCATTAGCCACTTCCGCAAGACTGCTTACCAATATTGGAGGAGCCTAAGTAACAAAGTAGATATATGCCCGCACATAGAGGCATGATGCGCTTACCTTGCCTCCATAGAAGGGCTTTGTTGGCTTTGATCTCTGTAGAATCGCCATCATCGCTATTGCTGGCATTCTAAGTGCCACTGTTAATCTTTGTTAATACTACTGGCAAAACGCAGCTAAAATACCTTTTCGATTGAATCAACATGGGGCCGTCTTGCTATCCGTTGTCAGGGTATCCACCGAAACTTTTTAGTATGCTGATCATTGGAGAATAAATGTTCTTTATCAAGGGTTGTAAATCTCTGAGATAGCCTGTTTTTTGTTCAAGCAGGATGGCTATTGTATTGAATGGAACAATTATGTACGATGCCACGAAGGGCTATATATCCTACCTCTCGCCATATAGGCATAAAGAGGGTATATGTGGAGTGACATTCCATGCCGACGTGGGATATGTGGTTAGGTACATGTTAGGGGTGAGAAGCCATCTCAGTACCACAGCTAGCACCTAATTTCATAGGCTTACAGCGTATAATTCAAAATTAATAAATGAAGTAAACATCCAAGTATCAATCTCGTGGTCATTTTGGAACCGCTTAGCTTTGTGCTAGGATATTGTGGCAAGGTATATCTAGCGTGTAAACTACTGGCAACGGTGGCTGCCTACTGACTTCGCATCCCCGCTGGGGTCCTTATAGGAGATAAGCAAAGTGAGCTTGAAATGTCTGGATAGAAGCTTAGTTGGAAACTCTTTGTAGATAAATTCTAGAGGGCATCATTCTTCGCCACTCTTGACCACAGTTTAATAAGCTTGTGGCTTAGAAGTCTGCCAGGATACCTTATTAAACGTTGAATCGCCACTTATTAAAGTAGTACTAGTGGCCTAGATACCTTACTTAGTTAAATTCGATTAATATCACCTTTCTGCTTACTAAGGGCGAATTTACTTTGCCCGTGAAGCTGCGCAAAGACAAAAGTGTAGATTTGCAAATATGAACTTAAAGCCATTATAAAAACTACTGTTCTTCTCAAATTGGGTTAGTATGTGGTTTAGTATTTAATAAAAAAAATCAAAATTGATTCTTAGACATAGCATACAAATATCATGAACTTCAAGATTCAAAGGCAACAAATTATTTATAATTCTAATATTTACTACAAAGGACAATTTATGGGAACGGAAAAACTTGATAGTTAAAAATGATTAATGTTCCAGTAAGAAACTACAACGTAATTTTAATAATGAAACTACTTAACTTATCAAAACTCTTATGACCTTCCTATCTAATGCTAGAATATCTGCAGCGTGCAGCTCTCTAAGTTTGGTGCGACCGTTATCAAAGCATCGATGAAGTTGCCGAATAGTGCCTTGTTGGCTTTGTTCAATTCCGTGAAATCGTCTTTGTGAATATAAAATGAGAAATATGCGTGCGTAACAGAGCTGCATACTGAGCGCATCTTCTCAGCTACAGTGTTAGGGGCAACTGAAAAGTCTAATGCGATGAAACCGATGCGATAGTCATGTACAGTTGTCTTGAAAGGAGACCGTAAGGTAGTGATGATATGGCTCCATTCTTTGGCAGTAGCATTTTTGACGAGGTATTCAAGAATTGCCAAGATAATTCCGTTCTTACCAGCGATTAAGACAACTTTGCTCATTTTGAAAGAGGTATAAAATGATCAATTGATGATTTGACTCAAATTTACTAATTAATTTGAGCGACGCAGGTGTATAAAGGCCTCTGATTTGAACTGTTCATTCGATAGCCAGTTCAGTTGCGTTAAGAAACTTTCCCGGATTCTCAATACAGAGTGCCTCCTCCACATTGATCGCCAAAGTCAAAACATCCCTGATCTGCCAAGTTTTGGAGCTCCAATTCATTACCTTCAACTTGTATAACACACAATCTTAAACTCCAAACATCAACTCCGTCACGCTCTACAAGGTTATATCGATTAGTCCTCACTTCGACTAAATTGCCATTTCATTGTCACCAAAACAGACAGTTCCTTTTCGGATCAAGGCTGAAGGCCAAGCAGACAGATGCAATAACAGCCTTTCTATTCCAGTCACTGAGTAGGCTGATCTTTTACTTCTTAGTTGCGCTTCCTTTTTTAGTTTTACAGAATTTGGCCATATCATGATGGTGGACTTGAAAGAAGGCGACAATGGCACTAGGATAGCTATGGCTGTTAGAACTCATTGGAAATTCGAGGATCTGTTGGCTTGGTTTTACTCGTGATACCTGTCTGTAGAGTTGTATTTCGATTGCGACCAGAACACTCACCTTACCGTCAAACATCTCCTCTTCACCAATTGAGGTTGAAATTGTCTCTGTGCTGCCTAATGGTCTATTGACTTTGCACGTCTTCTCCACCACGTTGAAGCCTACACCAAATCTGCGACCATCTATAACCCCAGGAATTGGGGCCTTAAATTAGGATAGTACAAATATAAGGGTCATGCCATCCCCAAAATGTCAAATTGAAGATTATCAACCTAAATCACGTGCCTTTTTAATGCCCCTCCATCACCGCGTCGCCAAAACAAACAACAAACATTATGGCCAATCTGACGAACCACAATTCCTAGGATTGGAACACCAATTCATAACCAAATAACTCAAATAGCCCTAATAGTACACGACGCTCTTGGTAGACACATAAAATGACGTCCTCCATATCATCAAATACACAGTCCCAATCCCTAGCCTCCCTCACCGCATCCGTCTCCTCACTGCGCTCCTCACTCTCCCTTCTCGACTCCTCCATCTCCATCCTCGGCTCCGGAATATCCGACTTCCCACGCCTCCGCAAAGTCCTCACCTCAACACGGCATTTCGAGCTCACGCCTTCGTCCAGCCTGACCGAAGCGCAACAGAGCCTGGCCAACGAGTTAGAACCCGCGATCACGGTGCTGCTGAATAAGGCGGAGATGTATGTCGCGAAGATGGAACGGAGGAGGGAGGCGTTGGTGGCGAGGAGCGAGCTGCTGGAGGGGAGGTTGGAAGGCGGCGGCGAGTTGAGGAGGAAGAGGAGCGTGGAGAGGATCGTGAAGGGGGAGGGGAGGCTGAAGGGCGGTGCCGGGAATGAGGAAATGGCTTCTAGGTTGAAGGCGCTCACGGCAAAGAAGGAGAGACTTGGGTATGCGGTTGAGAGGTTGGGCTTGCAGAGTCAGCAGAGGCAGAGGCAGTTACGGATGAGTGTCGCGGCTACGCCTGCTACTTGACGGAAGGGAGAGAGCGGCGTTTTGATACGAGACTTGAAGGAGGTGAAGTTTTCGATACCCATGGTTGAGATGAGCCACATGGCTGAGCCGGTATACCGACGATGCGAATATTTGGGGTGATGAAGACGACATTCGGATGTGAGAGATCAATGGTGTGATGTACAATGACAGCACGGAGCAGGGCATGGAAGGAGAGAATGGAATTGGAAGTCATGCTATTCTATACCCAATATACCGCGCTATGCAATACGAATACATCAAGAGTCTATCATCATTATCACAGTATTACACCCTCAAATCCTTGCCCCAACTATCACCCCTCGCCACGCCATCTGGCCTAGTATTCTCCAGCACCAGTTCCTCCACACCACTCCCCATCCAGTCCTCAAAGCCTTTGAATCCCTCCTCGACAACCCATTTTCGTCCTTTATCTCCCTTATATAGGGCTTCACATGCTTTCCCAAGCACCAGAAGCCCGGGTGGCCGACTGCCCTCCACTTCGATCGCGGCTACGACCCACTCAAGCGTTGTCCTTAGAACCCTTTGGTCAGGGCAGCTAGCTCTTTCAAGCACCGCGCATGGGGTATCTTTCGGCCACAGTCTCCTCGACTCATCCAAATTTCCATCCATGTCAACAACCCTTGCATCCTCTGAGTCATGCCTCGTCAAATCTGCCACCAGTCCAGAAATTCGATGCAAAGCCATGAGGAACACCACCGTCTGCGTCTCAACATACTGAGGCGGCACACTTGGCTTGCCCTTTCGCCCTGTACCGGTACAGATCAAGACCTGGTCACTAACGCCACGCTGAGTAGGGGGGATACCCGCGAAGAGAGGTGCGCTTAGGGCGCTTGTGATTCCTGGTAGCACTGTTATAGCATCTCCAAAGCCTTCTTTACGGAAGAATTCGTATTCTTCGCCGCCTCTGCCATAGATATATGGGTCGCCTTGTTTGAGACGCAAGACTGTTTGTCCTTTATTTAGCCCTGCTAGGCCGAGTGAAAGCAGCTCTTCTTGTGCACGGTCTGCGTTTCCGGGGAATTTTCGCGCAATGTGTACGGGTGTACGTCTGGGAATCAGGTCGAGAACTGCGGATGGTACGAGCTTATCTGCTAATATCACATCCGCTGCCAGAATCGCCTTATGTGTGGCTCGAGTGAGAAGATCAGGGTGCCCAGGTCCGCTCCCTGCCAGAATGATTCGCCCCTTCTTCTCGCCTCTTGAATCTAATTTTGCGGTTTCTAGGGGCGAGCAATTTGATGAGTTTGCAGCATAAGCTTTCAAAACGCTATCCACATCTGCGTCAGTTATATTTGCCAATCGCCGTAATGGCCAGTATTCGCATATTTGCGATAGCCATCGCATACGTCTGTTCTTGGCAGCATCTAGATCTGCTTCTGTGACCAAGCGGTTGAAGGTGGAGGATTGGTCAATGTCCTCGTCATCGATGTCGCCCGCGAATGCGAGATTGGAAAGATGGTCTTCTGTTTGTATGCGCCTCCGAACCGTCCCTAATCTATCGCAAGCAGCACCAAGTTGTGGAGGCAATGATGAAGCAATCTCACGACGAATGCGCGAGGAAAGCTTGCAACCCTTTCCATTCGTTGTGACACCAATTTGCAGTGGCCCATCGGTATGTGTGCTGAGGAGCGAGAAGGTACAGAATTGCGGCGCATCCGACACATTGACCGGTATTCGATTGCGTTTGCATATGGAAGAAATGTGTGCGCCTACATTCGTGAGTCATACTTCTAGCTGTTGTGAATCTTCTTACTCAATGGATCTCGAGACCCCAAGGTGACAAAAACGGCATCGACGACACCATTGACATCTTCTCTTCCTAGCCGCAGCAAATCGTCGTCCTCAAACAATTTCTTCTGCCATTCAACCTCTCCGGCCTCTATTCTCTTCTGCAGAGTGTAATGCAGCTCTGCACTCGCCACCGCGATAAGGATTGGCTTTGCGCCGACTTCGAGGGACTTCGCACATCGTGCTGCAGCCAGTGGATTTGACCCCACGATCAAGTGCACATGGGACGTTGAGTCAATGGCTGTGAGAAGACTTGTCGGCGCCATTTCTCCAGACTTTGTCTGGTGTTCAGGCTCCTTATCCTAAACCCCCCAGTCTATATCAGGAAGATTTGGACGGGGCGGATTATTATAGTATTTTTACTGTGTTATATCGAACATTCAAGAACTGAGAATGTCACAACATGCTGAGATATATGAAATCAAGCCATCATGGCCAGCAGGCTATGTTATTTGTGTTATCTTCCTCCTCCTCCCAATTCCATGGAGATACTTTTCACGCTTTTTTGTCCGATCAGCGGCCCGGCCATTATCTTCAGACAGGGGATTGCGTCTTATCGGGCCAATAAAACACATTCAATTAGAGGTCCCTCATCTCAGCCTTGCCCCGCGGAAAATGACAGGAGCTACCCCTGCCAACACTCCCACCACGCGAGGCTACCACTTTCTGCCAATACTGTTGTGACCATCACATCACCATTCAATCCCCAACTTGCAAGCATTTGGGATCCATTATCTCCAATAAATTAGAGGCGTCGGTTGTTTTGGTAAGAAATACTGTTCTTCCATAATTCATTACCCCCTTGACGGTCATGGAGAAAAAGAGCACCTCTTCAGACAGAGTCCTTCGCCCAAGAAAACATGAAGCAAAGAAACGAACAGACTTCCGCCAGCTTCAATCATGGCAGTGAGTTTTACCTGAGGATCCGTATCTGAGACGATTTCACGCTTTGTAGTACTTGGCTGCGTAAAGCTAATCGATCAAATACCACAGAGATGATCTTAATTTGTATGCTAAGAAGCTTGAGGAAGATCGTCGTCAGATAGATCTTCGTTCCGCATATATCAATCAAAGGGAACTTTCCAATTTGAATACAGCCGCAATGCTTCTAGAACAGAAAACCAAGGTCCAGTATCATGAGCAAAGCATAGTCAATCAGCAGGTGAACCTACAGAACATCTTCCAGAGTCGAAACGTGGACCTGAAGGCTCGAGAGAAGGACCTTGAGACTCGAGAGATGAGCGTGGGGACGAGAGAGAGAATTCTAGAAATTCGAGAGCAGGATATAGAGACTCGTGCGAAGGATGTGAGCGCTCGTGAACATAATCTAGACGCTCGGGACATCCTAGACTCTCGGCAGAAGTTCCTTGAAGAAGGGAAGGATTATCCATACGATAAGGAGTGGCTTCGAATGGAGGTAGATAGTTTGGCCAGAGAGCTCACGGCGCTTCATGAACAGGAACTCTACTTAATTTATACTGAATGGTCCCTGAAGCAACAGTTACGACTGCGGCCCAAAGAATATCCGAACCAGGAGGCTCTTTTAACTAGTAAGGGCAGACTAATGGGCAACGCGGATCCATTTACTAAAGTTTTCATAGGTGATAAATTCACTCTTTTTGTACAGCTTCCTCCCGAACTAAGGCTAAAGATCTGGGAGCAAGTTGAGACCCCCTACGAGAAACCCAGGATTCACGTCATTCGAGGCATGCCGTCTCATTTGCTAATTTGTCGGACTTCTTTTCACTCTGTCAGGAGACACCATGATGATTCTCAGCATGTGGAGCTCTTCCCAATCCGTGATGGCATGCGACCGACCTTCGACAGGGTTCTTTATCTGTCTCCACACGGAGTACATCCGGTACTGCATGTTTGCCACGAACCAAGGTCTCTTTTCATGAGGAAATTCAAACTAGAATTTGCATTTTCAACTCTGGTCAACTTTAGCGAAGACACAATCTTCATTGACTCAACCCCTTGTCTAGGCGAAAAATCCGAGAGCGATATGGCTTATGAACTTCACAGTGATGTTGTTGATGATGCTGATGATTTTTATGACGACAGCGATCAAGACGATGATGAGTAAGTAGTGTTTTTAATCTTGGGTTTTATGTTTGGAAATGTCTAATTCTGATGCTATTTAGGGATTACAGAGGTTATGGGACTATTGACTATTTAACAAAACATCCACTGGAGGCAGAATTAATCCAGAGGCTTGCATTGCAGACTAAGCTAGCTGGATATCCAATTCGGCGATGTGCACAGAAATTAGGGCCTTTGCTCAAAAACCTAAAGGAAGTGAATTTGATTGTTTCAAACGGACGACCTAATCAAATAAAGGATTATACTTTACAAACCTTAGGAGAAGAGAAAGATGTATACTTCACAGATGATCCAGACTACGAAGATGAAAGAAAGGCGTTATTGTATGATCCAGGCGAGATTTATACTACACACGAAGAGGACTGGATGGAACTCATGCCTGTCAGTGCGGTTCGCCCTAAATTCAGGACCATGAGGGTGAAAAGGACAACTCCTTAAGACACAAAATACACAACTCATCATACCGATGACCGCAGTAAGTATACCTACTAGGCGACATGGCCATATGTACAGATGTTGGCTCTTTCTGATTCGAGCTTTATACGCAGCGATACCATGCTCTTTCTGTACTATATCCAATTCACGGTTTCATTTCTCCCACCGATGGTGAAGAAACCAAGCAGCGAAGTTCTAATCGATGATTTGCAGACATCATTGCTTAGTCGATTTAAGCATTTCCCCATATTTGCAGTACGGATGCACCCCTTGCTATGTTTATCACATGATGCTTAGCTATAAAGCATTCGTCGCCCATGTATATCCAAGAATGCGTTTACCCTTATACTGGACTATGAGACGAGGTTCTTTTTAACGATGTACAGTCAAACGAGGCAGGTAGCTAGACAATAGAGTTAAACTATCCAAACTCGCTCCACAGACACTTTTCTACAGATAATGCCCTGTAGTTCCCTATTTGGCATATCCTTTTCTATACGTCCTTGTTCATTGTCTGGGAAACCGGTGCGATATCTGGTCAGGTTCATACATTCCTCCAAGCGATGAACACAACTGTGATCATAAGAAACATCATTCTATAGTTTAGAATGTCTTATCATCTTACCATGTTCCTCACCTGAGATCATAATTTACTTTCCAGCGACATGTTTGAGTCTCTTAATTTGACAGTGCCCGATCCCAAAAGCGATCCTGTCTCTCTAACTCAATTGAAAGATGAATTACCAATCTGTTCTATGCTTACCATCTCTTGAGCTTTGAATTGTAGCGCAGTATCACATGTATAGTCTGCTGTTTAGTCTAATTATTGTCTGAGAAGAGGAGAATTGGCATCGTGATAGTGATGCCTGAAAACAAGAAAACATCCAATCTTGAGATTATTGATGCAATAATTTTCAGTAAATTTGCAGAAGGGCCATAAATATCACTCATAATGCTCAATATTTACGTGTGCTTTCTTTTTTTGCACAAGTGGTTCCGTACTACCCCGCTTGAGACAAAATCTATTATGCTGTTGCGCCCAATGATGTAGATATAAATATGATCATATATTTTCAAACATCTTCTTGTCGGTTTTCTCATCTATAGGAATCCTTCTTTCATAGACCCTCGTTAGATATCGAGCTCCTACTCACGCTCATCTTCCACCTCTACCTCGAGCCTCAATGGTTGCTCTCCCTTTGGTTTGTAGTTGGCCTCTGTGAGTTCCTCCTCCGTCAGTTCGCATGACTGTTCCAATTCGACCGGGATCTCCCGAACCGCATTCATGCGATCTGCCTTCGACACATCTCTCGAGAACTCAAATAACAAACCGATAGGGGTATCCCTTGATTCTGTAGTGCTTCCCAGCGGGCATAGGTGCAGGGGCTTGGGCGGGGATGTCCGGAGAGACAACGTGCAGAAGTTGCTGAGGTTCTTTCACGACGGCTTGAGATAGGTGGATATTGACTAGGCATATCGGCTTTCGACAGGAGTCAATGGCATAATTGACGAGATAATTTGAGCAAATACTAAAAAAGATGATAGTAGTTCGGATGGTACAATTCTCGGACTTAGGCGTAGTCCGCAATTGCCTCTAGGGGAGTAGAGATGATCCTTATGATTGAAAATAGAAAGACAAGGGCTAGTTGTTAGCTGTGACAGTAAATTCCGACTTCAGAGTTGATGTTGTTTTACAAAAGATATAAGCATACTTCTGTGATTAATTACCCCAGAGTTTTGAGAAATTAAGTTGAATCCGCGTTTATTTTTCATTAGTGTTATCGATAGTGATTTATGTCGTTCTGAAGGTGGCAAAATCTAAAACGATAGAAGTAGATTCCGCCTTACAAAAGTTCATACCACTTTTACTCCTCTAATTTTTTTGGCGAAGTATATGCGAGGTTCTTCCAGGGCATAGCTAATTCATGTTCAGTAA
Organism: Bisporella sp. PMI_857; assembly: GCA_021307315.1. NCBI lineage: Eukaryota > Fungi > Ascomycota > Leotiomycetes > Helotiales > Helotiaceae > Bisporella > Bisporella sp. PMI_857. Next base: position 185,083 of record JAJSPD010000074.1, read on the forward strand.
TTTCTAAACACTAAGCCTCACAAGCTTCGACCCTTTATGTCTGGGATGCACCAATAGACGTGTTGATGGCCCAGTGCGGAGCAATGATATTTCTTAAAAAGAGAGAGCCTCTGTAGCAGCGAAGTGAAAGAAAAGCAAGAACGGTCATGTAGGTAGGTAACTTTAGCGCTCTAGATATGATATGGGCTACCAGGTATGGTATCTGTAATGTCTGTGTTGGCTATAGACGAGTATTGCTATAGTTTCAGTACAAAATCTCCCAACCGTTGAAATCAGTGGGATACGGGGTACTGGATTTATGTTTTAAGAGTAGAGGTAACTTGCAAGTATAAGGTTCTCTAGAATCAGCATATTTGTAGAAGCACATAGTCCATGAAATGGTCTTATACAATATCGATTACATTTGGCACAATCATTGGGGCTCTTTATATTAAATTTTAAGAGAGTAGGAGTTTTTAAGATATTTCTAAGTTTATAAACCAACAATTGTTATCAATTCTTCAAAGTCAAGGTTGATCGACCAAAAACCAATATGTCAAGTGGATGCGTGTAATTCCCCTAATTTGAAGGCTTCGGATAATAGGGAGTATAAAATATGAGCTAATATCATTTGATTACATGACGGTTCAATGCGCCTAAATGCCAGCGAAAGCGGGTGAGTATGAAGAATACAATTAAACGGAAGCCGGCTGTTCGTCTATTCTCGCTTCCAGCCCCTATTCCACTTACCATGTGATAGCTCAGCATTCAAATATGCCTAGCAGTTTCCAGACATATCGGAGATTTGAGACTGGAGATAAAATTGTTCTTGATTCCTGGGAGGCATAGCCGCAGTTAAGTACTTACCTTGTTGTAGTTCCAGGTCAGCTGGTATACAAGGACCTTATAATATCCGGTTTTCTGTTTTCCTGCTAAGCAAACACGCCATTTTGTTACATTAGATATTTGTAAACTTTGCCGTCACAATTTACCTGCCATTTCAGAGTGCTAAATTAGCGCTAACCATCCTATAATAACTGTGCCCTGCGAATATGTTTGCCTTTATTTGCGATCAATATGCGCACACAAATCTAAGGGCAGATCGCAGAAACCAGTAAGCTCGATGCAGATGGCTGGCTACTAGATCATAGTTTTCTACCAAATATTGAATGTTCCTAGGCATCGGTTTGGTATATTAAGCGACCAAGTTTCAGATAAGCGGGTCCTGATGGTAAGCCATCTCCCAGAATTGAGGCAGTGGTGTTCATTGCAATTGCGATTTTTCCCTTATGAAGTTACAATGATTGGGCAACGACGATATCCTCAAATTCAAAGAGACTGAAGCGACCTTGTTAGAGTTCCTATGCCTAATTGTCGCCAGCCTCAATGCTGGTTTTGATTCACCTCAAAGCTACTGAACAGGTACGCGGGTGACTTAGTTAGGGGTATGACAGAACCCTCAAACTAACTTGAATCGATTTTTTCCTAGCAAGCCAGTATGCAACGGAAGTAATCAGAGTTAAGGAAATAGCGCGAGCTCAAATCATACGTGGACCGATCAAGTCGTTACAATTTATCTATTCAAATATAAAATCTGGCACTCAAGCTAGAATGGAGGTCAAGTTCCAAGTCATTAATTTCATTAAATATCGTTACTAATTTAAAAATTCAAGCAATAGCAATACAAAGCTTAGTACTGATTGCTATGGCTAACCACAGAGACATTTGGATGTTTCTTGGCCGCTTCAGTAGGGATGTACATTCCAGAGTTATATGACTCTGAGCCTCTCATGGAAATACGCTGAGGAGGTCCCTGCCGAGGGACCATAGGTGTATATCTCTTGCGTCTTAACCAGAAACTATATATCTATCAGCTTCTGACTATTGATGACAACCAGGGTGACTTACATGACTCCAGAAATGATGAGAAGCAAGAGGAACACTCCACCTCCCACGCTTGCGCCGATTATGACTTTCTTGTCAACGCCTTTGGCCTTCTCCTTGATCTTCTCGGTCAACTCATCTACCTTGGATGATGGTGTAGGGACAAATGATGTAGGGCTTCCTGTTGTTTCAAATATCTTCTTCACGTTTGTCCCAAAGTCAATGGTCTTGACCACAGTAGGGCCAGTTGTTGCCGGGAACGTAGGCTTAGCTCCTGAAGGCACAGCGGTGATCAAGGTCTTGGTACTAGTGACATGGGTTGTGCTCTGAAGAGAAACTGGGCAGTTGACTAGTCCCGTTGAGGCGCAGACAACACCAGTGTAAGTAACTGTGTCCTTGAGAGTCGCGGTGCTTAAGTCTTGTCGCGGGGCTAGCGTGGTAGCTTGAGCCGAGTTTGAGGTAGTGGAAGAGCCTTTGATTGCGCATGCCTCTGCGAAGGTGGTGTACCAGAGAGGAATGACTGTCTCTGGAGCAGGTCCCCACGTATGGCCCTGGAAAGCCACGGTTGCACCAGCGGCAGCGCCAACCGCAAGCTGGTAAGACTCCTCCACTTGAAGTTCGCACCCCTCATCGTTGCCGCCAGGAATGACAGTGACATTTGTTACAAACTCGGCAACATTGGCGAAGACACCCACTTCCACACCGGCGGAAACAATTCCAGACGTGTCGATCTCGAAGCCTGCGTGAACTCCTACACGAAGGGTGGCAGAGAGTGTGGCACCTGCACTCTGAATGGTCACTGGAAGAAATTCAAACCGCCCGCCGTTACTGCGAAGGGCAATTAGTATATCCACCATATGCTTTACCACCAGAATGGAAGCTCAACTTACAAAGTTGTATCTGTCACGTTGTCAGAGAACAGTGGTATGCTGATGGCAGTTCCATCATCAAGCTTTATGTGAAAGCCACTGGATATGTCGATTTCTGCTTTTGCCTCTAGGATTAAATCCACGGCAAAAATCACACCAAGCTGGAACTTGTCACTTAAGGATATCCCAATTGGGGTATTAGACGAATAGAGGTTCAGGGTGTAGGTGACGCCGGCGCCCAAAATTGTATCCAGCATGACATATAGCTCCATACCATCGAATTGGAACCTTAGGACAACTTCAGGAACATCCGGAACCACAATGTTGAAGTCGACATCCATTGGAGGGAAATCGAAATCACTCGCGTCGATACCGTCTCCGAGGGAGGCTAAGACATTCGTGGTATAGTTTTGGATAAAATCAATGACCGTATCCGTTGTGTTCTGGTAGTGAAATGAGCAGGTTTTCCTCTTCCAATAGCAGTCTCAAGTTCAGGATTTCCCCCAAGAGATATGTGCACTTAAGACGCGTGCTAATGTACTCAAATGTTTGAGACATAAGTAGTCTTAAGAGCAAACCGCTTGTGAAACTCTCTGGAATTGGTTATTCTGCTTCAAGAAGCTGACTGACCTGAATCTGAGAACCTATCTGGTCTGTGAAGTTGCTTAGTACCTTGGTAGCATTAAAATCTCCGGCAATTGTGATTTCCGCGGTTGCGTTTGCTTTTAGGTAGCAGGTTGTGCAGATTATATTGACACTAGCTCCAATAGTCACATTTTCGTTCTTGGAGACGCCCTTTTGGACTTCTGTTTCACTAAAGGCGGACAGTCCGCATTAGTTATGTGGTCAAGAGCATAGAGAAGCAGGGTTTGGGGCTCTTGCGTACTAGCTTAGGAGTACCGCACCATCCCAGCTCTTCTCTAATGATGTTGAGTTCTTGAGTACGGTATCCCTTTTGTTTTTGCTGAAGTCGGAGAGAGCTCTTCTGAACGCGTGCATGGTGTCTTCAAAAGTTGTTCCAGGGACATCTTGCGTCCGCACCACGAGATCCACGGTAGGGCTCGCAGAAATGGTTTGGATGCTTATTATCCATGCCAGGACATATCTAAGATGGCTGAATAGCATTTTAGCTTAATCGATAATAATACTGTTCTTCAAGTCGCTGCCACTTGACCGGCGTTGGAAGAAAATTACAATCGGCGACTCGAATGAATTGAAAAGTAAGACTGAAGGGAATTTTTTGCATAGCTTCAACTCCACGGGACTCTTTCCTTATCATGTTGATTCCGAATCACTACTTCTGCTCAAACACCAACATTTATGGGGAATTATTCAGCATATCTATTGGTCAAATCACGCCTACTTGACACTGCCTGGTGCAACACTGTAGTTCTTTGACCTCCACGCTGCATATGCATGCAAGAAAATGGCACGCAAGATGATAAACAGTCTTGTGAAGCTTGCAGGGAAGAGAATCCCAAATATAAATCCCCAACATTGTCAGGCTGAGACACGGTCCCAGGCCTGGTTTCCTTCAGAAATCTTGGCATCAAGAAATCCTTCGGCACGGCCCTTACATCAGATCATGTTATACTTTGTTTCGTGTGCCTTCAAAATGTTCCAAGTCCAAAAAATGACCCCCCAAGCAAAAATAATCGTCGCGCGTATGGAGTATGTTTAAACATCATGGCTTTAAAAGCTCAAGCTTTTGATTTCGATTTTGGACTCTATATGCTGTATATTATTGAGGCAAAGGTGCTGGGTGGTGTACAACTAGGAACTAATAGGGGAGAGAAAAAAAGTGGTAGGGGCATAGCACCGCTTAATTCTCAGCCCCCAAAAGCCAAAGAAAGGGGCTGTGGCAGGTTCTTGCAGGCACCACAGATTAGTGTCTAAGCCATTACATAGCACATCTGCCATTCAATTCATACCAAGGCTCCATTGTGAGAGGCCCATTCCACGCCCGTCAAGCGGTTCTTCCTATGTTTCCATTTTTGTATATCCAACCTCTGTACCGTCTAGCTGGGGCTGATTTACTATATTGCGAGACCTCCAGCAGACTTGAAGTTTTGAGTTGAAGCTTAGACGGTGGGGTTGGGCCAAGATAGGATTCTGTTCGGAGTGAAAATTTGGAACGAACCCCTAGGGGAAGATCATGAAACAACAAGGGTACCACCAGCTAACCGGGAAACGTACAGTCAAAATTACTCTTTATAGCAATCTCAAACTACTTTTATCTACAATATTGTTTGCAGTTAAGTGTTCTAGAGTGAATTTTCGCTGGTCTTTCTGTTGCATGGCAGCACGGCCATATTCAGGTCGGTTGTTCATCCATATGAAGGTGAATTTGCTATATCTTTACTGACTGAAGCGTATTTTCAAGACGAACCTACATGAGAAGATGAGATAATGGTGAGGATTTCTTCATATCTATCTATTAACAAAAACGTATTAATGCGCCTGAGAAAGTAGAATAGAGTACCAATATTTACGTCATACATACCACCTTCTGCAGTCTGAAGTGCGAAAATACAATGAACCTTGCAGCATGAGCCCATATTGAATGTATTCTGAGACTTCTCGTGTATTTGCAAAGAGCCCGTATTTCTCGAATCGATTCCGACTAGTTGTTTGGGAGGTGATTCTCCTTGCTCGTGTCCATCAAGTATCTTTAATACATTGAAAATGAGGTTTATACACCAGATGACGAGATACGAAGAAAACCATTCTTGGAAAGTAAAATCTTTGTAACCGCGTTATTTCGTACAAAATTTGGCTTTGTGCGATTTTTTTTATTGTTTTTATTAGTGTTTTTTGCCTGGGCTAGAGCTAAGAGTACAAGGTGATGAGAATAACGACGGTACCATCCAGACACTCGATACGAGTCACTCAAGTTTATCATGAGCGCATTACAGAGTCATAGACAGTACGGTTAATGCCGATATAAAAGCGCTAGGCTTCCCACAGAACTGTCGTATACCCACAATAACAGGAGTGGAAGCCGTTGAGAGGGATAAAGAGTGGGATATAATTCCCCGCCATCTCATTTCGATGAATTACGTTTCCCCTCTCCCCGGATCCACCACCTGCATGTTTCCGAAAGTATAACTCATTACATTACTCGAATAACATCAATTCCAGCGCACTGGAAACTTTTAAGAGTGTCCCTTGGAAGGCTCGCAGTCGAGCTCTTAGGAAGCCTTTGTGTTAGCAAGGCCGTTTGGTAGTGACAGCCTGGATTTCGTTTCATAAATTTGCCCCATTTTCTACTCATCATCTTCCATCTTCCTGATTTTGCTTAATAAAACGGCCGATAATTGCCGAGGCCGCTTCTGCAGAGTTACCGGTGGCACCGTCGTGACAGGCACCTTGTCCTTGAAGCTTGCTTAACTTTGACTGTCCCGCTAAGTAACAGGATGACATGTAGCCCACCATACAAGCAATACAAGCAGTACGGTTGCACGGACTCGAATTCAAAAGGTCTCGCGTATAGTCCTTCATTCTAGCCGCATGACGTTGTTGTACTTGAGATACAGGACCTGGACTTTCTCCAAAATGATCCTCAGCAGTACTTTATTGCAAGATCGCTTGCAGGTATTTCGATGAAAACGCAACAACTCCGGAGTTTTTGTATCTGTAATAGTACGGTGATTCTAGGTTTCTTAAGGGCATTCAAGCGAAGTCGTGCCGTAACATTTTGAGAATATCAGGCTTGGTTCTGCGGAATCTCAGGTGATGGAGCACTATGGTGGATTGCAGCGGCAGCGTAGTCGCGAACTATCAAGTTGATAGTAGCATCTTCAGAGTATCGGACCGACTTCTATACACGTTTCTACGCAGTCTTCCCCGCTTCTCCCAGGTTGTGAAGACTTCGTCGAACCCCGTGTGCTGGTTTTGGTAAAGCTGGGGACGGACACGGGCTCCATGGGGCTAATGCTCCCCACTTCCCCATCTTCATTGCGATTGGCATGAGGCGTTCACAATGATGAAAGCTTCAGAGCTTACCACTTTGTAAGCGATTCGAAATCAATCTACGAAGTCTCGCCGAAATGGCTGCCGAAGTTTAACCAAGTGCTTTTGCCAAGTCCATAGAGCTTCAGTTTGTGGATTTCTTTTGAGTTCTTCTGATGCAAGCCTTAGTCTGGATGCGAAGTATGGATCTCTGGAAAAATATATGAACTGGAGCAAAACCGGGTATATTTGCTGCTTCTCAGGAACTGTTCTTCTCTTTTCTTCGCCCCACAGCCATCATGTTGACAGCCTCAACCCTCACACTGGCTTTACTAGCCACCGCTGGGATATTCAAGACTTGTACTGCAGAAGATATTACAGATGATACATACTTCTATGGACAATCCCCTCCAGTATATCCGTCGCGTATGTATATACACAAAACGTGACTTCCTTCTCGATCTAACGCTCTATATAGCAAAAGGAACCGGAACCGGCAAATGGGCCGCGGCATTTGAGAAGGCTGCGGCATTGGTAGCACAGATGACACTGGATGAAAAGGTTAAATTATAGATATTTCGCGAAGGACTGCTGCTAACTCACTATAGTCCAACCTTACATATGGCGCTTCAGGCATACCAAATAGCTGCTCAGGAAACATTCCAGCTGTTGAGCGCCTTGGTTTCCCAGGTCTCTGTTTAACAGATGCTGGTAATGGCGTCCGAGGAACTGATTTCGTTAGCTCTTTCCCGAGTGGACTCCATGCTGGTGCAAGGTAAGTCTAATGAAGAAATTTGTTGATAGTAGATCTAACGGACTGTGTCAAAGTTGGAATAAGAATCTTGTATATCGACGCGCCGTGGCTATGGGAGGCGAATTCAAAACGAAAGGCGTCAACGTCGCACTTGGACCAGGTAAATGATATCATAGCCATTCCCATGGTCCTCGCTCACTTCACTAGTCGTCGGTCCAATTGGACGAATAAGCACCGGCGGGCGTAATTGGGAAGGTAAGCTTCAAGTCCACATACATCGGGAATATTGTTCATGACTTACCACCGACAGGATTCTCAAATGACCCTTACCTTGCTGGCTCTCTCGTATATGAGAGTGTTCGTGGTGTTCAAGAGCAAGGAGTTACCGCCTGCACAAAGGTTCGTAAAGTTGCAATTTACTAATCTAACTGACCGAAGCTGACTTTTTCGTAGCATTTCATTGGAAATGAGCAAGAGACGAATCGAAATCCCACCGTAAATGCCGAAGGGCAGAGGGTCGAATCTGGGTCATCTAACATGGACGATAAAACACTGCACGAGCTATACCTTTGGCCATTCCAAGGTAAACCTTCTTCCCTAAGTCACTGTTTTCAAGATATTGAGTGTATATATTAGATGCTCTTCATGCTGGAACTGGATCCATCATGTGCTCATACAACAGGCTCAATAATTCTTATGCTTGTGGAAACAGCAAGATTTTGAATGGTGTCTTGAAGACGGAGCTTGGTTTCAACGGCTTTGTTGTCTCTGACTGGTTCGCTCAGCATGGAGGCTATAGCACTGCACTCGCAGGTTTAGATATGGTGATGCCAGGTGACTTCCCTCCCATATTCCATTTTACGAACTCAAGCTTACAATTGTTTGCAGATGCTGGTGTGTTCTGGGGAGCAAATCTGACGGCAGCAATTAACAATGGCTCACTTCCCGAATCGCGATTAGATGATATGGCGACGCGGTAAGTGATCCACGACTGGCCTTTCTTCGCATACTAATCGTGTATCTGTAGAATTATCGCAACCTGGTATCATATGAACCAAGATACTGATTTCCCGGAACCTGGAGTCGGGATGCCTGCATCACTGTTCGCACCACACAAAATTGTCAATGCCAAGAAACCATCCACAAAGCAGATTCTACTCGACGGTGCCATCGAAGGCCATGTCCTAGTCAAAAACACCAATAACGCACTGCCGTTGAAGTCTCCAAAACTTCTTTCGTTATACGGTTACTCAGCTAAAGCCCCAGACCGTAATCGACCAGAGGCTGGATTGAGCTCTTGGGCCCTCGGATGGGAGAGTGGAGACGTAAATCAAGTACTCCCCGGCTTTTATGGAACATACGTTGAGCGAGTTATCTCTCAGATTGCCGTCAATGGTACTATTATCAGCGGCGGAGGCTCTGGAGCGAACAGCCCAGCCTATATCAATGCGCCATTCGATGCTCTACAAGAGAGAGCATATCAGGATGATAGCAATATCCTGTGGGATTTTGACACTGTCAATTCTACGAGTGGTGTAGATGCAGCTTCAGATGCCTGTCTTGTATTCATCAATGCAATGGCATCAGAAGGTATTGATCGCAGCGGTCTTCATGATGACTTCTCTGATGCCCTGGTTAATAACGTAGGTCTGGCCCGTCCATTTATAGCCTCAAATACTTATATTCTCTTAGATCGCGGATCAATGCAACAACACCATCGTCGTGATTCACAACGCAGGTGTCCGGCTCGTTGACCAGTTTATCGACCATCCAAACGTAACAGCAGTTGTCTTCGCCCATTTACCTGGCCAAGACTCAGGTCGTGCTCTAGTTTCCCTGCTCTACGGCGATACAACCTTCTCCGGAAAGCTCCCCTACAGTGTTCCCAAGAATGAGAGCGACTTTGGTGCGATCTACTCACAAATCTTACCACAAACACCGTACAATATATTCCCTCAAGATAACTTCACAGAGGGCGTGTATATCGACTACAAAGCTTTTGACGCGCAGAACATCACTCCCCGCTATGAATTTGGTTTTGGCCTTTCTTACACGACATTTGGATACTCGGCATTGAAGATTTCCACTATAAATGGCGTCTCTCGTGCCACCTATCCTTCTGGTGCTATCCTTCAAGGTGGGGCTACAGATCTTTGGGATGTCCTAGTCACTGTGAGTGCAAGAATTGAAAATACAGGCGATGTAAGCGGTGCCGAAGTCGCACAGCTATATCTCGGCATTCCAGGCGCACCAGTTAGACAGCTTCGTGGATTTGAGAAGGTTGGCCTCGAGCCCGGAGCTTCGACTACCGTGACGTTTGACCTCACAAGAAGAGATCTGAGTGTCTGGGATGTAGAGGCCCAAAAGTGGCAACTGCAAAGCGGAACTTATAATGTCTATGTTGGAGCAAGCAGTCGAATCTTGCCTTTGAGTGGTACCTTGACGATTTAAGGAGGGAGGGTTGATTGTGTAATAGCATAAATCTAATGTGTGATGGGCAACATTTAAATAAGACACGAGTAATGAATCATGACCTGTTAGTATGAACATAAATACTAGTCAATTTTTTGTGTGGTCACGGTCACTATCCATATATAATGGTATAGAATAACAGGGTATTTCCACCACCGACATGATACTAAAAGCATTGTCACCATGGGATCACCACCTCTGAACAGTCAACTAACAGAACCTATCAATCATAATTACCAGCCTTGATTTATGGGAATAAAAATTCGACCGTAGACATTCAATGCCTATTCTGTCCTGTGAGGCGAATAACATAATTAAATGAATCAGAAGAGGAATATATATCCATGACTCAGAATCAGAGTCTTTCCCAAATCCCTTTTAAATAAATTATAAAAAAAACTGGATACCATCTTTGTGTTTCATAGCTCATCACCACAAAGCCCCCTTACATATTGTTCTCTTCGGGGGGGGGATGGGGAATCAGTATAATTATCTCGCAAGAACAAGCAGAGAACAATTATCAACTCGGGTCAAGAACAACGATCATTCAAGCAATAACGTAAATAAATGCAACAACGCAGTAGGATTTCCAATTCTTCAAGAGATTCAGTACCAATCCTCGATTTCAATAAAATGTGCTTCCCAAATTCAGCCGTCGTCCCATATGCCAAAGGCATATCAAAAGCCACCTTGCCAAAGCCAACCCGACCAAAGACCATGATGCAAGTCATGGTTTGCTGCCAATGTTCCACGGAGACACCAATCAATGGAGGAGCTCCTGGAACTGCCCAGTGCGATAATTGTGGTCATACCGAGTGCAACAACTGCGACTTTCGATAAATCGTCGTCAGAGATGTTGAGGAAATGGAGAGTAACGCCAATAGCTTCTCATAGTAAGCTTCAAGAGTAGTTACATGTGGACGTACCAACATTACTACTACCAGTATATGCACCGCTCTTCCATGCTTAATATACAATAGAAACTCGGTAAATCATGGCATAGGTGATTACAAACTAAGAGGGAGTATAACACTAATAATGCACGTAAAATTTTTAATCCTCCAAGAGCCCGCTATGACCTTTGACAACATTAAACGCACCACCAGCCCTTCCAAACATGGTCCTCAAATCATCAACAATAGCATCCGGACGCTCCCAAGCAGCAAAATGCCCACCACTCTCATGCTCCTTCTCAAAAACAACCGGCCCCATTGTCTGATTCCACAGCTTTGGTAATAATATCAAATCCTTCGGAAATCTAGAGATGCCAAGCGGTACCACTGAGTATTTCTGCACAGCGGCAAACATGCCAGGATCCCGATGTTCGTTGTTGTAATAAATGTAGCTTGTGGCAGCAGGACCAGGTCTCGAGAAGTAGTATATACTAACCCATGTCAAGATCTCGTCGTCGGTCCAGAAATAGTTGTCGCTCCAGTCATGTAGCTTTTCGTAAATCCATGCTAGCAAGCCAACTGGACTATCTTGCATGAAGTACCCAGTAGTGAGAGGTCTCGTGGACTGTTGCTTGTAGTATCCGTTGCCTTCCTTTGAAAACTCTTCGCTACGTGCGAGGCCAGCGAGCTCGGAAGAAGTCAGTGGCGTTGCTTGGACCTTTGCGTGGAGCTCTGGATGTTCAGTGGCTGTCGGCTGGGCAGGAGCAACACAGTTAACGTGGTGTGCCTTTACATGCTCAGGTCCATAACTCAAGGCTAGAAACCGAGCGATTCCATAGCCTAAATCTCCGCCTTGGACAACTGTTGAGCGTTATTAATCATCCTTGTACAGCAGATCATTATACTTGCCATATTCCGTGTATCCTAGAGCGAGCATTAGCTTATGGTACGCCTCGGCATGCTGTTCAGAGTGAAATTCTTTCTATGTAGCTGTCAGTATTTGGTAGAATATGCGATAGCAGAGACCCACTTTGTTACTCGCCGAAGAGAAACCAAAATCAATTAAGCTAGGCGCGACGACATGGAAAGCAGGGAAGTCCTTTCCTCCTTTGATCAACTCAGGTAAGATCTTAGTGACCTCAATGATGCTCCCTGGCCAGCCATGAAGGAAGAGCAAAGGTATAGCTGTTTTGACAATGCTGGGTTGATGAATGAAATGGATGTCATACGTATTAAAGCCTTGGACATCGATATTTGTTGTATATTGAGGTAGTTCATTCAATCTTATCTCAACGGCACGCCAGTCAAAATCGTTCTCCCAGTGGAGAGCAAGTCTTTTGACGTCGGAAAGTGGCGCCCCATGAGACCAAGGTTGAGCACCAAGGACCTCACTGGGGAAGTCTGTCAAAGCAAGCTTCTGCTTTAGACGGTTTAATTTGTCCTCAGGGACAGCAATCTTGAAAGGCGCGATTGAAGACATGAGAATAGTCGAAATTGGATCTTAACCTTGGCTGTAAATATATAGATGAGAAGTCGAAGAGGTGAAATTTAAGAAAGAGGAAGACGAGAGCTGACTTTGCATAAGCGAAAATGATGTTGGAATTGGTCAGTACACAATGGATCGAGTGATCCCCTGCTGATACTGCCAAGAAAGTGAGAATCAACATTGGCGCCCAATCAGCAGCTCCTCTCACACATGTTTGACATAAAACAGGCGCGCTCTCATGTGACTTGTACAAATCACGTGCCGGAAGTGATCGACACTTACCGAAATTCATACTTCTGTATTACAGTGGCTACAACTCATGCAAAATACGTTCAATTGACTATATAATGGGCATTCTAGATAGCTAATTTAATATTTAGTGCTTCTTTCTTTGTTTTTCAACATTATTGTAATCTTTTTAGGCATACTTTCAACTAATGCTTCGAAGGTTTTTTTCTGAATTTTGGCCTATTTTTGACGAAAAGCATGCTTTATTTCTTTAATAGTCCTGATTTTATAGCGCTTTTTACTAATTGCATTTTTTAATTGTTTCTATAGATTTTCAATAAGATTAAAATCGGGTGATTGTAAAAGCTAAATTAATAACTTGACTTTGTAAAAAGCTTTGTAAGCAGTAAAAACTTTAGCAAAGTAATATTTTGTTTTATTTTTTATAATTACTACTTTTTTGCTATATTTCCGAACTATCTTTTTATAAAATGAAACAAAAGCAAGTTTAAAGACTTTATTTGTATAGCGGTGTTAATTTATTTTGGCTTTTTTTGAAAAGATAACTAAAAGACTTAATTTGTTGCTTATAAAATATTTCTAGACTTTTACACTTGTTTTTTTTGACTTGAATAAAAGCTTAAAATTTTTGTTAAAGTATTCTTTTTTTAGTTTGCGTGTAATTTACCAGTTTTTGCTATTATATTTAATTTCAAAAGTAAATTCGTTTAACTATATAACTAAGCTCTAATTTTTTTTTTTTCGGCTTTTTCAAAAACTATTTTTTTTTTGTGTGCGAGCTTAATGTTACGCGCATCGCTAAACAGGACTTATGCCTTAGGGGCCTGAGGCTCGGTAAGCCTGGCTTACACAGAGAACCCCTGGGGTGGGAAGGTCACGTGATGGATCATGGCTCACGAATGTGTCAGGAATCGGCTTACGTAATAGGCCAAGGAACTAGAAATCTCTTCATGTCTACAGCGTAGATATGACGATATATACATACACACAATACAAGCACTCAACAACCCATATTCTATCGACGTGATACCATTTACTATTGAATATTCTTGACAGGTTATGAGCCCGGCCTAGCGCACTACATACAACCGCCAGCATGTCTACGCAGAACGAATACTACACCTGCAAGTGGGGACGTGTCCTTATCCTCAACGGCGACAACTACACTCAGTTCTCTCAAACCTGCAAAGCAGCTCTGATTTCTTCGAATACCTGGCCGATCGTTAATGGCACAAGACGTAGGGCTGGGAATGCGCAATCTCTTAAGGAATGGGACGAACTTAATGCTCGCGGAGCAATGATCATTTTCAACTCGGTTTCTACGAATCTGCAGACTTCACTCGGTGTCGAGATGGATACACAAAATACAGTGGCAATGTGGACAAAGCTGTCAGCATACGACCGTACGACTGATAGCGTATTTGCTGGCAACTTGAAAGCACAGTTCTATGCCGAAGCCTTCAAACCAGAAAGCGAGAGCCTTCGCACGTTCGTTTTACGACTTGAAACAATACAGGCTCAACTCTCGAATACGACTTTTGCTTTGTCTGAGAGAGACATGATCGATCGAATTCTGCAAGCTATACCTAGCACACCTCAGTGGCAAGGTCAGCGACAGTTCTGCTATCGCGAAAACCTTAATTTGGCACAAACCATCAACTCGTTGCAGTCACTCGAATCTCCGAACCTTTCAGTCGAACCGACTGTTACAGCATCAGCTTCTGTAGCTCGTACGAAGAGCTATAAAAAGAACAAGGACAACAATACAAATATACGAAATGAAAAATGCTTCTTTTGTGGGAAAAAGGGGCACTTGCAAGTTAACTGTTTTTACTACAAAAAGTATCAGCGACGTACTATACAGCGCGAGTCTGATAGCGAAGATTCCGACGAAAAAGAAGAAAGGCCAAAGAAAAGAAAGCGTACGGAGCATGCAAGCGTTACTGTTGCAGCTGTACATCGTAAGATCGATGGAGTAGATCATTTTTACGCTTAGATCGTTGTTGTTCCTGTAAGCCAAGCAGAGTTATACAGAAGAGCAGCAGTGCTTTGTACTAGAAATTGTTGTTCCTGTAAGCCAAGCAGAGTTATACAGAAGAGCAGAAGTGCTTGATACTTATTGTTGTTCCTGTAAACCAAGCAGAGTTATACAGAAGAGCAGGAGTGCTTTATACTTAAAATTGTTGACTTCCTGCAAGCTTTACAGAGCTATACAAAGATTGTGAAAGATGCTGAGAATTTAAAAGAGCTAAGTTCAAACCCTCAGATCAAATACAAAGCTGACACTCGTCGAACCACAGTATCAATACATGTACGAAAGCAAGGCACTCTTGTACTACAATACAAATGAGGTCTCAAGGACTAGTTTGTAGGGTTGCTGAACTCCTCCTAAATGGGGGAGACGTAAGTGCCTCGAGTCAGAAAAGCTGTTCTCGATGTAGGAGTTAACGAGGCCTAGCTAGTTGGAGTACCTAAAGATGGAATTGGTGCCAAAGGATCAAAAGGATCAAAACACCATGATTCTATATACTATTGAGAAGTGGAGATATTACGACGCCTGGGGGAGTGTCAGGAATCGGCTTACGTAATAGGCCAAGGAACTAGAAATCTCTTCATGTCTACAGCGTAGATATGACGATATATACATACACACAATACAAGCACTCAACAACCCATATTCTATCGACGTGATACCATTTACTATTGAATATTCTTGACATCTATGTCGGTCTTGATTCTCAGGGCCTTGGGCTTTCCCAGAGTCTTACCTGGTTTGTAGATTAGGATATCACTCCAACTAACACGTGATTTCTATAGGGAGGATAAGAAGAATATGAACAACAAATTAGCCCATCAATATGGAAGTAAATCCCTTCGGGGTTGACACTGTACCGATGAAGTCACAAAATTCTATTGTAAATCTGGTCTTACCTCACAATCTTGATGGTTGGTCATAGATATAAGTATGAGTATGGGTATGCATATGCATATGCATATGAATATGAATATGAATATGAATATGAATATGAATATGAATATGAATATGCATATGCATATTCTATTCATATGCATACTATATAAACCTGTAGACCATCCCGGGCCTCGCTTAGAGCTCCTCAATAGGAAATTTCGTCCAAATGTAGTAACCCGAAGGGCTGCGGATGGGGCGTTCAGATTAGATAAGGTTAAATTCAGATTAGATAAGGTTAATAAGGTTAATGCGGCTAGAGAATTTGGTGGTTGTGAATACAGGAGAAAAGGCGTGTGGAAGTGTTCTGTTTGCCATTCTAGGACACGGCGAGGGTGTTCTATCGTCGCGCAGCATCTGTGAGCCACTACCCACCCATGCGGTCGGGGGAAGGGCTCAAATGGTGGCGGAGGGCCTCTTGAGGGAGCGAGGTTTGGGGTTCCTCTTTATGGAGCGTATGGGTCATTTATTTGCAAAGGCGGGAGGCGTAGAGGTCCCTGCCCCGGAGGTAGCTATTAGACAGTGCCGGAGGATTGTCGAAGGTGGGGGGAGCGTGTATGGCATATTTGTAAAGTCGCCCGAAGTATCTGTTCTTCTCCTTCTTGGTGCTGTTTCGGATGTGCTAGGATCCTGCTGATAGCCCGGAGGAGGCGGAGGAGGACCATCTGACGCTGTCTGTCTTGCAAATGAAGTTGCGCGCATAGACTGCGGACTTGGAGGCGCTTGCATAGCTAGATCCCTCAAATCCTTGCTTCGATCAAGCACATCACGGAATCGATCTCTCTCTTCTCGGTAAAAGTCCCTTTCGCTCTCCGCCTCTCTAATTCTACGCTCTAACTCACGGTTCTGCTGCTGCATCTTCTCAATTGTCGTGCTCGCTTCCTTCTCTTTCTCTTTTCGTCGTTGACGGAATCGTGCGGAGGCTCCTGCATTGCGCGCGCGCTTCTCGTCAGCTAGTCGTGACGCTTGGTGCACGTCAATCGGCACGCTAAACACGCCTCGCGAGGTGGTTATAGTCATAAACTGAGATGGGTCCGTACCCCGACGCGAATGTTTTGCGCTCGTGGTGACAGACACACTGGAAGGAGGAGCACTGTACGGACCTTCTGTGCCCGAAGCAGATGATGTTTGAAATTGCGGGCCTCCCGCTCCTTGTGCTTGTTGCATTGACGGAGCAAAGCTTGGTCTAGGGAAATAGAAGCCGCTGGTCGGAGGCGGTTCCTTTTTGTAGATGAAAGATGCTGGAGAAGCTTGACCGGAAGATAATCCCGCTGAGGCTGATATGCTGGGGCTGATGCTTTGAGCAGGCGATCCTCGTTCGGTAGGTTGCCGCGAGCTCCCGCTTAGGCGTCGTTCGAGAGAAGGAGTAGATCCGCTGGGCCCAACAGGCGGAAATCTATAATTCTGTAAATGAGCTCGCTCCGGTGGTGTTGGCGTTAGGGCAGGCGGAGCATCCGGTGGTCCTGCATGTCCAGATGTTGCCGCAAATCCTACTCCACTCCTATGCGGAATAAATTGAGATCGCTGTGCATCAATGGTTCCTTGACTCGGTTTATGAAGGATTGTTGTCTGAGCACCTTCCGGTGTCAGTATCGGCCGAGGAGAGCTTCCGCGACTTCTAGAGAAAGTTGATTTATAACTTTTTTGTGTTGGTGAGGTGTTTGAGGACGCTGGCTGACCAGAAACCGTTTGTTGTAGACCTGCCATAGGGCTAAGCGTAAAGTGTGCAGGGGGGACGGTCGTGGAATGCTGTAAGTCTGTGGTACCAGTGGTCACTGGGCGACTAGAGGTTTGAGCTGCATGGAGTCCTTCAGGCTCCGCCGGATTGAGTATTGAATGCACAGAGAGATCTCTTGATGGCGTTGGTCTCCAGTCTTCGCCCAGCGTTTCTGGTTGTGATACGCTGCCTTGCTGTTGAAAGCGCGCACGTCCCTGATTTTTTGATTGCTCGGGAAGCTGTCTTTCTGCTGGGTAATTTCTCTGCTGAATGCCATTTGGCTGTTGAAGCAGAGGAAGCGTTAGTTCCTGTCCGCCTGGAGACAATCGAGATACGGTGCGAGAGGCAGGAGGCTGCTGCGACATCGAGCCTAAAACCAGATGGCCCCGAGGACCGGATAATAACCTCCCTGGCCTGCTGCTTCGCTGCCCCGGTTCTGATAGCTCTTGAGGCTCACAAACGATTGGGTAGCTTAGAAGTGTGGTCCCCATATTACACAGTACGGATTTCTGTTGTGTTTGTAGGCCTGCTAATGAGGATTTCTAGCTTGCGGCGTGTAAAATACACAACAAACTTCTATTCTGAGTCAATTGTAGTTTAAAGTTTTCGATTTAGGTATGGAGCATAGCTAGTGTATCGTCATAGGAGTATGATATGTAGTTGTACGTGATTTCCGTGTAATAAATTATTCGCTTCTGGTTGATATAGGATGATTGTTTCTTATTGAGAGCAGTACACGGAACTAAATGTAGGAGAAGTTCTGGCCAGTGATCAGTTAAGCAATTGCACGTATAATGAGGAGACCAAATTCTGAGGTAAGAAACAACATACTGTGGCAGGAAATATAGCGCTGCTTAGGGCTCCAAAGTTCAACACAACTTCATAACCAGTTAGGAAAGCACGCTTTTTGATTCGAGTAGCGTGGTAGTTGACGAACATTACAGCTTAGGCGATTATTAATTCTCTGGATAAATGTTGCTAATGGATGTTGACGCTTTTTGAATTGAGTGGATGCTGGGCGTGGTATGAATTCAAAAAACCCAAGATGTTGGAGCTTTCGCAGGACCGTTTGTCCCATGTCCCATGGTATCCACAGATACTTCTAGGGTCCATGGTCGAAAATTCGTCTGGGGTGCTTAGAACCAAGTATCCGGTACAACATTCTGAACTTCCCCGGCAGGCTTTACCGGTCTATTTGCTAACGAGACAATGCGTCTAATCCTTGCGCCCACCTCTGCAGAAGCAGAGATGTATCCGGATTGAATTCGTTCAGAGGCGAACCGGCTACCCTGTACCAATACGAGTCCAAATATTATCCTAGGATGATTTGGACCATTTTTGAGCTTGCCGCTATTACACGAAATGTGACTCAAAATGTATAAGCGGATTATGTAGAAGATAGATCCGCGGCCCTCTTAATAGGTTAACAAATATTGTCGCATTAGCGTAGGGATAGGAGCCCATGCAATGTGCAATCACAAAACACATGGGCCTAGAAATTGCGCGTCGGTGTCAGCCGCGACTCACCTCCCATTTCATGGATATGAAATAGTGAGTAGCTATTTAAAATCGCAATGCTAGCAGGACTTATAATGAGAACTATATCGCTGGGATCCGGCTTCGGTCGGTGTATAATCTCTTTCTAGAATTTACTGTCTCTCTGTGCTCCACACTGCGTTCGAACTTTCATGCAGTTGGCATGGGGTTGAGTTTGTGCATCTGTAGCCAGCCGTGAGCCACAGCTTTCGTGGCGAGATTCTCCCTACTATCACGAAATTAGATTCCGTGCCCACACTTGGGTTTCCTGAGCAAAAATTTGCCTTTCTCTGACGCTTTACTCTCCGGCGAACATCTAACCTGCCGAGGTTATCATTGTCTGGCGACAATTATTTTCTCACACAGACGGCAAGATCGCAACATCTACAAGCATCATGGTTAGGCCGACTGGGCGTTTGTCTACATCAAAAGTTTCTAAGAGGCGAAAACCGGTGGCCATGTTAACTTGCACAAGCTGCCAGAAACGAAAAGTAAATTGCGATGGAGTGCAAGAGCCTTCCATTACATTTTCCTGCTCCAACTGCGAGCTGGATGGCAGCCAGGGCACATATGAACAGAGCGAGGGCAGCAGGTTGGGAGAATTGCCCAAAAGCCCATATTTGTATACTAATGAAGGATCTCAGCCCGCAAACGCCTGCTCCGGCTCTAGCAGCACCACAAGCTCCTACTATTGATGCCAACCCTCAATCTTAGAGACGGGGTAGCTCAATTATGAACTCGGATCACTTGAGTGAGGGCCATTTTCCCACTTCCGACGAAATTACACAGTCGATTTGTAGGTAGTCCGAGCTTGAAATCACAGTTATTGGCATCGCTGATTTCATAGTCCCACACATGCAGCACAACACCAAGATATTAGACCTTCTATTACCAAATCATGCAAAAACTCTACAGAATCACCACGTATCTACGACAGTTAATGGCAACCCAGAATTCACTCATATTGGCCACCAACACCCGAGAAAAAATGCCCCCATTACGTCAAGTCTTTGCCACAACAGATGACTCCCAGCGACATCGAATGTCTAGTAGCGAAAGATGCTTTGTCCTTGCCAAATAACAAATTTCGGAATGCGCTCATCTATAGTTACCTTAAAGATGTACATCCGGGCTTACCGATAGCTGAGTTACATGACCTCCTTAACGTTATGGAAGATGACTCTGGAGCGTCCGGCAAAATCAGCTTGCTTCTCTTCCGGACAATCATGTTAGCAGGCGCCACAGTCATAGACGTCGGACATATCATGAGCGCGGGCTATTCAACGAGAAAGGATATCGTGAAAAGTTTCTTCCAAAAAGCGAAGGTATGTTTAGCAGATAAATTTTCATAATTGTATTAATTATCACAGGTCCTTTATTATTTCGATTGCGAAACTGGCCGCCTTACGATCGTGTAATCACTTTTCCTCATGACATACTGGAATGAAGTATCCGGCGACCAAAAGGATGCATGGTACTGGATGGAAGTAGCCATGTCTATGGCATGTAGATTCAATCTGCATAGAGATCCGAGTAATTTTGGAATGGAGCCCAGTAAGGAAAAGTTGCGGAAGCGCATATGGTGGTCTTGCTTTATGCGCTATCACTTTATCACACAACACATGTCACAATGTTCGGGACTGCGGTTTGGAGATATTGATGTCCCTCTGCTCACGGTGAAGGAGGTCGATATCGGTCCGATTGGCAACCATCTTTCCATCATACCACAAGCTAGCAAGATGAGGACTATAGATTGGCAAAAAAATCTGGCGGAAAATTGCATTGCGGAATTTGGTCTCCGCATATCGAACGTTCTGAACGCTCAGGATTTCTCCAGGGATCGATGTCAACAAATGAATAAACAGGAAGGTAGCATAATGTCCTTTTCGAAGCTATTCACGTTCGAAGAGTTGAATAGTATGTTCCGACACAAGATACACGAAACAGGTATGGCCAATCTGTCCACTTCTACGCCTAGCACGCAAGATATCATTGGTCAGTGGACAATATTGGATTCAAGTCCGAATAAAGCCCCACTTCGGCAGTCAGTTGATCTTTCTCATGACATGGAGCACACCAACGTTTGGTCGGATGATTCCCTGAGGAATTGTCTCGGCTGGAGTGACTTGCAAAATGACGTTGGTTTTAGTGGGGGCTATCCTTCCATGTACGCCGTAACTACGAGCCAATTCTAATGGGATCGGAACCACAGTGAGTGTGTTGTTGAGAGCTCCTGTGACTGAATATGGGTGCTGCCAGGCAATTGGATTAAGTGCTGACTCGAGGCTGGTAACCCTGCATTATCTCAACCTAAATGTTCCAAATTGTTAGGCACACCACTGACACTAGATCGAGATTGGTGTCCCTGCTTGAGTACCTTGACGGATGCATTGAGTAAATGGGAAATAGCTAAAAGGGTAAAGAGGTTCAAGATAGGATTCAATCTTAAAAGATATATTAACGATGGGGATTTGTGAGTATAGTTTTGCAAAAACGATGTTGCGAAGCTTTGGAGGTAGGGGAAAATATACTCCTTCCTAATTGGAAGTACGCATAGATTTGAACTTAAATCTTGGTCAATTTTGCTTACTTAGTCGAATTCATTTGTGATTTGCAACACTAAGCAACTGACAAAGCCTCTTCCTTACTGCAAACAGTCCCACAGTTATATCCCTCGTAAAGCTGGCCGATGACTCTCACTCCCGACCAGAAGCTGGCCCAGCCCCTTCGCAACGATAGCAGCCATCCTCCACATTCACATGTACATCTTCGGTTATATTTGAGCAGTTGTCGCGCAATGTCTGATGATCGGTTGGCTTTTTTTCCTCTCGACAAGCTATCCAAACCTTTTTCGTATGATAGCAATCAGGATAATGGGTAATTTTTCTATAACACATTTTGCTTTTAACATGTTAGTAGCTGTTATCATGACAAGGCGCAAGGCTTACGTGTTTGTAGCGCGGATATTTAAGGGCAGTATTATCTGGTAAAGAGCTAGAGAAGAAATAGATCCTAAACCGGCAGGAGCGACGATATAAGTAGGTAGAAGGCTCAGCTCATTTAGTTGGAACATTATGCATATGGACAAGAGAGCCCCTCGGATATTTTAACCAATTGGAGCCTCCACGGCGGGTGGCCGAGTTGCCTCTACTGACACGGCTCGTTTTCAGTACCTTGATTAACGACCCCCTGACTCCAAAAAGTTAGTCTTACACCAAAATCAAAGCTCTACAGAGTCAAAAAGCGAGCGATCGAAGTATTTTTGATGCCCTTGTCCACCTTGACGCGTCAAAGCGAGAGCGTCGAGTACGTCCGTCGCTGGAAGCGAAGAGAGTACACATAATCTCTTCCAGCTGGGAGATCGTTGGTAAGCCAGCCAAAGTTGGAGGCCACGGCTTGGCTTGACCGTGATAGATGTAGCGTTTCCTGCCGCCATTATTTCTCCCTTAGACGTGCTATGCCGTGAAACTATGCAAGATCGCCTTGCCCCACAAATAGGAGTTGGGAAAGTGGACCTTACTCAGGTCCTTTTTATTTTTTCGTAAATAGCTATTGCTAGTAGCCCTTCCTGAGTTTGTGCTACAGCCTTGACCTTCCACTGGCGTCTCTTGCCCACTATAAGGTATAAAACCATATTCCACACTGTCCGCGCTTTCAAGCACCATTTCCTCTAGTATTCCATTTTTTGATAGATTGGCAGCATTCTTTCGTGAAGGAGCAGATTCTTCCTAAGTACTGTATAGCATGTGCTCGTCACCCTTGGCATTGGGAAGTGCCCACTTCCGGAAGAGCACCCACAGTGAGCCGACCCCACGTTATGATCACTTGCTAGGGCAAGTCCAAAAGCGAAGGGGTGCTGCGGCAGGTCTTGGCTGAGATCAATTTATTGTCCAAGACAGGCCGTGCTTAAACGAGCGATCGAGCATGGCTACCATGCTAGTTTAGCAGCAGAACGCAAGGATTCGCACCCTGGTCCGTTCCACTTCCAAAAACGGCCCACAGCTATGCCGATCCCCCCCGATTGTGGCGCCTATGCCATATACCTACCTGGTTGTCGCTAGTCATGCAGCTAAAGGGGCTTGCGAAGTGAGCTTGTTACGTCGACTGCATCCCACCATACAAATCTGACACTCCGAAAAAATACACTGATGCGCCGTACGGGTTGTCCAAGCCCAGCAACTTGATATTTGCCGTTGTGCTTTGATCCTGTGTAAACAGAAGAAAAGATGACACCCACCAAAGTTAACTTAGAATGTTCCCCATGGCTTAGACCAGCATCCACTTATATATCACGCCGAACTTTCCTCCCCTACCTTACCTCCAGACACGCGTCACATTATACAGTCCAGTCCTCCTTTGTCCTGAAAGCTTTCTTATCCCTGCAAACCGGAAGTCTGTTGTCGGTCCAAACGGTATTGCAATACTTTGCGATGATAGACGTTGTTGTTATTCTCCTAGTAGTAGTAGTAGTAGTAGTTTATTGCGCCCGGCTAAGCCTAAAGGGCCCTATTCTATATTACATAATACACTTCCTTCGGTGTTTCTAATGCCTCCTGAAGTGTTATTCTCCTATCTAAGCGCTAGCTAGTCATACGCCGGGTAAATCATGTGATCTCACTAGTGCCTTAGTACCAACATCTGTGCTTCAAGAGGAAGTTCCATAGCAAATCAACGATTCGCATCGAGGTTGTCCTTGCCAAGCGAGGTGATTAGAATTCGTGGCCACCCACATCTTGCAACATGGCGGGCAAGATGGTATTATACAAAATTGGTAGTTTTGGGGGATGGAGGGGTGGGCAAGACAGCCTTGACGATTCAATTGACTTTACAGCATTTTGTGGAAACCGTAAGTACTGCATACCTCACAGCCCTTTCCTGCCTGTATCTACTCTCAATAGACGTATGGCTAACCCTCACAGTACGATCCTACCATCGAAGACTCGTATCGGAAGCAAGTAATTATAGATGGCCAATCGTGCATGCTAGAGGTACTTGATACCGCGGGCCAAGAAGAATATACAGCACTACGGGACCAGTGGATTCGAGATGGGGAGGGTTTTGTGTTAGTATATAGTATATCTTCAAGATCATCTTTCACTCGGATCACAAGATTCTACAACCAGATACAACGAGTCAAGGAGTCTTCCGCGTCCTCACCCTCATACCCTGGCTCTCCCATATCCTCGGTATCGCCTTCCGCGCCAGTTCCTATCATGTTTGTGGGCAATAAGAGTGATAGAGTTACGGAGCGCGAGGTTTCAATTCAGGAGGGGCACGCGCTGGCGCGTGAGCTGGGATGCGAATTTGTGGAAGCATCGGCAAAGGCTTGCGTCAATGTAGAAAAGGCCTTTTATGATGTGGTGCGTCAGCTCCGGAGACAGCAAATGCAAACCAGCAACAGCAGGCACAATTCGGGAGGTGGAAGAAAACCACCACCAGGAGACGGCCCTTCACAGGGTCGCATATATCGCCCAACGAAAAAGAAGGGTGGATGCACAATTTTATAAGATTTTCATTATGAGAACCTGCAACATGAGGAGTTTTGAATGAGCGTGCAAGTGCTGCTTGTCTCTCCATTGCGCCGAGGGCTATAAATTCCAGTTACTGTTTGTATAGTGCGAAGTGGCGTTTGGATATTTTTTGGGTTTTCTATAAAGCGTCGCGAGAGAATGAAAATATCGATTCAAGGAGTTCACAAAGTATGCAATGAGCGACTGATCTATCTCTGAAGTTTTCTACACACAGGAAGCAAGCTCTTCTTATAAGGAGTGCATAAGTCATTACGAATAATGACGGCTCAGCTCTTAGGAGCCGCGTAAGGAGAGTAAGTGGCAAACTATAGTTCCTGATTCGACAGAAAACTCTCGTTTTATATACCCCCACCCCGATTTCTGAAGAATCTGGTCTAGGGTATCCCACTCTAGACAAATTCATACCGTGGGAAACCACTGAAAACCTGAGACTATTCAAAGGAGGATATATAAGAGGATTAAACTATATGAGAAACCGGGGAGACGATATTGCTTTATTGGTCGTGTTTGGTTGCGCTGGAGGGGTTTATGCTTCGATTGTTGTTTAAACGCGGATGTGGGACAAAGAATTATTGGTATTATAGGCATCGGGAAGAGATAAAGACAAATGGGCAGGCAGAAACATTTCGTGCTAAGGATGACTGGGAATCCGTGATAGGGACGGGCAGTTGGGGGTGTAAGCTTGTGCCTGTGTCTTACTCTTAGACTTATACCGAGGACGGATATACGAAAATTCGACAACGAACGTTGATATATTGATATCGTGATATAATCAAACCCTATGTGTTTGCTCTCCCAAGTCCTCCTCCCACAATATGTCTTGATCGCGTATGAGCCCGTCGAAACTTGTCTATAAAAAATAAAATGCCAACCATAATAATCCTCCCTGTAACCAAATGCAATGCAATGATTCATAATCGGACTAATCAAAGCCCTCAACGAAGGCGGTCATAAGAGTGGAACTGGGCGGGCTCTGGGTATTGGATGACCAGTGAAATGCAACCCAAAAAGGGATGAATGGCCATTTTCCGTCTCGATCCGTCTCACCCAATTCAGACAGTGACAAAAGAAAAGTGTTGTCTGGGTGGTGATGCGAATACCCGTTGCGATGCAGTAAACACCCTCTTTAAGGAAATATCGTATGTTGAGCAAACTTCAAGAACTCACAAATGAAATCACAAATAGAAACCCCCCCCAAAAAAAAATCCACCTCATATCAACTTACTTTGCAAGAATGCTCTAATCACACATTCACATTCGGATGGCTTTGTCAATGGGTGGAGCAAATTGGGAGCGTGTTATGGGCGGATAAAGAAAATGGAACTTCGATTTTGTCGAAGGGGCATTTTGCTTCGTACAGCGTACCTTCAGGGGTGTCGAAGACGAGATGGCTGCTAAGCGATAAGGGTCTCTGCTTCATTACCCATGTGAGGTCTAAGCGCACAGACTTGGTCCACTATACTGACTTTCCAGATAAAATTGGTGAGATCTATTCAAGTCGGAGTCCCCCTGGCCACTAATGTTGAGAATTACGGAGCTACATGTCGGAGCATCTATATGTGATTAGGCAAGCCACCAAAACGGGTCTCGTCAGATCATATCTTGTCGCAGTCTCGCGGCTTCTCCTTTGCTTGTTGATCCTTCAAGTGTTTATTTTTCTGGTACCTGTCAAACATTCACTATGACGAACATGTCACAACCGCAAACGCCGGAGGATAGGCGCAAATCAATTCGTATCACAGACAAGTTAGAGATCCCATCGATTGATACAAGAAAATACAGAGTTATTCGTCTGCACAATCAGTTAGAAGTGCTGCTCGTTCACGATGCAGACACCGATATGGCCAGCGCAGCCATGGATGTTAATGTTGGAGACTTTAGCGACGATTCAGATATGCCTGGTCTTGCACATGGAGTAGAGTAATGCCAACCGTACCTCCAACACTCCAGTTTCACTAAGACTGACGATGAATGGCAGACATCTGTTATTCATGGGCACAGAGAAATACCCAGAAGAAAATGCGTACGAACAATATCTTGCCTCACATTCCGGAAGCTCCAATGCACACACAGATGCCACCTCTACGATCTATTACTTCAAGATTGCAGCCAAGAGGGTCGAAGATGCTACGACTACGGATACCTCACCTTTGTATGGAGCCCTTGATCGATTTGCCCAATTCTTCATTTCTCCGCTCTTCTTGGCCAACACACTGGATCGGGAACTGCGAGCGGTGGACTCCGAGCACAACAGGCATTTGCGGATCGATGGATGGCGATTATACCAGCTGGAAAAATCGTTGTCAAATCCGGACCATCCATATTGCCATTTTCCCACGGGAAATTACAAGGTTCTCAAAAACTGATCCAGAAGCCAAAGGAATAGACGTACGACAGAAATTCATAGAGTTTCATAAGAAGCACTACACGGCGAACAGAATGAAGTTGGTTGTTTTAGGAAGAGAATCCCTGGATGAGTTGGAAAGTTGGGTTGTTGATTTATTTTCGGGAGTAGAAAATAAGAACCTGGAGCAAAACAGATGGGAAGACGAGGTCCCATTCAAGCCAGATGATCTTTTAACGCAGTGCTTTATGAAGCCTGTGATGAATCTGAACCGGCTAATTCTAGGTTTCCCTTTCATCGACGAGGAGCTGCTTTTCGAGTCGCAACCCAGCCGGTATATTAGCCACTTGATCGGACACGAGGGTCCCGGGTCAATAATGTCTCATATCAAATCAAGAGGCTGGGCAAGTGGCCTTTATACTAACGTTTTTGTCTGTCTGTCTAGGCACACCAGGTATCTTCAAATGTACAATCGAGCTGACAGAGGATGGGCTTGCAAATTACCAAGAGATTGTCGAGGTATTCTTCGAATATATTGCTCTGCTAAAAGAGTCGCCTCCAGCTTCATGGATTTTTGAGGAGCTGAAGAGTTTAGCAGAGGTTGAATTTAAATTCAGGCAAAAAATGCAGGCGAGCAAGTTTACTAGCAAGATCGCCGCAGTGATGCAAACTCCGTTGCTAGGGAATGGATTATTAGTGGGTTAAGCAGGTATATTTCCTCAGAAGTCATAGCCACTGATATTTATCTGAAATAAAGGAGAGGGAAATGGCGCCATACCATTTGTGATCACAGATGTGCGGGAATTTAAGTCGAAAATGGTAGTCAGCCGAGGACGACAGGCTATCAGGCGCATCAACGAGTTCGAAGAACAAGACCTGGGAGTGAAAAAACTCCCTAATAGAATAAAATGTTTAGATAAAGAAGTTCAATTAAAGTACCTAAGCAGCACGGTCCACAGTTGGTTGCTTATTGAAGGGTGCTTTTCAGGAAACCGGGTGCTTAGCCTCGACCAGCAATAATATCTCCTTTTGCCTCTCATATTAGCGAGCCTATCTGCTTTCATAGACCAGCAAGTATCACTTACCATCTCCTCACCATATCGCAACATTAACCTTGCCTAATTATAGGCAATCATATATCCCATACGACAATACCAGGAGGCATCTTGCCATATTTTGGCCTGTTGCTTAGCTTGCCACAGCGTCAATACACAAGCCTCATTTTCACCATTCAAGTACCGACCTCTGAATTTGCTGCGTATGATTTATCTAGCCTTCCCCGGCTGCGGAAATCGGGCCGGCGCTGGGGGTCAATGGATACCGCTCTACAAAGAGTATAGTAGTTTTGATCTGGCCGAACATGAGGTGTAAACACACAAGTGATGTGGATAATATGGACTAGTGGCTCCATTCTGACGATGACACCAATATAAGTTGCTAGCTATCCTGCTCTGTATGTGATTTTATTTGACCGCTTTACGACCCAAGCTTAGCTTGCTGGCACCCATACCAAACAGCCCTCTTGCAAAGACACGAGTTGCAAAACCAAGATCGTTACCGAATGTCAGGGACGAACATCACACCAAATAGAATATGAATCCAGTAATAACACCAATCGT